>CAJHZI010000517.1:1825000-1862500 GCA_905160935.1 Enchytraeus crypticus | reverse complement strand
TATTGTATTGAATTATATTGTATTGTATTGTATTGCATTGTACTGTATTGCATTGTATTTTATCGTTTATATTTTTTATATTATATTTATTGTATGGTATTTATTGTATTTATTGTACGTATTGTATTTATTACATTTTACTCTGTATTATCGTATTTATCCCATGAAGACAACCCCACACCCCCCCCCCCTGTTAAACCTGACCCCTGGTCAACAAGGTTCAGTGTCCATCGTCTCTACTGCCCTTCATCCACAAAATATCGGAGGGGAGAGATCCTGGGGGTCAACCAAACCTAGAAATATATACTGATAACTTCAAAATTATTCAACGACATTTTTTAATAGTTTAACTTCGCAATATATAAAATTATTAACATTGGTATTATTAAAAAATTATAATTAAGTATAAGTTTGCTAAATGAGAGTCTTAATCTAATTAATATAAAATTTCAACGAAATTGTTTAAATAAAAATAAAATTTAGTGATTATGTCCCCAGCCCCTCAAGATCTGTCCCCCCTCCGTTCACCCTTGCCCTCCCCTACTGGCCCAGAACTGTCAGTGTTGCCTACTACTCGCCTCTAAGTGTCCACTGCTCACAAGCGCTCAGGCTATTTTTAGCACACGCTGACGTCACGGCTGCTATATGTCCGTGCACTTTGTCAAGCTCTTCAGGACGCTTGGGCTGTTTACGATATAGGGAGGAGAAGGGGGTTTAGAATATCTGAATGTCTCGATGGCTCGGTGTGTAAGCGCGTTAGGTAACGGAACGCGCTAAAATGCCGTTACAAACGGCATTTTAAATGGTCCTGGGATCAATTACCGGTAGAGCTGATCGGAGAGTAACATCTCGGACCTTCACCATTCTGGGTACTCCGGTATACCTGACATTTTGAAGAGAAGTCCTTCAAGCTTATGACCTTGACGTTAAACCCACATAAAAAGGAAAATCTAGTCGTTGTAGAAAATCCTAGTCGTTATTAGATTTCTACAAGTTCTCTACTAAAATATAAAAAAATATTAAATTAAAATATTTGTCTGCTTACAAAGTTTCCGCAGCCGTACCAGACGTAGCATTCTCTTTGATTCGAGCATCGTGTGATACAGTCCTATGTTCTAATAAATATCCAAATACGTTTATTTCTCTCTCTCTCTCTCTCTCTCTGTCTCACAACACATGCAGTTTACGGTTGTTCTATTCTTCATTATCCCGGACACCGCAAGGAAAACCCAATACATATCAATTTAAAATTATTAATATTTGTAATGTGATAATTATTTCTTCAAGAGGAAAACGGAAGATAGAGAGATGAGTGGAGGCGTTATATACCATGGACCTGTCAGAGGGCAGTGCACTAAGATAGAGAGAGAGAGAGAGAGAGAGAGAGAGAGAGAGAGAATTATTTGTTAAATATGTCTCAAATTATCTGGTTGGGACGTAACGTCCTGGCCTCATTCTAATTCCCGCCAAGGTCCCAGGCTAAGGTGACGGGAAAAGGAACATCGTTTAAATAATTTCCGGGGTATTGTTGATGGAGCGCTTTACTGTATGAAATAATTCACACAAGAGTCTCAACGACGTTGAATGGTATTCGTTAGATCAATCATGCTGAAAGCAGCTCAGTGAATGGATGAATGAATGAATGAATGAGTGAATGGGTGGAAGGACGGATGAATGAATGGATGTAAGAATGAATGAGTGAATGAATGGACGGATGGATGGATGGTTGAATTAATGAATGGATGGATGGATGAATGAATGAGTGAATGGATGGATGGATGAATGAATGAGTGAATGGATGGATGGATGGAAGGATGAGATGAATGAGTGAATGGATGGATGGTTGAATTAATGAATGGATGGATGGATGAATGAATGAGTGAATGGATGGATGGATGGATGGATGGATGGATGGATGGATGGATGGATGGATGGATGGATGGATGGATGGATGGATGGATGGATGGAGTGATGGATGGAAGGATGGATGAATGAATGAATAATTGAATGAATGAATGAATGAATGAAAAAGTAAATGAATGAATGAATGAATGAATGAATGAATGAATGAATAAATTGATGAATGAATGAATGAATAAATAAATAAATAAATAAATAAATAAATGAATAAGTAAATGAATGAATCAATGAATCAATGAATGTCTTTATAATTCAGCGACTAATTCACCTCATACTTTTCTAATAGAGATCAATCAATCTTTTACAAAATTTACAATTTTTTAAATCATTTCCATTATAATTTGTCTTTATGAACATTCTGCTAGTCTCTACTCTCTACACGTATCCGTTGGATGGTCGATTGGGTAGCGTACTTGTCTACTAATCATGAGATTCATTGGTTCGAATTTCAATCTGATTGATTGAACATTTTTTACAATACCACTAGAATACGAGAATAGACGTTAGACCTACGACATTACTCTATTAACAATACTTAACAAGTTCCAAAATATAATTACGCTATTTCGAAAACTGAAGCTACATGTAGTTTGACAGTGAATTAGTGTTTTTTCATACGCCGGTATTTAAATATTACAATTAAATATTAAAATTTAAAAAATTAAAAATGTTTAAATTTGATACAATGATGAAATGTTCAAACGTTTAGGGTGCAAGCGTGTAAGATAGCACTATGAAATTTAGAAGAGTGTTCTTGGGTCCTGATAATTGCGTTTACTAAGGCAAAGAAAGAGCAGGGACTGGCAGCGCAATTCGTGAATTGCAGTTATCAGTCATTTTGAGTCATAAATTAATGGTGTTAATTGTAGTTTTTTAACATCAAATTTAAGAGGATATAATTGAATATTCATAATTGAAGTAGATGAAGAGTAGGCTACTAACCATGGAGAGGAAGGAGGAAATTGGTCTTAAACAAGCATCTGTGCTTCCTGACCCAGTGTGCCGTTATGTTTTATATTTTTAATATACCATGGACCTGCCAATATGCAATCCACTAACAAAAAGAGACGCGGGAAATAAAAAATACATTATTAGTAACTAATAGTAATTTAATTTTATAATAATAAATATAATTATTTTAAATATTATTATAAAACATCCCATATTACATGAGCATAATATTGCTCTTACACTTCCAAACAAAATTGTGACTTTTTTCTCAGTTTTTTTAATTAATCTACATTAGTTTTTCATATTAATCTAGTTTTTACTATTAATCTAGCTTTACGGTCACGCAAATCTCGATTCACATTCGAGACTTGTTCTATAAAACGTCCGCTTTTTTGGAGAGGCCACTGAGCGGCGCGTAAAAGTGGTGTTTTTATTGCCGTCACGTCTGGGATTAATAGTGATTAGAAGCGTCGGTTTGTTAGGGAGTGAAATAGCGCCCTCTGTCTGTAGATGGCGATCTGCCGCCTGAATTTGGGGGCATCATGGAATCTGAAGTACTCCGAAATGGCCGATTTAGATTTATAAGTTTTCAGCCTAACGCGCATTTAGAGTTGTAAATTAGAAGACTCAAATTAAATTAATTAGTTCTCACAACTGCCTCATCAACGCCTGTTCAGGGGAGTCACCGTCGTGGTGGATCGATAACAGATGAAGTGGAGACGTGCGCTGCTGGAGCCAAAAGTTGTAGATTCAGGGCAATGCCACCCGCTGCTGCGACCAGCAACGTTTAATAATAATAATAATAATAATAATAATAATAATAATAATTACAAAAATTATAATTAGTTCAATTAAATTTACTATTAGTTCAAGTGCTCTTTAAAATAAAAGCCAAATATCCATGCAATACATTGGGTTGCATTGAGTAATAGAGGGTTTCTGGAGTTTATGTTTTCGCTAATGGGGGATAAAATAAATATAAATAATAAAATCCAATTCAGGATTAATATTAATATTAACATCTCATTCCTGTCTCATTTTTGATACATTAGCAGAAAGTTTATGTGACGTGTTCGCTTATATTTTATAGAGATAGTTTTACGCTGCATGTAACACGCCCGTAATCCTGTACTGGATATTTCATATCTGACCCCACTCACATTCGCAAAACAATAACTTTCATGTTATTAAAGATATTCAAACGAAATTTCTCTGTTTTGTAGAATTGGCAGCTGGTCAAGTGTTGTAAATTTCAAGAACAACGATTAACTCCTTATGACTTTATCGTAAAATAAGTATGTGGTATAAATTATAAAAAGCACAGTATATATATATATATATATATATATATATATATATATATATAGATCTATATATATATATCAATATATACATGCATATATATATATATATGTATATATATATACTGTATATATATATATACTGTATATATATATATATATACACTGTATGTATATACTGTATATGCGGTATATATATATATACACTGTATATATATATATATATATATATATATATATATATATATATATATATATATATATATAACTATATAATAGAGGAACAGGTAGGCTATATAAAGCAGCAGAGTTGTTGCATAGGACTCTCTAGAACAAGTGCCATGCTCTTGTTCTAGATTCATTTTGCTTGAAGGCATTTCAGGTTGTCGCCAATATTTCTAAGGGCAGTTTATAACGGTGGATCTCTGGGGAATTCTGAAGTGGGTCTCTTTACTGTTGTGGTAGCTAGTACTTTATTTCAACTTCTTCTTTTACTTCCTTCTTATTCTTTTCTCTCACTCGTTTCTTGCCTAGAGTCCCTCCCTTCTCGAATTTTCTCACTCTTTAGCTCTTTTCAGTTTTATATATATATATATATACATGTATATATATATATATATATATATATAATATTTATATTTTAATGATCCAAATATATATATTTAGATATTTATATAATATATAGATTATATATATATATATATATATATATATTGGATGATTTGGCTAGGACACATTTAAGGGTTGAAGGTCCATTGAAAGAGGTCATAGAAGGTAGATTGGAAAGAGAGGCCGAGTGGAAGCGTTAACTACCATGAACCTGCCAGTAGGCAATGCACTAATATATATATATATATATATTATACTAATACCAATATATATATATATATATATATATATATATATATATATATATTGGTATTAGTATTATATATATATTAGTATTAATATATATATATATATATATATATATATATATATATATATGGCGTATGGCGTTCTCTCTGTATCTATCTCTCTTCAATCTCTCTCTCTTTCTCTCTGTCTCTCTCACACACTTGACAGTGATTTATTTCAAACACGTCCTCCACCCCCCCCCCCTCGACTATTACCCCTCTCTCATTGGACATCCAGTTTCACACTAGGATCAGGATTAGCAGGATCAGGATTAGCAGGATCAGGATTAGCAGGATCAGGATTAGCAGGATCAGGATTAGCAAGATCAGGATTAGCAGGATCAGGATTAGCAGGATCAGGATTAGCAGGATCAGGATTAGCAGGATCAGGATTAGCAGGATCAGGATTAGCAGGATCAGGATTAGCAGGATCAGGATTAGCAGGATCAGGATTAGCAGGATCAGGATTAGCAGGATCAGGATTAGCAGGACTGCACTGAAGCTCTTGCAGTATGGGTTGCACTGGAAGCTCTTGCAGTATGGGTGATCCATATTTTGTTCAGACGCTTTAATAATAATAATAATAATAATAATAATAATAATAATAATAATAATGATGATAGTAATAATAATAATAATAATAATAATAATAATAATAACCTCTGACAATTTCTATAGAGGTATCATGGCCGGTGTTCTGTCTTCGAGACCGCTTTACAGGTTCCTGGCAGGCTGCTAATCCTTTCCATGTGAAAAATATCAGGCATTAAAGTGAAATGATCAACCATGTTGATATCTATCACCTTTAATACCACATGCTTAAACCGTTAGGCAATTTATTCCATTTTCCGCATTACCAGTCCAATGAATATCCGCGATTTTACTCTCAGAGCAGCGCGGACGGGATTCGAACTCACGAGAGTTCAATTCACCTCAGAATCTGTCACTAAAAACTTCTAATGTTACCTGACGCCTCTAAATACTGCGCTATTGAGACATTAGTCCATTAGACAAAGAGAGGGAGATCTATATATATATATATATATATATATATATATATATTTATATATATATATATATATATATATAGAGAGAGAGAGAGAGAGAGAGAGAGAGAGACAGAGAGAGAGAGAGATTAGACTGAAGGGGAGCCCCTAGCGATACTAAGCAGAATGTTAATACAGAGCATTGCAGTAAACATGTACAGGACTTCCCTTAGCTTCCTGCATCTTATTCAAACACACAAAGTTTCTGTTTAGATACTCGATGCAATATGTTTGACGAATGAACCATTCTCGCAATATATTTGACGAATTAAGCATCCATTGAATCTATCAATTTATATCTATCTCTCTCACTCTCTTTCTCTCCCTCTCTCTCTTTCTCTCTGTGTTGTGTATGTGTATGCGTTGTGTGTGTGTGTGTGTGTGTGTGTGTGTGTGTATGTATGTGTGTGTGTGTGTGTGGGTGTGTGTGTGCATGTAGGCCTACCTGCAAGCCTAGCGTCATTCAGTGGACAGGGTCGAGACGCTCACCCGATGTTGACCGAGCTCTTTCCAGGCGGGGTGGCAAGGCGTGAAGCGTCTGAGTGGATTGTGTTTAGCTTGAGACAGTTGAGTGGACTGAACCAAGTGAACGTCGCGCTTAACTGGGTTATAAAAATGTTGTGCCACTTTAAGTCAAGATAAACTCTGTATCAAGATAAACTATGTATCCAGATAAACTCTGTATCAAGATAAACTATGTATCCAGATAAACTCTGTATCAAGATAAACTATGTATCCAGATAGACTCTGTATCAAGATAAACTATGTATGAAGATAAACTCTGTATCAAGATAAACTCTGTATGAAGATAAACTCTGTATCAAGATAAACTCTGTATCAAGATAAACTGTGTATCCAGATAAACTCTGTATCAAGATAAACTATGTATCCAGATAAACAATGTATCAAGATAAACTGTGTATCAAGATAAACTCTGTATCAAGATAAACTCTTTATCAAGATAAACTCTGTATCAAGGTAAACTCTGTATCAAGATAAACTCTGTATCAAGATAAACTCTGTATCAAGATAAACTCTGTATCAAGATAAACTCTGTATCAAGATAAACTCTGTATCTTTATTATAGTATTTGTATGAGAGAGCGAGAGAGAGAGAGAGAGAGAGAGAGAGAGAGAGAGATAGATAGATAGATAGATAGATAGATAGATAGATAGATAGATAGATAGATAGATAGATAGATAGATAGATAGATAGATAGATAGATAGATAGATAGATAGATATATAGATAGATAGATAGATAGATAGATAGATAGATAGATAGATAGATAGATAGATAGATAGATAGATAGATAGATAATAGATAGATAGATAGATAGATAGATAGATAGATAGATAGATAGATAGATAGATAGATAGATAGATAGATAGATAGATAGATAGATAGATAGATAGATAGATAGATAGATAGATAGATAGATAGATAGATAGATAGATAGAAATAGAGAGCGATCTGGCGATATATATATATATATATATCTCCCATTCTCTCTCTCTCTCTCTCTCTCTCTTTCTCTCTCTCTCTCTCTTGAGAAAGATGGAGATAAAAAGAGCGACAGAAAGAGGGGGGGGGGGGGAGAGAGAGATTTATTTCAAATATTATACTGCTGCATGTCAAGCTTTATTTAAACATTAATTTCAACCAACACAAGATGAACAGACCTATAAATAGACATAAACAAAGCACCCGTGGCTATATTTAGCTTCTTCCCCGCCAATAACGACGCCATGAAAATTCATCGCCAGCCAATTAAGGCGATAAATCAGTCCGCGATTTGAATAAGAATGCTGATTAGAAGCGAGTCCGGGACAGAACTCTATAGGACGTTCTCACCCTGTGACCCAGCGTTCCGGGAAGTTCCGCTGTCATTTCTTAAAGTTGTATCTAGCTGCTCACCTCCCACAAGACTGATTTAAGTAGGACAGCTAGGACAGCGCTGGGTGGAGAGGGGTGGGGGCCGGCCATGGTTTATTTTCTGTACTACGCTGATATAGGGTTATCCTATGGCAATCTGGCAACACCCCAATAATGTAAAAATATATTAAAAATTTTATATTTTGAGAATATTACGAGAAGTTGGTTGACCTACATCGTGTCATGGTCTTATTATCTCAACTAGATATTTAGATTAGCAATCATTAGCCTCCTGTCTTTAGCCAATTATCTCAGTTGGACAATTAGATTAGCCAATCACTAGCTTCTTATCTTTAGAAAATTTTATAAACGAGACATTTAGATTAGTCAATCATTGGCCTCTTGTCTTTAACCAATTATCTCAACTAGACATTTAGATAAGCCAATCATTAGCCTCCTGTCTTTAGCCAATTAACTCAATTAGACATTTAGATTAGCCAGTCATTAGCCTATTGTCTTTATCTGATTAGCTCATCGAGACAGTTAGACTAGCCAATAATTAGCCTCTTGTCTTTAGACAATTATCTCAACGAGAAATTTAGACTAGCCAATCATTAGCCTCTTGTCATTGGCCAGTTATCTCAACGAGATATTTAGATTAGCCAATCATTAGCCTCCTGTCTTTAGCCAATTATCTCAACTAGACATTTAGATTAGCCAATCATTGGCCTCTTGCCTTTAGCCAATTATCTCAACTAGACATTTAGACTAGCCAATCATTAGCATCTCGTCTTTGTCCCATTATCTCAACGAGACATTTAGATTATCCATCCTTTAACCGCTTGTCTTTAGCCAATTATCTCCTGTCATTTCCTTGAACGTTTTCCACCTGACGGGGTTAATAACTGGAACAGCCCGTACTGTTTGTTTGGATATTAGAAGCAACGGAGCTCAACTGAATGCAAAGAGGTAAAATGACAATTTGCATTATTGACCCCTCAGTATTAATCAATTATCGTGTGTTTAGAGGTCGTTTAATTTTTCATCTAACGCAGATATGAACAACCATCAAGCATTAGAAGAGATAAAGTAACTGACTTAAGAGGGGTCTAGTGCACTGGGGTGGGCTTAGTGCACTAGGGGTGGGGTTTGGCGCACTGGGGCGAGATTTAAATTGTTATTATAAATTGTTCGAAAGTAACGAAGTTAAGCAAAATATGGTTTGTTTAGTACTTGGAAGGATGACCACTTTTGAGGACCTGCTGATATCAACATTGAATAAGAGTAAATGGTATTAGAAGATTATTTGTAATTCGTGCTGAACGCAACGTAATAACATAACATAGCAACAACTAGAGTGCTAAAGTCATCTATGATATTGGTAAGCAAAAAAAGACACAAATATTTACGTATCATTGCCCCACCCTCCCCATATAAATTCTCCCAATTTTTATATGCCCAAAATTAAAAGTGCTCACTTTTTCATATTTAGACTAAGTTCAGGATATTTGATCATAAATAATCTTTTAGGATATAACATAAACCTTTTCTAATGTAAGTTAGTAAAAATAAGAGGAAGTTGGATGATCAGTAATTGACGTTTAGCAAAAGTAGACAAATTCTAGATCGATTCTCACAACATTATCTCAACGTCTTCTGCGCCCATAAATCCGGGAGTTAGTTTTGACTGGGCGATGATTGACTGGGAAATGAATGATTCGCTCAATTCCGTTGAGATTCGACAAAAATCACCCACCCCCCCCCCCCCCCTCCTGGACTTGCTTGGGGGAGAACAACGTAGACAGTGTGAGGAGTTGTTCCCTCCAATAGAATATTTTTGCAGAAATTTTAGTCGAAGTTAAAGTAAAATGTGTTTAAAATGTGTTAAAGAAAATGATTGACAGTAACAAAAAGAACTTTGTATACATACTGTATATACATGTATATAATTATATATCTATATACATACTACTTTATATATATAATACTACTAAAATAGTAAGCATATATATATATATATATATATATATATATATATATATATATATATATATATATATATATATATTGTATATTGTATGTGTGTGTGGGATTTAGCCCCCAACATAATATCTTAGATCAGCCAGTCTGTAGAGGAGTGTGTAGGGGGGGAGCACAGATCAGAGAATGAGAGGGATTTGTGAATTTTACTTGAATGTCATTTGAAGATTTGAGGAATTTTAGTTTGAAAACAGAAGACAAGTCCTTCACATCAGTTAATCAAAGCAAACACAACGTAACATTGACTGGTACTAACAATTCCTGTACAGATTCTAAACTCAGAGTTCAGAGACATATAGAATCATAGAATTTAAAACATACAGATACAATTATGTAGTCATTTCAGTATGTTTCCAATTGTATTGCAGAAATGATTTTCTAATCATTTCGGTACATTTTAAATTGTATTGCAGAAATGATTTTCTATTCATTTCGGTACGTTTTAAATTGTTTTGCAGAAATGATTGTATTTCATCATCTATGTATGTTTTAAATTGTATTACAGAAATGATTTTCTAGTCATTTCTGTATATTTTAACTTGAATTAGGGGCCTACAGAATACAATACAATCAAAAACATACAGAAATGATTAGATAATCATTTCTGTATGTTTTTGATTGTATTGGAGAAATGATTTTCTAACCCTGTCTGTGTTTTAAATTGTATTACAGAAATGATTCTCCAATCATTTCTGTATGTTTTAAACTGCATCATCACTTATTATCTTTAAAGTTCCACTTATTATCCACACGGCTCTAAACACATTGACAGAGATATTTGAGAAACCTATCGTGAACTACAAAAATCAAATTCCTATATCAACCCTTTCATCAAATTATTTCATTGAAAAGTTACTTTTGATTGAATTGACAGCCTACGGGAAGAGTGATATCAAGTTAGGAATTTAGTACAATTTGGCTGACTATATATGCAACAGAGCTACAAGCAGCCGAGCTGATCAAGATCTATGGCAAGTGTTAATGCACGTTAGTCGCCCCTTACATCTAATTAAGTCTCGGAGTTCGCTACTCAAGTTTCCATACAAACATAAGAAACTAAATTATTCTTGTCACACAAATTATACAAAGCGCCGCTCGTTATAACGCGTTACAACCGACAACATCATACCGACAACCAACAACATTATGCTACAACCGACAACATTTTTCTACAACCGACAACATTATGCTACAACCGACAACATTATGCTACAACCGACAACATTATGCTACAACCGACAACAATATGCTACAACCGACAAAAATCATACCGACAACCGACAGCATCATGCTACAACCGACAAAATCATGCCGACAACAGTCAACATGCCGACAACCGACAAAATCATGCCTACAACCGACAACATGCCGATAACCGACAACATCACATCTACAACCAACAATACCCTAACGACAATCACAACATCATGCATAACTAATGGCCTGACCCTAGCAACGCTTTAACAGAGCAACCTACTCAAGAAGAGAGACGAAGGGTTAAGTTTCGCTGATCGATTTATATCGTGTTTGTGATCTTGTCATTTCCTCCTATAAAATATTCATGCGTAGTACCACACAACAAAAGCCTTGATCAATTTCACAGAGACCTAAAAGTCATTGCCTAGAGACCAACGTTAGGCGATTATTGACGCTTGCATACAGAAACAGATAGACCTAGAATTTTCATCTAATCCTCTTAGTAGCAGGTAGGCCTAGTGCTATATTTAAATCTAATCCTATTCCATATGTTCATCCAGGTCATTACTCAGTGAAATTTGATGAAAATTAAACATCTCTCTCTCTCTCTCATACTCTCTATATATCTCTCTGTACATTAAAGCATGTCGCATGTCTTGTTTGGAGCATACAGTAGCTGTTACATTGTAAACTCATTCCTTATTTCTAAAGAATGTCTTCGGAAGTCGGTAAGAAACTCGACCGCGGATCAGATGGTGCGGGGTTCAAATTCTGGGCTCGCCCGTCATGACATCGCTTTCGAGTGAGGAAACTGACGTTAACCTTAGCTTTACCAGCTTTAAAGAATGTCTAAACAGCTTGGAGAAAAACAGTAGCAAGTAAGGTAACTTGTGACATTTTAAACGGCTGTTCCAGAGGTCGAGGGATCAATTCCTAGTACAGCTGAGCAGAGTAAAACCTGATAGATTCAAAACAGGAAAAGGTAACCGACGTTAACATCAGCTTCAGTAGCTTATGCACTTCCAATGCAGGAGCCTCTGAGAATTGATTTAAATCTGATTGACTTTAGGAAACTAAAATTATTCTCTGTGAATATTGAAGTATACTCTCTATCCCCCTCCCTCTCTCTCTCTCTCTCTCTCTCTTAGTGCACTGCCTACTGACAGGTCCACGGTATATAATGCCTTCTCTCTTCTCTGTCTACCGCTTTCCTCTTCACGTCCACATACGAGTGGATCTTTAAATCATCTAACATGATGTACAATTATTCTTGAGGGCATCTACTTATGACGAGGCGGGCCTCTATGCCTTACACAAGTACAGTATTCCAGAATTCAATGATTTTAAACTAAAAATTATAAAACATCTACAAACAAAGACAATAGACGTAAATAAGTTTATCTCTCTTCCCGCTCATTACTGAATTTGTTCAATTGCAGCATTTCAAGATAAGATATATTTAAATCATAAATTACTTCAAAGCATGAACGACGGCTAGGACAAAGCTCGGCTGAGAATTTACATATTAATGAAGAAAACTCTAAACACACTAAGTGCATCTACTGAGACATACGTTAATACCGGATATATTAAAACTATAAATCATAAAATTAAATAGACTGACAGACGCATATCCAACATTAACACATTTGATCACAAATGTACACACTAACCTTCCTCATCATCATCGTCATCATCATCATCGTTACCACCATCATCATCAGCATCGTCATCATCATCATTATCATCATCATCATCATCACCATCATCGTCATTATCATCATCATCGTCATCACCGTCATCGTCATCATCGTCATCATCATCATCAGGTCGGGTTGTTTTGAATTTACTCCTCGTTCAAGGAACTGCTCCAGTTTTCTAATTTGTCTTAGAACTAAATACCTTACACCTACACACACACACACACACACACGCACACACATACACAGCAATGAATTCACAGAAAATCTGGATCAAGACTGAGACAAACTTTGTTAAATCTGCAGTAATAGATAAGAACATACCACACCATGAGAAGCAATGATAACAAGATGAGCATCAAATGATCATGAAATGATCATATCATGATAATGAACGCTATACGACTCTGCATAAACAGGCGCCAAAGCAACACACGATGACGACTGAGTACACAAAGACTGCAAGAGCAATGATTATGAAATGATGGTATGATGAGAATGAAATGACCATATGATGACAGTGAAAGTTTGACATGTTTCATTTCATAATTCACACTACACTTTTGTTGTTACATAATCCGCGTGTAAATCAATTTTACACATAGTAAAACATTTCTAATAATCTTAAATTCTTCGGAATTTCTAAATATAAATGTTAATTTCACAATATAACTTTCGCTGTATTTTTTTCCAACATTCGTTTAGAAACACATTTAGGCTAACAGCCAGCACGACACCTATAAACTACCACAAGGGTTCTATTACAAATCACCACTCAGCATACACATGTACTTAGCGGCAAGAGACAACATCTACACAACTATAACCAGCGAACACAACAGAGAATGGCAAAGATTTTCTATATATTAGTTCATTCGAACTACATGAAGACGCTGTTACACTATACAAAGCTCTACACGATGTCTATTTAATTATTTAAGTGTTACACAAATATAGTACAATGAGAATACATCAGCTCCTCTCTAATTTAAAAGCACTGTTATAGCCTATGTAATGTATAATGACAAAGCTTCTAATACCAATAAGTGAACTCTGGCTGAATTCACTTGCCATAATAATAATATTATGTAACTACTAATAAAGGAGGCTATAATTTCTGCTTCTTTATTGAAGAAAAATGTCGCGCTAGTGCATGGACATAAAGAATATAAACTAAATGGATTCATCATCATCTTCCCTTGAATCCCAGTTCAACCCGGGTCGGGATACGAATAGACTTTCTCAAATTCTCTCTGTCCTACATCATATCATCAGTCAATCCCCTATTTGAGACTTTTCCATTCGTTTAAATTCTTCAGGCTGATTGATCAATCAGCTTTCTTATTCAAAAAAATCCCTACTGCGTGAATAAAGTTACGCCGCGATGTAAAACTCCGAAAACAGAGACATAAAAAAAGTAAACACGCATTATAGTGAATAATCAACTACGTTGATATCTATCACTTTTTGATACCACATATTTAAACCATTAGGCAATTTATTCCATTTTCCGTTTAACCAGTCCAGTGAATGTCCGAGGTTTTACTCTCAGATCAGCGCGGCCTGGATTCGAACCCACGAGGGTTCAATTCACCTCAGGATCTGTCATTTAAAACTTCATGACGTTATCCCTACGCTATTTAAACATTCAGACATTTGAGACGTAGCTACTCCTTACGTTAAACCGCGATTTAAAGCTTACAGCATACCAAACTGTGACTAAACCGTAGTTTACGCCTCTGTTGAGGTTTAAGCCTCGCTGACTAGTGAACACCAGCATTAAAGTCTGAGGTATAGATGCTAAAGCGTATAGGCTGGAAATCTAAAGTTACGAGGCAAGCTTACTACGGGACAAAATCGTACTTATTATTACATTTACTCTACCTGTCTACTACAAAGACATACGATACAGCGGATGTTAACAGAACCAAAGAGCTACAAATTTACAATAACAACGTCTGCTTTCACATCGAGAGATGATGTCAGCGACGTCCCCGCAGCATCAATCATTACAAGCTATTACAGTACAGATGAACTGATACGACATCTAATCCTGCTGTTAAAATCACTGGTCTGATTAAGAATTCTAAAACACCATGCGAATATGACGCAATAGAGATTTGCAAGCTAAGAACTGGCTTCTTTCAGTCCTGTAAACTAAAGGTCTATACCTATTAAAGATAAAATGAAATATAGCTGTCTATCTTAGCTCAGTACTAGAGGATGATTTAGAGGATGATCTAGAGGATGATTTAGAAGATTGGTATGTAGCTCATCATACCCATCATAGTTCAGTGCTAGAGGATGATTTAGAGGATGATTTAGAAGATGGGTATGTAGCTGTCTATCTTAGCCCAGTACCAGAGGATGATTTAGAAGATGGGTATGTAGTAATATCTATCATAATCCAGTACTAGAGGATGATTTAGAGGATGATTTAGAGGATGATTTTGAGGATGATTTAGAGGATGATTTAGAAGATTGGTATGTAGCTGTCTATCTTGGCCCTATGTCTCTGAGCCACACACTCTGATATCCAGACTATGTTGCGACTTTCTTGCTCTTTGAGCTTCACGAAGGCGTAGAAGATTCCAAAGTGAAACTGATTCATGAAAGCATTCTTCATCAGCTTGACCTGTCGACAAGTTTATAACAGAATAAGATTTGACCTATGCGATTATAATATAAATCACAAATAGCAAAAGATAATATTACGAAATAAGAAGAAAAGTTGGATATGAAACGTTCTAAGGGGGGTAAGTCTACTAAAAGATACTATCATAGAAGGCAGAATGGAAAAGAAACAGAGGCAGAGGCAGACAGAGATTAGGAATGTTACATGATTTAAAGAGCTGCTCATATGTGGATATGAAGAGGAAAGCGGAAGAAAGAGAAGAGTGGAGGTGTTATATACCATGGACCTGCCAGTAGGCAGTGCACTAAGAGAGAGTGATAATTAATTATTAGTGACAATTAATTATTAGTGATAATTAATTATTAGTGATAATTAATTACTAGTGATAATTAATTATTAGTTATAATTAATTATTAGTGATAATTAATTATTAGTGATAATTATTAGTGATAATTATTAGTGATAACTAATTATTAGTGATAATTAATTATTAGTTATAATTAATTATTAGTGATAATTAATTATATTAATTATTAGTGATAATTAATTATTAGTGATAATTAATTATTATTGATAATTAATTATTAGTGATAATTAATTATTAGTGATAATTAATTATTAGTGATAATTAATTATTAGTGATAATTAATTATTAGTGATAATTAATTATTAGTGATAATTAATTATTAGTGATAATTAATTATTAGTGATAATTAATTATTAGTGATAATTAATTATTAGTGATAATTAATTATTAGTGATAATTAATTATTAGTGATAATTAATTATTAGTGATAATTAATTATAGTGATAATTAATTATTAGTGATAATTAATTATTAGTGATAATTAATTATTAGTGATAATTAATTATTAGTGATAATTAATTATTAGTGATAATTAATTATTAGTGATAATTAATTATTAGTGATAATTAATTATTAGTGATAATTAATTATTAGTGATAATTATGAGTGATAATTAACTACATTATAGACGCTACCTCGTGCTCAAAGAACCTGTCCTCCAGAGTCTTATCCCCTGGGTTGGACCCTGACCCCTCAAATAATCCTTTATATTCCTGCAACATACAGTGGTCATACGTAAACACGCAATAGAGAAAGTACAAATAATCATCACCATCATCTTCCCTACAAATAATAATAATAATTATAATAATTTATTTATTGTATGGAATAAAGCTAGTAAAAAGCTAAAGCTAGTGTTAAAGTCAGTTTCTTCACTTGAAAGTGATGTCAGTGACAGGAGAGCCAAGGACTTGAACCCCGCACCTACTGCTCCACGGTTGAGTATCTTATCGACATTTACCGACAACGCCACAGGCTCCAACCACACTGTAACCACACTGTTTTACTTACACTGTAGTAGTCGGCCACTGCTCTCACTTGATCGAAGTCGTCAGCTCTGGCCAGGGCGGCCAGACCATCAGGATAGAGCTTTCCACAGCGTGGGTACAGCTTGGCCCTGTCGTCCTTAGCTAGCTCTGTGCCAAACGAGTTGATCGTGATGATGAAAGCACGGCGATCTGCCTCAAACTAGACAATCAATCAGTCAGTCAGTCAGTCACTCAGTCAGTGAGTCAGTCAGTCGATCAATCAATCAATCAGGAAGTCAATCAATCATGCAGTCAATCTATCAATCGATCAGGCAGTCAATCAAGCAATTAAAAAGGCAGTAAATCCAGTCAATCAATCAATCAGACAGTCAATCAATCAATTAATCAGGCAGTCAATCCAGTCAATCAATCAATCAGGCAGTCAATCAATCATTTCAATAGGGAATTAATCCAGTCAATCAATCAATCATGCAGTCAATCCATCAATCAATCAGGCAGTTCATCAATCAATCAATCAGGCAGTCAATCCATCAATCAATCAATCAGGCAGTTAATCCATCAATCAATCAGGCAGTTCATCAATCAATCAATCAGGCAGTCAATCCATCAATCAATCAGGCAATAAATCCATTAATCAATCAGGCAGTTCATCAATCAATCAATCAGGCAGTCAATCCATCAATCAATCAATCAGGCAGTTAATCCATCAATCAATCAGGCAGTTCATCAATCAATCAATCAGGCAGTCAATCCATCAATCAATCAGGCAATAAATCCATTAATCAATCAGGCAGTTCATCAATCAATCAATCAGGCAGTCAATCCATCAATCAATCAGGCAGTCAATCCATCATTCAATCAGGCAGTCCATCAATCACACATGATTTACACATACCCCCAGTGCCTCACACATGATTTACACATACCCCCAGTGCCTCACACATGATTTACACGTAGCCCAAGTGCCCCACACATGATTTACACGTACCCCCAGTGCTTCACACATGATTTACACATACCCCCAGTGCCTCACACATGATTTACACATACCCCCAGTGCCTCACACATGATTTACACATACCCCCAGCACATCACACATGATTTACACGTACCCCTAGCCCATCACACATGATTTACACGTACTCCCAGTGCCTCACACATGATTTACACGTACCCCCAGCGCTTCACACATGATCTCAGCGGTGGTATCGCCCAGTGTCTCACAGAACTTGTAGAAGTCCTCGAGGTAAGCCTTGTACAGCGTGTTACGAATGATCTCAATGTTCATCTCGTCCAAGTCAGCCTCTGAGATACAGTCTATGAAGTACGGCGCTACACAACAACAACAACAATAACAACAACAACATCTCAAGCCTCTGAGATACAGTCTATGAAGTATGGCGCTACACAACAACAACATTCACTTCTCTCTTCAGTGCACTGCCAAGTGGCAGGTTCAAGGTACATATTCATACTCAAAGTCTGCTTTCTCGCTCCATAAGAGCACTCCTTAGATCAACAAGTTAATCCTTTCACAAAGTCTATGCCTTATCCATACCTTATGTAGCCTATAGCTTGGGAAAAGTATGACTTCTGAGGTGGTTTCCAGTTGCCTTCCTCAGTTAGATGGATTAACTAACATTTAATCCATTAGATAATATTATAAACTTTAATATTAATATTTAAGCTTTTAATATATCAGAAACACAATTCAACAGCAAGTCTTCAAATATACAAGTTTCTACTTAATTACGTTCTTTTGGGAATTTTTGAATAAAATTGCTGAAGTCAGAGAAAGACTAACCCTTACTTCTTTTTCACTAACTTACTTACTAACAAACTACTTACTTCTTACTTCTTCTTACTTACCTACTACTACTTACTTACTAAGTAACTTACTTACTTCTAAAGTCAGAGTGAATGGGTTTAGTAGAGAGATTGATTGACAGTTAGTAGAGATTGATTGACAGTTAGTAGAGATTGATTGACAGTTAGTAGAGATTGATTGACAGTTAGTAGAGATTGATTGACAGATAGTAGACAGATTGATTGACAGATAGTAGAGATTGATTGATAGATAGCAGAGATTGATTGACAGATAGTAGAGATTGATTGATAGATAGCAGAGATTGATTGATAGATAGCAGAGATTGATTGACAGATAGTAGAGATTGACTGACAGATAGTAGAGAGGTTGATTGACAGATAGTAGAGAGGTTGATTGACAGTTAGTAGACAGGTTGATTGACAGATAGCTAAGATTGATTGACAGTTAGTAGACAGGTTGATTGACAGACAGCAGAGATTGATTGACAGATGGTAGAGAGATCGATTGACAGATAGCAGAGATTGATTGACAGATAGTAGAGAGATCGATTGACAGATAGTAGAGAGATTAATTGACAGATAGTAGAGAGGTTGATTGACAGATGGTAGAGAGATTGATTGACAGATGGTAGAGAGATCGATTGACAGATAGTAGAGAGATCGATTGACAGATAGTAGAGAGATCGATTGACAGATAGTAGAGAGGTTGATTGACAGATAGCTAAGATTGATTGACAGTTAGTAGACAGGTTGACTACAGTCACCCACCCAGCGGGGTATCCACAAGCACAGCATTGTAGAGCTCAGCTGGAGTGGAGGCGATGTGGATAGCTTCCATCTGCTCAAAACTACCGAGTGGATGACACTTGGGAATCAGCTCCGAGATAGCTCTCTGATGTAGAGTACCCGTGATCAACAGCACTATGTTATCTATCATGTAACTGTAGCTGCAGTGAAATAACATAGAAGTTATCAACAGTACTATGTTATCTATCGTGTAACTGTAGCTGTGGTTAAATAACATAGAAGTTATCAACAGCACTATGTTATCTATCATGTAACTGTAGCTGTGGTTAAATAACATAATAGTTATCAACAGTACTATGTTATCTATCATGCAGCTGTAGCTGTAGTAAAACAAAATAGCATAAATTAAAGCAGTTTATAACAGTACTCAATACACAAATGATAATTATTAATAATAATAGCATATTATTTTTAAAATATTTTTAAAATGTTTAAAACAATTCTAGCTTGAAAAATAAACTCGCTCAGTGCACTAATCAGCTGTATAACTATTCACTGATATATGGCAAATACTGCTTAAATAAATCAAGTAAAACACATGTGTAATAACATGAAAACTCTGAAATGAAAGCCGTACAATTGAATATTTTTAAATTAGGAAATGGCCAGACACTGGTAAGTGAAAACTCGTTACTTACGTAATGTAGTCGAGGAATGTTGAGAGCGGAGGAAGAGCGTGATTACGAACGTGCTGGAACTCTATCACGAGCTTCTCCTTCAGTTTGTCGTCAATCACCGAGACAGTGAGCGGACTTGCCTCATTGGCTAGAAAACTGCCATAGTCGGTGCTCTGCAGGTGGAGCTTCAAATCTGATCAATCAGTCAATCAGTCAATTAAAAGTTTCATATTATCAAAGTATTCATTGCATTCTTAAATTTTTAAAATGTTTGTTAGATGTTTCAGTTACAAACTGAGATATTTAATAGTCTATGATTAATAAAGTCTATGATTTAAAAAGTTCATGACTAAAGTTATAGTTTGAATAGCAAATGTGCACTCTTTGTGCAACAAAATCTAATTGCAAATCCTCTTTTCACAAAGAGATAAATTATCAATTATCTCTTTTCACAAAGAGATAATTTTAACTAGTTAAATTAAGTTAACTTAGTTAATGAATGACAATTAAATCCATACTTACACAACTACAATTTCTACAACTTTTCACAGGATAGTTCCATCATTTAAAACGGAACTGCAATTTTATAAATTTTAACAGCACCTAACTTGTGGATACTTTTATTCAGCTTATTGCGCTAAAATTCCTACAAGCCTCGAAGCTGTCATGCACTGAAATGGAACAATTTAACAGAACAATTTAATTACAGTGGGTGTGTCGAGATAAAATGTAACAAAATTACCTTCTAAAGTTTCACACTGGATTAGGTTGAGATAATCAGCCTGGCGTAATATGCCGGCTTTAAATCCGCGAACCAAACCTTCCAGGTAGCCATTGTCTATGTTAAAATTTAATGAATTCAGACCCATTTTATTTTAAACAATGTGAATTACGTCGAATAAAACTGATAAATCGAAAATATGTTATTATTATTATTATTATTGTCATGTGATCAAAGAACTAAAAGAAGATCTTCGCCAAACATTAAAGATTTCTACAACAACATCAAACAATATGAAGATAGCATTAGGAAAATTGAAACATCAAGACGAATTACACGATTTGAATAATACTTGATATCCATCATATTAACTACGAAAATCTAAGATACTTAATAATTCATTTGGCCTGTTGACTTGAAACTTTATCTACTTTTAAATTCTAAGAAAAAACTTGTGCATAGCCTAGTGAAAAGCATATAGTCATTCTTTGATGCAAAAATATTACTCTCTCCTAAATCAATTACGAAACACGGACGTTAATAATGTGAACAACAGAGAAACTAAGATTTAGACATCCTCATAGAAGATATCTTTAGAAATTCTAATTACCAAATTAATAACATAACAACAATCTACAATAATACTAATAGTAACAATAACCTCCGACAATTTCTATAGCGATGTCATGGCCGGTGTCCGGAATTAGAGTGCTACAGTCATAAATGACAAGATCGAGCACTATTGAGACAAAATCAAGCCACGCGAGCGAAAAGAATGCCAAAAAACGGTGCAAATTCCAAAATTAAGAAACTAATTGATAATAAAAAATTTAGAAACTAATTGATAATATTTAGCGATACTTCGCCAGATGGCTGGAGTGAAGAGAATTTTCTCAGTCCATAATCTACATGTATGGACCGAAAATGGTTGAGACGTTATGATTGCTCTCATGGCGTGAAAGCAGGCTTTGTTAGAAATATGTACATTTAATTTGTCCTCTAAATTAAATACTCGATCATTATTTTAATAATATTTAATACTTATTTAATAATAAGTAATTATAGTATAGATCTTGTGGGACCAAGCTCAAAAATCTAACCGTAAACTGCACACATTATAAGAGGCGACTAAGTAGAAACTGAGGAAAGTAATGAAACTCCACTTCAGAAGTCAGTATTTTTCCAAGTAAAATGTAATTTTTTGATTAATTTTAATTTTTTATGAGCGGGAGGGGATGGGGAGTTTAGGTTCACTAAATATTGGGGTTCTTTGCCTTACATGAATTTTTCTGGTTGGTTCATTTCCTGAAGAATTTAAATACGTTTTGACAGCAATATCTAAATATCTACTAAAAGTATTTCTTATTTCAAAATGAA
Organism: Enchytraeus crypticus; assembly: GCA_905160935.1. Classification (NCBI taxonomy): domain Eukaryota; kingdom Metazoa; phylum Annelida; class Clitellata; order Enchytraeida; family Enchytraeidae; genus Enchytraeus; species Enchytraeus crypticus. The sequence continues at coordinate 1,840,235 of CAJHZI010000517.1, read as the reverse complement.
GTAATCCTACTTTGAAAATAACAGTTTTCAATCAATTTCTTTCAGAAAGTCGATTACATTTAAAAAATCATAACATTCTTTATTATTAAAGTAATCCTTACATCCAAAATTGATTTTAAGAACTTTTAAAGGCCTACATACATATAGCTGCAAGTTCCGATGCACCTATTGTAGGAAGAAATTGACGCTAAACTGGTTCTTTTCACCGAGTTTTCCATGTTTCTGACATTTTGTACGGGATAGTTTTCCAATTGATTAATCCTGCAACGTCATTCACGCTTCGTTAGAGGAGAGAAAGAAAATGAAGGCGATTCTGACGGGCTGTCCAACTATTACACATTTCCCCCAATGCTTTGACGTTTATATTTAAGATCCTTCAGCGGTGCATGTCCAGCAAAATAAAAGAACGGACAACCTAAGTGTGTCCATATTTGATGTAGAGTGCGAGATTTATATATATATATATATATATATATATATATATATATATATATATATATATATATATATTGGACTCTCTCTTTCTCTCTCTCTCTCTCTCTCTCTCTCTCTATATATATATATATATATATATATATATATATATATATATATATATATATATATATATATATATTCTCGCTATTTCCTATAATATATTTGATTGAAATAACAAAACAACCTTTTGCTTACTTTCTCGTAAACTTTCGAGAATAATGGAGGTAACTTGCTTGTTTATGGTTAAGACAAACAGAAGCTTAAAAAGCTGATGCATCCTGATACCTGATTAAGTGTTTAATTATAATATAGTAGTTTTCATTACAGGTGTGGAACGCCTCTGCCTTCGCTTTCGGATCAAAACTGAAAATGTAATGACTGCTTGATTAAGTAGATTGACTGTTTAATGGAAGTATTGATTAGTTGTTTATAGTTTGATGTTCCCTTAGAAAAATAACTGACTTTAGTAACTGACTATCCATTTAATAAACTGTATCATCGGAGTTATGACAACCATTTTCATTGGTCGACAACATCAAATGCTTGCCTAAGATTCTTAGTCTTCACCTAGCAAAGAAGAAAGCCTATTTAAGAATTTGTTTTATTTTAATTACAATTAAAATTGATTTACAAGTGTTGTTGTTAAAATTGAACTTGATTTCAGGCAAAAATTTTGTCATTGCTTGATTATCATTCCATCTGATCGTTATGAGGAGATTTTTGTTAGAAGATTATAGTAATTCGGCTAGTATTGTGCTTATAATTCTAGAAAGAAGTATAGGATAAAGTACTTTTGTTGAAGCGACAGACAGTGAAAGAGAGAGGGAGAGAGAGAGAAAAGAAGGAGAGAGAGAAAGAGTGAGAGAAATAGAGAGAACTAGAGAGACAGGAAGATCAATAATAATTGTGTGTCATTAATATCAGAAGAAATAGAAAGAAGAACGGTACTGAATGGGCCATGTACTGAGAAATAGAACATGTACAGGAAATGGTTGACTGAAAGAGGCAATTGAGTGCAGAATGGAAGGAAAAAGGTTTGAGGAAGACCGAGACTTGGTATGCTGGATAATTTGATAATAATCCATATATTGATATGAAAAGAAAGATAAAGGATAGAAACGTGTGGAGGAGTTAAAAGCCTGGACCTACCAATGGGCAGTACACTAAAAAGAGAGCGCGTGTCTATATTATCAAGAAATTATAACATCCAGGATTTCAGCTCGTTTTCATTCTTTCTGATTAATATGTGTGACTGCGAGAGACAAATCATAGCTACTGATGACAGAACGGTGATTAGGGTACTTTCTGCTCGCGTGGACAAGTGTTTAATCGGATTGTAGCGAAAAGAAAGCTGATCTCGTTCAATATCAGAGTAAGATTTGGTAAATCTTACTCTGTCTTTTTTTCTTGTTAGTTTCATTCTGACTTTAAAAGTAAGTTAGTTAGTAAGTAGTAGTAGCAGTAAGTGGTAGTTACTAAAAAGAAGTAAGTATGAAGTAAGTATTTTGTAAGCAAGATAGTTAGTGAAGATGAAGTAAGAGTTAGTCTTACTCTGACTTCAGCAAGTTTTACTCAGAAATTCCTAATAAAACTTAATTCAGTAGAAACTTTTATTGTTGAAATTTTGCCGTTGAGTTTGTTTTTGACATATTGAAAGTATCGTTTAAGTATTCAGTATTTAAATCTGAACACTATCGCTTCTTTAGAGTGCAATGGACAGTTAATTTTAGTTTTTAAAATTTTGACTACCATTTCAAATAAGAACGTCTATGCTCCAGAAATTGCTACAAAATTTTCTAATCCTTACCCTGACTAAACTGGGAGTCAGGGATGAAAATTACGTTGCTGATGACTGTCATTTAACCACTTTATATTTGAGATGGTCTATCTAAAAAGAATAGCGCTTGTATTTAGCGGTGTGAACCAAGTTAAGAACTAAATTAAACCCACTTCAATAAACACACTCTCTCTCTCTCATCTGTATCTCTCTCTCTATCCCTCTCTGTCTCTATCTCTTTCTCCCTCTCTCTCCGCTTTCTCTCTCTCTCTCTCTCTTTCTCTCTCAGTCTCTCTCTCTCTCTCTCTCGTGTTTGACAGAGCCTGTAACACAGCTAGCCCGTGTTTAACGCGCTCAACCACGCGTGCTCTCAGCTAATGACTACTAGCCCACTCCTGCGCGATCAGCCGGACTCTTCCGGAATCGATAGGACAGGCGGTCAAGTAGAAATATGAATAACTCCGGGAGCGGAAAATGATCGCAATCTCGAGTCCGGACGTTTGACGTCAGCTGATATAAACATCTCCAGGCCGGAAGTCCATCAACACCGGACTCAATGGTGTCGCTCCGGATCTCAGAAACTTTCGTTCGGTTTAAAAATATAATACTCAAATGCTAAAATATAACACTAAGTTTAAAATATTACACTTACTATAGTATTTCGAGTGAGGAAACTGACGTTAACATCTGCTTTAGCAGTTTTTACTGTAAAAAGTAAAAGTTTTGAGTCTGAATATGAAATAAGTTGAGAACATTTTCTATTTTAATGAATCGAAGATTAATATCACTAATGAGACCGAGTGAGGAAACGGACGTTAATCTCAGCTTTTTGATGTGACTAGTACACTTATTATGTAGCTAAACACTTGGTATTTACTTTTCTGTGCTAAATTAACATTAAGTATGCTTTTAATATACTGTACTGGCTGGAGCCAGTGGCGATGTCGGTAAAATATTTGACCGCGGATGAGTAAGTGCAGGTTCAAATCCTGGACTCGCTCATCACAAACACCGCTTTTGAGTGAGGATTAGCTTTGCCAGCTTTTTACAAGTAAACATCTAAGGCTGCCACGATTAAATGAAATCATACAAAATATTTCACCTGATATAAAAATTTTCTTCTCAATTTTTGTCGATTTAACAAATAATAACCAATATTTTATTTAATTAAGAATCAAAATAATAGTAATTTATTTTTTAATTTTTACGTTTTAGATGCTGAGGGCACCTAATTTACTTAGAATCTTAGACACTGATGTTATTTTAGTTTTTCTTCTCGGATACTCATCTTCACGTCCAAACTTCAGTTTTTCCAAACCCAATCTCTTGTCTTTCTCTCTCTATTTATATTAGTTTAAGTATCAGCAACAGCAACAATTAAAGTGTTCCTGTCGTTTATGATAACATCGAGCACTAATCATTTGTGCTTTATTTGCTATGAATGTCTTAAAAGTGTAGGTTTAACGTCATGTAGTTTTAATTGACTGATCCTGAGGCGAATTGAACTCTCGTGGGTTCGAATCCCAGCCGCGCTGATCTGAGTGTAAAATCTCGGACATTCACGGGACTGGTTACACGGAAAATGGTCTAAATTGCTTAACGGTTTAGACATGTGGTATTAAAAGTGATAGATATCAACACTGTTGATCATTTCACTTCAATGCGTGTTTACTTTTTATTCCTGTATCTATCTCTCTTTCTTCCCCTGCTTCTTCCTACCGAATAGGGGGCCCAGGCCCCCTGTGACCTTTTTGTCCGCACCGTGGAGTATTTTCATTTGGACGTCACAGCGAGAAAGCTGACCAGTTTGAGTGGACCTAGAGGTCAGTGGCTGTAATCAAAACAACTAGTGACCACAAAGTTGTCCTACTCCAATGCTGCGGTTAGTTTAGATTAGAATAGCAGCATTTACAGTTACAAATTTACATTAACATCTGATAAACTAACGTATAGTCAGTATATTGAATGTTGATTAAATGTATCCTACTGTGTTTTCAACCTCCATCTGGCCACACAATTTCCAATCCCCGTCTTTCATCCAATTACCTGTTCAGCGAATCGTTATAGAAATAAACAAATTCATATTCTCTCTCTCTCTTTCTCTCTCTCTTAGTGCACTGCGTATTGGTAGGTCCAAACGATGATTCTTAAGAATTCGATACATTTTATTAGGCTTCTATAAGACTCCCTATACGATTAACTGTAGTGATCCGGCTAGAGAGAACAAATTTAATGCCTCATAAGATACCACAATATTGTGATCTACTATTACTATAAAGTCTGAAGTTTAAGCGCTTGAATGAGTACAGGTGTCATTCTGGAGTTTATATATCAAAGAAAATCATTGTTGAGTAATGCTCAAAAGTTAACATAGACTCCGAGATGAAGAGCATAACTTTTGTGACGGTAGCTCGAATATGTCGAACCGACTCGAGGAGAATTGCGCTTTTGAATCTTGACGTTACGCAAACTATAGCCGTCCTATTTAAATTTATCTACAAGTAATTGTAATCTTTCTACACACGAATATTTTAGCAATTTCTCCTTCATTTAAGTTTTCAAGGTTTTGAACCCTGCACCTGGTCATCGACAGCTGAAAATAGCCCTACAAAGGGCAAGGGAAACCTGAGAAACCTGCGCGTTTGGGGCAAATTTCCCCTGTAATAACGGGCCGGCTTTCCATGCCACGAGGACAACCTTCCTCTGCATTTTCCCCTGACGATTGTTTAATTGATTTAAATTTACAATTGTTTTTGGACTGAGCTACAGGCTCGTTTATAAAACAAATGCGTGCAAATTGATCTTTCACTATAGAAATATATACGTAACTTCTGCTTGCATACAATTTCGTTGTTCTTTTCCCATATTTTAGCAATACGTAATTTCCATTACTGGAACTTGAATCAAGGCAGAAATGTGACTTATGATTTGTGTATTATATTCTCATGTAGGCCTCAGAACTTAACGATAATTAGCAGACGATTAAACGATTTCGGACAGGGATTATAGCGAAATCTCCTATCTAATTCTATTATTAGAGTCCCGCGCAGTCCTAGATCCTGTGAGGGAAGCAGCTTGGATACGCCTGGATCCAGTGGGACAGAATTATGAGGAGACACGGATGATTGGACACCGACTCTTCTTGAGAGCTAATCAAGCAGCAGGAAGAGATAGGCTGGAGTAGCGCCGTGTGGCTGGAAAACCCTAATGTTGCTTGTAATACGAGATGTATTTGTATTACATATTGTAAGAGATGTGTCTTTATTACTTGTAATACGAGTTGTATTTTGGTATCGTTTATAGTACGAGATGAATTTTGTATTACTGTAAGAGATGTATTGTTTTACTTGCAATACAAGTTGTATTACATATTGTAAGAGATGTATTTGTATTACTAGTAATACGAGATATACTTTTGTATTGCCTATAGTACGAGATGTATTTGTATTACTTGTAATACGATATGCATTTGTATTACATACTGTAAGAGATGTATCTGTATTACTTGTATTACTAGTTGTATTACATGTTGTAAGAGATGCATCTGTATTACTTGTAATGCGAATTGTATTACATATTGCACGAGATGTATCTGCACTACTTGTAATGCTTTAGGTCAAGTTAAAATTCAATGTGTTCTAGACCAAATTTGTAAAGCATCTAAAAGCATGCAATTTGATGAAAGTTCATCAAACTCTTTCAGGACTACGAGAATCATATTTCAGATCTTAAATCTTCTCCTTTCTTTAGATTCCTCATCGTTTCTCAGAATCTCAACAATGGAGACAAGGCTGATAATTAATTATCAGATTTTATTAAACTGTTAGAATTAGTTTTCAACTTAGATTTATTCATGTTCATGTAACGTGAGATATTCATGATTCATAATACTTAATGTACATACAGTAAATGAATACGAGATAGATTTTTCAATTTAATGTGAATAAATCATTAGTGCAGTCTACTCATGCATTGCAGCAAGTGAATGGTATTTCATTTTTATACAATTTGCGCCTACAAAATTTATACAGGTTAATTAATAGGCACTCTATTGCGACAGATTGAGACACACAGAGAAGGATAAAGATAGAGAAAGAGAAAGAGAGAGAGAGATAGAGAGAGAGAGAAAGACAGACAGAAAGACAGAGACAGAGATTGACAGAGAGAGAGAGAGAGAGAGAGAGAGAAATGAAAAAAGACAGAGAACGAGGGGTAGGATATGGCTAGAGAGGGAGGGAGAGTAAATAGTTATCAAGTCTTTCCAGATGAAAGAGTTCAGGAATGTAACTGAAATGCACTGACGAGAGGAGGAGGATGAAGCATTGAGTGGAATTAAGCCAGCTAGTTTGTCCGAGCACAAGTTGAGAAAATCTTCTTCGTGTTTGGCTTCCTCTATGAATCGTTTTCTAATGAGATGTTGATTGTGTTGAGTCCGTATAGGCAATGTTAACGGTAACGAAAAAGGTAGGTAGGTAGGTAGGAAGGTAGGTAGGTAGGTTGGTCGGTATGTAGGTTGTAGTATGTTTAACGTCAAGGTTCAAAAGCACAACGCTTATCTTCAAGACGACTCGACACACTCGAGATACCGTCACAAAGATTAATGTAACAGTAAGTTACTGTCAAGTCCAGCTGACCTGATTCCACATGTAAAGTCTAACTGATGATACTGATAAACCCTTGATAATAAATAAAGATATTCTGAGTGCGAGATGAGTAAAAATAAAAAATTTCAAATACCTTTTCAAATTATAGTGAATCTGCCTGTATTATAAATAAGTCAAAATCATGGAATGTATCTAATGTCGACAGTTATGAAAAACTTTACATAAATATCTTGATTTGAGATACAAATAAAGGTGTTGAATATGACTCGGAATTCACAAGAGAGGATAGGTAGACCAGTAAGTAACAGCTTAGAGATTTTTTATGGCGCTTCACATGGCCAAACAATAATTTCATTGCCTTATCTATTCCGTTATTGCACAGTATAATAGAATTTTATCATTTTAATTACTAGCTCACGTTAAAGTTATGAATTTAATGTGCTACTGATTTCTGTGTATATAAAGTTAAGAAAAGTATTCAAGTAATCTAAATCTAATAAGAATACCCAGAAGAAGGTGAAATAGGACGTAGAGTAAGACAATGCTGTAGCATTTCGCCGTTGCTGTTTAACAGTTACGCTGATGCAATGATGGAGGAAGCCATGGAAGACATGGAAGAAGGAAACTGAGTTGAAAGTAAATTGTTACAAGATGTATGTTTTGCAGATGACCAAGAAATGATAGCAAGCAGCGAGACTGGACTGCTTGAAGATAATGGATAGGCTAAATGATACGGCATTGAAATATGGCACGAAGATTAATATCGAAAAGACTAGAACTATGGGAGTGTCCTAGGATAGAGGTGAAGTCAATATTACAATAAACGGTACCAAATGGAACAGGTAAGGAGTTTCAAACATTGCCACTTGCCTACCAATGTTTAAAATATTACATTGAACAAATCAAAGCAATGTGAATCTTTTATTTAACTTCCTAAATTTCAATTTGCAACTATTGACTGAAAGGAAGCCCAGGCTTATTACCTAATGATGCTCGCTTTTACACGCACCACTTCCGTCTCTCATCAATCTACTTCCGCTATTGATGAAAAGTAGATAGATAACAAGCATTGTCTTACATCTGATCAGGCGCATCGGTTTGTCTGTCTCGACCCTCTCCTCATTTCACTCCTCTCAGCTCAAAGTCGTTGTCTCAACATCTTTTCCTCATTGTGTGCGGGTTGCTGAAGAATAGACCAACCGTGGACTACAAGTAACTAGTATCGTAAAAGGCGACTAAAGCACTAAGATCCAAATTAACGTCAGAAAGGTATTCAGTTGGTGAACGCCTGGGTTCCAGGAATTGTTAAAAAAATTATCTAATTCCAACCTTAGTTAACACTATGTCCCAAATTTGACTCAATGGGTCACAGGGGGTTAATTAAATAGGGAAATTCCGTTAAACTAGACTTCAACAACTTTAATATAAATTTTATTAAGAAATGTAGAAAATCAGCTAATATTACTAGAAAATCAGCTAATATTACTAGAAAATCAGCTAACATTACTAGAAAATCGCTAACATTACTAGAAAATCAGCTAACATTACTAGAAAATCAGTTAACATTACTAGAAAAACAGCTAACATTACATGAAAATCAGCTAACATTACTAGAAAATTTCAAACCGTAATTCTGCTCGTAACACACAACTCTAATCTACATTGACGACGTACAAAAACGCTGGTAAAGCTAATGATAACGTCAGTTTCCTCACTCGAAAGCGATGTCAGTGACGGGCGAGCCATGATTTGAACCCCGCACATACTGATCCGCGGTCGAATATCTTACCGACATCGCCACTGGCGAGGAAACAACAACAGATTAAAATGACACAGTTTTGCCCATTTCGCTTTTAGTTTAACCTACAGCACTCTTTAATTCCGCTAAATTTATTTTTCACACTTCAGTGAAGCACTCACCCACACCTTCGATAGTCCTCATGGAACCAAAGGAACGAAGAGATCTGAAATATGATCTGTTACGTTGTAGTACAAGCTCGAGGATGTCCCTGAGGAAGATCGTTCCAAGAGATGGCGCAGGTGTGCTGGTGTCATAATCTCGTCACCACTGACTCATCTGATATTAATGGTATGACACGCTTCGGTGAAGCGGCGTGCTTGCTACCTCAGCAACTGACCGTAACAGTCACACAGGAGTCGAGTTGTGAGTTGAAATATTGAGGCTAGTGTGTTTTGTTTTAAAAGCTGGTAAAGCTAATGTTGACGCTAACCCTGCTATCCTCTAGGCCATCCAACCGGCACTAATATCTTACTGACTTATCTCAGTAAAAAAAGCTGGTAAAACTAGAATTGACGTTAGTTTCCTAACTCGAATGCGAAGTCAGTGACGGGCGATCCCAGGATTAGAACCACTCATATACTGAAATATCTTTAGCTTGTAAATATGAGCCTTGTTAAGTTATGTTGAGAATTTGGATTAAACACACACTGCACAGTGCTCAATGTTGTCATGGACGATAGAAGCACTCTAAAGTGTACTGCTATAGTTACACTGATCAGTTGTTGGTTGGGAAACCTGAGCTCTGACCACATCTACAATAATTCAGTCAATTACTGTTAAGTGCCAGAAAATATTCAACTGAAGAAGACATGGATGAAGGCAATGGAAATTATCACTAAACCAATTTTTTGTCTTTCAAGAATGTGTTTCATTTCTAAGTACGCCTATCAAATAAAATTTACATTTAATAATATAATAGTGGGATAAATTAAAAAGTAAAAGTACTTGATTCGCAGTTAGATTGATTCTTGGGTTAGATGAAGGTCACAGAGGGTGTACACAGGAGAGAGAGAGAGACAGACAGAGAGAGAGAGAGAGAGAGAGAGAGAGAAAGAGAGAGAGAGAGAGAGTAAGAGAGAGAGAGGGAGAGAGAGAATTATGTATTTATGTTCAGGAATTAATACTGCCATCTGGCGTAACAGTATATGTATACATTATATATATATATATATATATATATATAGTCAAAATATGAGATAATTTACGAAGAAAAAGAGTAGTCAGTATTATACAGACCACAATGTATCATTAACAATAGTGACTGAAATGGGCAGGAGCCAGAGGCGATGTCGGTAAAGCAAAGGTAAAGCTGGTAAAGCTAAGGTTAGCGTCAGTTTCCTCACTCGAAAGCGATGTCAGTGATTCTAGTGGGTTCACCCGTCGATTTAATTTGTTATTTAAAATAAGCGTCAGGTTATCAAAATATAATCTTACAACAATTTTATCCTAAATATCAGAAATATTTTTACAATTTTGAAATAAATTAGTCCATACTTCATTCGATGTACTATCATCATACGCTGCTAACACAGCTAATTATTAATTTCGCAAAATGTACAATTCCGCATACGAATAATTCATTTTTAATTCTTTATTCGGTCAACTTTTACTGTCTCTAAATACTCTGTATGTTAAGCCAAGCCTAAAATATCATACATAACATAACATAATAATTCTGAGTCAGAAAGCAAAATATAGCTTGTTTAAGACTCATTCAAAACACTAATAAAAAGTAGGCCTACGAAATTAACTAACAAGAGTGCATTTATATACTTAGCAAACACAATATACATATTTAAAATAGATAATGACACTACAAAGTTGTATTTTCAAAAAGCAATGTAGACAGCTATTTGAATGAAAATTCTAGCTTTTTATTTCTATTTTATTTCTTACTTTAATACTTTTCTTTTTTTCATATTTACAATTTATAGAACAATTTGACATAGCATTTAAAAGCAGCACGACTTGCTGAAGGATGCAACTCAGCAGATTTAGATGTCGCTTGACGACATCTAAACAAAATTGAATTTTGCCGTCCCCTCCCCCCCCCTCCATGGAAAGAAATTTCTCCTGAAAGCTCTTGACTGCTGCCCTCCTGACCCCTGATTAATAGAGTACGTCATCTTTAGCGTCTCATATTATCGCTCAGAGTTGACACTGCGCCGCCTGGCGAATGAAAGAGATAAATTTATTGAAATTGTTTTTCACACTCTGCTGCCACTGAGCACGAGAAGTGTGTTGCGAATCTGACGCGTCCATCCACACTGACATTTAAACGTACAAATACGCCGCTTATAGAGTCGTATTCAATCTCTTTTACCTGTTCATTCGATAAATAGGTAAATAATAAATACTAAATCAGGAAATCGAGGCATACATTCCTATTCAATAAGTGGATAAGTATTGCGGTGCCAATGTCTAAAGTCCGTAAACTAGCATCTCTCTCTCTCTCCCTCCCTCTCTCTCTCTCTCTCTCTCTCTCTCTCTCGACTTTCACTTATTACTTATTACAATCCCGAACTTAGCTAAACCGGGATTCACAGAAAGATAATGATGACTTATTACACTTTATGTTATTGAAAAGCGCGATTCAATAGCTGCCCTATTTCACAGTTGATAAATATCCCAGCCTGTACTCCTCTAATCATTTGTTGCACATGGCGGCACAATTGTACCCAACCTGTCGACCAACCCGACCACATTTAGGGTCGAAGCGTCATGACCCCCAGGTAATAACCAAATGACACCAAATCTGACCCCTACAACCCCCGAACTCTTTTACTCTCCTCGGTCATACAAGGGCTGAAGTCTGTTGTGGACGATAGTCTCAAACCTCGAGCGATATAGAACGCTCTCTCTCTCTCTCTCTCTCTCTCTCTCTCTCTCTCTAGTGTTCTGCCAAGCAAGTTATAGGTCCAAGATACAAGATATTCTTTCTCACATGCTGCTTTCACGCTCCATAAAGAGCACTCCATCGATGAACGAGTTAATCCCTTCACGACAATGCCCATCCACACCTTAATATTGCCCATCCACACCTTAATGTTGCCTATATAATGATATCCTCTACAGCGCACGATGTACTCTACAGGATGAAGTCGATTGTTGTGTATTTAACGTCGTTGTTCAAAGGCGAGCAGATGCTTGTGGAATCCAGAATCGTTAATCAAATTAAACTGAACTTTATAAGCAGGAGTTTAGATCGAAATGTGGGTGTCTCACTATAAATAAGTAGTTTAAAATCACACTTCTTGTACTACAATCATGTACTACAAGTTTATTAATACGTCACTAATGGATCATAAGAAAATTGAAGAGTATAAATCTTCCTGAAAAGTTGACGAATATTGGCAAAACAATGAAAAAGTTAATTTTAAAGAAAATCATTTTTAATTTTTTAATTCCTATTATAATAATTATTGTAATTTGACAAACAAATTTTTTAATGTAAGACACAATGTCATGTAACCGAGTGAATTTGAATAACCTGCAAAACTAAGTCATGTTAACTAGTGAATTAATGAATTTAAAGCTAACTGAAGGTTCATGTTCGCAAAATTTTTAGGGAGTTCAACACCCTTTTTCTCCTCAATGCTGCCAACTTCTGCTCTGCGAACGGCTGAGAAATATTAGTTATTATCGAAAACACACAGTTTTCATTACAACTCTCGACGCCCTGGTGAATATATTGTGTGACAGAGTTCGTTAGGTGATGCGACATTCGCTAGGTGTCGCCACTTGGTCCTTCATGGCGAGGTCGCATACAAATCATTTACTGGTCAACGCTATGAGAAACATTCGAGGAAAGACTGCGATTAGAGCAACACCGGATGTGGAAATGAGTTAATTCAGCGGCGAGATAAATTGAGAGTCGAGTTATGAAAGTGTGAGCTGAGATTTTAGGCATTTATTTATTTATTTCGAATTATTTTCACACATGAAAATCTAAGGTTAACGTCAGTTTCCTCACTCGAAAGCGATGTCAGTGACGGGCGAGCCCAGGATTTGAACCCCGCACATACTGATGCGCGGGCGAGTATCTTACCGACTTCGCCACTGGCTCCAGCCAAACAATGACAGACACATATGCTGTTGGCTACTGGCTTAAGTTGTCAAATTGTGGGTTTTCTTTATTACCTTCGTTTTTATTACCTTCCATTACTATTAATCGTCGTTGCCTATATGGTTAAAGTGTACAATGAGTGCATTGCAGTCAGCGTGGAGTAAAAATTACCTTCCATAACTCTAGGGTTTTTATTTTATTTTATTTATATTTTTTATATTTTGGCTGGAGCCAGTGACGAAGTCGGTAAGATATTCGACCGCGGATCACTATGTACGGGGCTCAAATCCTGGGCTCTCCCGTCACTGACATCTCTTTCGAGTGAGGAATCTGACGTTAACCTTAGTTTTAGCTTTAACTTTTAAATCGTCTTCCAAGTTCGACGTCCATCCAACAACTAACCGAGCCCGACTGTCCATTTAACATAAAACACAGTTTAACGTCTGTGAAGAAGAGCGCTATAGACAGTCCAACACCAACATTGACAACAACAACATTGACAACAACAACATTGACAACAACAACATTGACAACAACATTGACAACAACAACATTGACAACAACAACATTGACAACAACAACATTGACAACAGCAACATTGACAACAACAACATTGACAACAGCAACATTGACAACAGCAACATTGACAACAACAACATTGACAACAACAACATTGACAACAACAACATTGACAACAACAACATTGACAACAACAACATTGACAACAACAGCACGGACATCGCATTGTGACATTGCTCTAATTCTTACATAGCTTTATCTCTCTGTATTTCCGCAGGATTTCACGCTCGTTCTAATTCAGTTACGCAGCACTTGGGCTCTTCCTTATTTCTCATCCTGAAATCCATTAGAAAAGACTCAGCGTGTTGCGGGACACGATTAATAGGATTTGTGTTGTCCACTGTCGGACACTTCCTTGTGTCACTCTGCCAGTTATGTCATCATAAATTCATCGACACTCTCTTTAAGCGGTGGGAGGAGTTGGGATTTACTCCCTCACCCAGTGAAGATTCGGCTTTTGAGGATTTTTCGATGTTCTAAGGCGTTCAGCGCTGTTCAGAGATCTCTCTCTTTGGATAAGTAGTTTTGCGCATATTATAGGATTAACTGGTTTCTTTGCATTATATTACACGCTATTTCTCATTTCAAAAGTTATAACGTTTCGACTTTTAGTCACCTCTCGGTACCTCTATACAACTTTTATGGAACTTACTTGTAGCTCCAAAAGGGTCGTCATATCTTATAGAAATAGAATTATAGGTAGAAATTTCACACTTCCTGCTAAACGAAATAGTTTAAGTGACGAGAACTTTATTACCCGTATTATACTTGAAGATGCTAGAAATTATTAACTTTTAACTTACAATGCCTACCTGTTTATTATTAAACTGCTGAAATTGTTTTCTACTACAGTTTAATAATGCTTAGATAGCTATAGGTGACTTTAGAACTCTTAAAGTAGTATAAGTTTGCCTTGGTCAATATTTTTTTACGTTATCCTACTATTTTCAATCTTGTATTTTTGATTTTCTGCCTGTATCTGATGCATTGCTATGTTATCTGTCATATTGTAACAGTCTGCGGTTTGTCAGGTTGATTATGGAAATAAAAGGAATAAATTTATTATTATTATACATATTCGAACCAATTGCCAAGCAAGACGTAACTTTTAATATTATAATTAAAAATAATCTAAAAATTATTATTTAATTTTACCTTATAATTAAACTCCATTGATAGAAAATTTATTTTAATATTATTGAAATCAAACAACTAATGGCTGACTAAACGGCAGAAGTGTTCTTTATTTTCAGTTCAGTTTTATTGGAGCTGCATACAGGAAACAGAAGTGGATTTTTCACACCTTTATTTTATTTCAACGTTTTATTATTTAATGCCACAACTCTCGCGTATTGCGCCAGTAGTACGTTAAAGGTGGACTTCGTATATGCTCATTTGTAAATGATTTGGTAATTCAACGATATAATGAGGCTGATACAGCAAAGTTTAACACCTCTATTTCCGTAACACAAGAAGCTATTATTATTATTATGTCAGATTAGATCCGTCTGAAAGAATAACCTTCCAGCACCCTCAGGATTTCATTTCATGCAAAGATGTCAACAATCGTTCTTAAAAGGTGGTCACCCACCAATATACTAACCGGGTTGGAAGTAGCTTAACTTCGTTCAGTGACCTGTACCTGCGCTAAATACTGCCTCAATATTTTATTGATTGTTATACTTATTGCATACTTATTTTGTACAAATTTACTTATTATATACTTACTGTATATTTATTTTCTGTATACTTTACTTATATATATACTTACTTATCCTGGGCGCGCCCGTCACCGATATCGCTTTCGAGTGAGGGAAACTGACATTAACTTAGTTTTACTTATTATACTTGCGCTTATATACATAATATACCTACTCATATACTTATTAATTTATCTTATAGTTATTTATAACTACAAGATTATCTCCATC
>CAJHZI010000517.1:1805000-1822500 GCA_905160935.1 Enchytraeus crypticus | reverse complement strand
TCTTCCTCTTTTTCAATATAATTAATTATCACTATTAATTGCCTTTATATATTGTATTATGCGCCGTCCTGTATTTCCGATTGGCAAACTGGATAGTTATCTCAGTGAGTGAGGCCCCTGTCCAGTAAATATCAGTCGAAGCTGAGGAAGGCATAGGGGGCTCACCTCGTCATAAGCAAAATCCCCCAAGAATAATGGTACATCAAAAGAAATGCTATGGATGATTTATAGTTTCACCGATACGTGGACGTGA
This sequence comes from Enchytraeus crypticus, assembly GCA_905160935.1. Classification (NCBI taxonomy): domain Eukaryota; kingdom Metazoa; phylum Annelida; class Clitellata; order Enchytraeida; family Enchytraeidae; genus Enchytraeus; species Enchytraeus crypticus. Next base: position 1,822,247 of record CAJHZI010000517.1, on the reverse strand, counting down.
AGAGGAACACGTAAGAAAGAGATGAGTGCAGCCATTGTATACCATAGACCTGCCAGTGAGAGGTGCACTAAGAGAGAGAGAGAGAGAGAGGACGTGCGGTCAATCCAATAGAGCAAGTAGTAGCTATTTTACATGATGTGGTTTTTCTTGGACAGAGAAGGAGGGAAGCGGTATCGCATTCGAATAACACACATGGGTTCCGAGGAAAACACGAGTTTGGGATTTGACTAGGACGCGCCGGAAGCATACTGATGTAGCAGAGGTCGCCTAGTGGACTCGGTTGATTACATTACAGAGCTGAGGTTAGAAAGAGTTGTAAGGTCGAGGGTGGGGCTCGTACCGGATTGAACATAAATCACCCATCATGAACCATCCGTGAGAAATCCCACTGATCGACCCCTACTGGAACCCCCCAGTGATCCATCCTTCCCTGTCCCGGACCCCCTATACATCCGGTGACCCCCCTCCCCTTCCGCAAATCCTTGTTAGTGATTCCTATCCCGTGTTTGTGCTTCCCTTGGGTGTGTTCTTGCGATATTATGCATTAGTTTATGGTTTGCTAGACGCATAACACCGGTTCAGCTCCATTTTATCAAAAAATAATCATTTAGGTAATAAGTTAGTTCAGGTTTAACGGCTAATTGGAAGTTTTGAATTCTACAAGAAAATTACGCTTAACTATGTCTCATTCTCGGCTGCAACCAGTGGCGATGTCGGTTAGATACTCGACCGCGGATCAGTACGTACGGGGTTCAAATCCTGGGCTCGCCCGTCACTGACATCGCTTTCGAGTGAGGAAACTGACGTTAACATTAGCTTTACCAGCTTCACTTTACGCGAAAAATAGGAAACTATAAAAGTTAAAGAAAAGATGAAACCACGTCCAAGTCAAATTTTATATAAATATCCACCCCCCTTCCTTCCCCCCATTCAACCCCTTCCCCCATTCATCCCTCAGGATGATTCCAGAGCATTCCCGAGAGACAAATCCCACTACCAGGAGAGAACATAATTATTTCTTCACCCGACCATCGATCTATCATTGATAATTAAATCAAACGATTCAATCGCATGGTTAAGATTCTAGCGGCTGTTCGGGGGGAGGGGGGGGGGGTGCGGAGAAAATGTGCAATCATTTGTTTTGTTGCAAGGCTAGTGTACTTTATGGTTCCGAACTAAGTATCGAGTATCGTGTGAAGTCGATAAGATACTCTACCGCGGATCAGTATGTGCGGGGTTCAAGTCCTGGTCTCGCAGTGCACTAAGAGAGAGAGAGAGTGAGACTGAATTTCTCCACCCAGTTCATTTAATCTAGGTCAAGCTCTCTCCCAGCCTACCCTCCTAACCTCTGGTAGCTCGGCCCGAAGGCGCTATCACCGTGTGACCGACCCTCAGAGACAAATAGACCCCCGGTCACGTGATCCCGCCTATCCGGTCTCAGCCTCAGTCCCTATATCTGCCTGGAATCCTGTTATATGAAGTCCTTGCTTCCCAATAAGTCAGTAATATATACATATATATATATATATATATATATATATATATATATATATATATATATGTATACATGTATATATACAGTATATACATGTGTATATATATACATATACGTGTATATGTGTATATATACAAATATATACATACAGTATATATATATATATATATATATATATATATATATATATATATATATGTATATATATATATATGTATATATATATATATATATATATATATATATATATATAATTATATATAGTTTATACGATCCTGCCTGTCCTGTCTTCAGCCTCAGCCCCTATCCCTTCCTAGAGTCCTGTAATATGCAGTCTTTGCTGTTTATGAGTTAGGTACTCATCTCCATCCGTGTATGAATGAAAAATACTCGTTTTATTGATTTACTATATGATTAGCCGAGAGATAATCAGTGATGATTGATGGATTGATTGATTTTTGGTTGCTTGAATAATGGGTGATTGATTACTTCATTGATTGATAGGCTTACTTAATGGCGCATATGATTAATTGATCTATTGATGAATGAATTGATTGATTGACTGATAATGATTGATGATTGATTGATTTATTTATATATTATGTGATTGATTGAGCTGACAAGAACTTTCAACAAGAAGATTTTTCTTGCGTTAACTTATATTAAACTAAAATTTCAGAAGTCCAAATACTTTGAAAAATAAAAAAGCTAAAAATGCCAATATTAAAGTCAGTTTGCTCACTCGAAAGCGATATCAGTGACGGCGAGCCAGGTTTTGAACCCCGCACATACTTATCCACGGTCGAATGTTACAAATAAGTTAAAAACGAAAATTCTGCTTCACATGCATTCCTCTAGGACCAGTCTTTTCTCAGTACCATCATTGCAATCCACGTGTGGCTGAGGAAACTGACGTTAAATTGGTATTTAAGAGAAAGGTTGCTGTAGCAGGTCACGCGCTGGTGTCATGATGGATGACCGAGGGACCGGTGATTGGTGACTCTCAGAATTGAAACATCTGTGTTACAAGGGCTTCCCGTCAGTGTAGTATCTAAAAGATGTCTGCCAAAAGTTACAAAAGTTCTCTAAACGATTTCTAGTATAAAATATTGACAGAAGCCCTCGTTTTTAAAAGCGCAATTTATACGATAAATCATAAATGGCTCTAACTATAAATAAAACCAACAACTAAGCAAAAAACTTTGTAATACTGGCAAAAAATAAAACGTTTAAATTTTGAAGTTCAAGTGTGATTTTTGAAAGGTTTCTAAGAAGAGATTTGAAGAGATGCAGTAACAAGGAGCTGGTGTTTCGTCGTTTACAAAAGAGTAAAACAAAATTAGAAATTTCCTACGACAATTTAGATACAGCTTAAGAATTCAGAATAAGACGCAGTTTATGATTCAATTTATGTATAAAAACACACATACCGAAAGAGAGTGAGAGAGAGAGAGAGAGAGAGAGAGAGAAAGAGGAGAGAGAGAGAGGAGAGAGAGATAATGTCATATATATATATATATATATATATATATATATATATATCTTAGTGCACTGCCTTCTGGCAGGTCCATGGTATATAACGCCTTCACTCATCTCTATCTACCGTCCTTCTCTTCATGTCCACATAGGAATGATCTGTAAACTTCCTCATGTAACATTTATTGTATAATTTTCCTTCACTCTATATATACATACATATATATATATATATATATATATATATATATATATATATATATATATATATATATATATATACGTACGAAAGCAAATATTTGATATTGCCTAGAGTAGAATTGAAAAGAATATTAGTCTTTAGCAATAATTTGTGTAGAGATTAATTACAAAATTCAAAATAGAAACACCAGTATTTCGGTGGCTAGGTAGTAATATCAACCTAAAATATTTCTTGATAATAAATAGTATGGCCGATCTTCGTAGCTTTGCTACTCATATTTTCCATGTCAAGCTTAATATTTTGTGAGATTGTTGTTTAAGGTGAATTTTATCTAAAACCTTACCAGTATTAATTAACAAGTTTATATAAGACATAATAAATAATGAAAAATATATTTAGTTATCGAAGTACGATAACGTCATCGTCATATTTTGATATAATTTGTATTACAAATTTTAAATTATCTAATAACAGCTGGTAAAGCTAAGGTTAACGTCAGTTTCCTCACTCGAAAGCGATGTCAAAAAAATCCTATTAAATTTTCATTAAGTGTTTCATAAAATGATAATTACCTTTTCGAAGACGGTATTTGCTTATTTTAAAAACAACATCATCAACATCATTCTTCCTTGAATCCCAGTTTAACTGTCTATTTAACTGTTTGTTTAACTGACTGTTTAACTGTCTATTTAACTGTCTGTTTAACTGTGTGTTTATCTCTCTGTTTAACTCTCTGTTTAATCGTCTGTTTAATTGTGTGTCTAACTGTCTCGTTTAACTATGTGTTTAATTGTCTGTTTAACTGTCTGTTTAGAGTCTGGGTTAGAAAATTTTGTAGCGATTTCTGTTCGTCAACCGAATGCGCTTTCTTACGTTGTTTAGCACCTTAGCGCTTTGTCGCTTTTTACGACACGTGCAGTCGACGGTTGATCTATTCTTCAGTAACCCAGACAGATCACGGCAAGGACACATTTCAAACTCTACTCTTTAATCCGTTCAATTCAACTCCCTTCAATTGGAACCTGTAACTTAGTAAAGAACGTGCTGCGTATGGTTTTTGATTTCGTAAGTGTCACCATCTGACAATGCACTTAGTTTTTTAAGAAATGATCTATCTTTGGTGACCAGTTCAAATTCTGATTTTTTTCTGTTAAAATATTATAAACTCTACCGTGTTTTCTTCCGAATTCCCCATCGCCGCTTATTGCGTTGTTCTCCATACTTTGGCATTTACGTATTGTCCAATCTATATGCACATTTCTCACTATCTTACTCTAAGTATCTCTCTCTCTCTCTCTTCTTTCTCTCTTTCTCTCTTTCTCTCTCTCTCTCCTCATCTCTCTCTCTCTCTCTCTCTCTCTCCTCCTCTCTCTCTCTCTCTCCCTCTCTCTCTCTCTCGCTCTCTCCCCCTCTCTCTCTCTCTCTCTCTCTCTCTCTCTCTCTCTCTCTCTCTCTTTCTTCCACTACATCAGGCGACAAGATGTCAGATCCTCTGAATTTATCAGCACCCCCCTCCCCACCTCCCCTCCCTTCCCAGTCCAACCTCACCTCCCCTTCAATCTGATCAGAGGTGACTATGAAACTGTTTACTATGCAATGTCGTGTACACAGTGGCACCCCACGGGCCCTCACACCGGGCACCCCCGGGCAAACCCCCCCTTCTGAGCACCCCCCTGCACCCCCCGGGCACCCCCCCTGGGTGTAGCCGAGCCTCCGTTTAATTTGTACTAACGGTCCACAAGCATCGCTCGTCCCCTCTTCTCTCGTTCCTGCTTCAGCAGTTAATAAGATTGTAGGAATAAATTGACTTGATAAATTTTAGCTCCATCTCGGATGTGGTTATTACAATGTGTAATTAAAACTGTAGTAGAAATGAGATAGAGAAAGAGAGAGAGAGAGAGAGAGAGAGAGAGAGATTATAGTTCTACAGATAATGGGAGACAATTCACCTGCAGTTCAGTTGCATTGGCAGAACATTATGATTTCCCACTCGGTGTGGTCGGCTCTGTCGGTCACTTGCGCCTGTCGATGATTTAATGAGTCACTGTATGGTCAGTTGTCATAAAGCTTTGACTTCACAGAGAGAGAAAATACAGATTCCTAAATATTGTACAATTGTTAATATGCTTTAATCTTTGGTTAGCTATATTTCAGGCTAAAGCTCTTCGCAAATTAGCCATTTGTAGTGTGTTTAACGTCAAGATTCAGAAGCACAAGGCTTCTCTTCATGACGACCCGACAAACTCGAGCTACCGTCACAAAAATTCAAGTAATAGTGAGTTACTAGTAGTGAAACTAGTAATTTTATAGTATTTAAACACAGCATATGAAAAACATTACCGTTTATATAGGTTGTAGTGTGTTTAATGTCAAGGTTCAGAAGCACAAGGCTTCTCTTCAAGACGACTCGACATACTCGAGCTACCGTCACAAAGATTAAGGTAGCACTAAGCTGCCGTGCGGTAATTTATTAATTATAGTACTTATTATATGATTAATTGCCGTTTAGAACTAAAGTCTACCATTTATATTTTTTAAATTGAAAGATATGGGTATTTAATACAAATCATTCAATCGTACGAAGCAAATAAAGTTAAACAATTTTACAGTATCTGTAGCCATTTTAGTATAAATAAACTGGTCAAATTGATTTTTCCGAAATTCTGAACCTCCACTTTTGAAACTGTACCAAATAAGTAGTACAGTCTTAATAAATGTGAAATACAACCTACTATATACACCAATGTCCCCTAAGTTGCCTTGCGAGAATATCATAGTACCCGGCTCACGACGACGACCTTACGACCGGGTTTATGACCCTACGACCAAGTCCATGGCCCTACGACCAGGTCGAACCTCATGATAATGACTACACAACATTATACAAAGCCTTGCGGCAGAGTATATACCGCTACGTCACTAAATATATGCGTCTGTATCGCTCTATATAAATATAGAGCTTGGCTTGAATTTGTCTCAATAGTGCTCGATGTTGTCATTGATGACTGTAGCACTCTAATTGTTGTTATTATTATTATTATATACACAGACGAGCCACCACAGGTTCAGGGTAAATAATAAAATTCTTAGATGTTTGAGGTTCGATGTATGATGTGGCGATGTCTGATTCGAGTGTGAAAACTAACGATAACAATAATAATAAACAATATAAAATAACAATTAACAATAAACACACATATCCTACAATTTAATAATAAACACCCATATCCTACAATTTAATAATAGACACCCATATCCTTCAATTTAATAATAAACACCCATATCCTACAATTTCATAATAAACACCCATATCCTACAATTTCATAATAAACACCCATATCCTTCAATTTAATAATAAACACCCATATCCTACAATTTAAAAATAAACACCCATATCCTTCAATTTAATAATAAACACCCATATCCTATAATTTCATAATAAACACCCATATCCTACAATTTCATAATAAACACCCATATCCTACAATTTCATAATAAACACCCATATCCTTCAATTTAATAATAAACACCCATATCCTACAATTTAAAAATAAACACCCATATCCTACAATTTAATAATAAACACCCATATCCTTCAATTTAATAATAAACACCCATATCCTACAATTTAATAATAAACACCCATATCCTATAATTTCATAATAAACACCCATATCCTACAATTTAATAATAAACACCCATATCCTACAATTTAATAATAAACACCCATATCCTACAATTTCATAATAAACACCCATATCCTTCAATTTAATAATAAACACCCATATCCTACAATTTAAAAATAAACACCCATATCCTTCAATTTAATAATAAACACCCATATCCTATAATTTCATAATAAACACCCATATCCTACAATTTCATAATAAACACCCATATCCTACAATTTCATAATAAACACCCATATCCTACAATTTCCTGGAGCTCTATTCAGGGAGGTTATATGGGTTTATTATTAGTCTTATTACTTTCTACTTTTTTACAATTTACATTTTACAATTTACAATTTACAATAACAATTACTATTGTTACATATGCTCTTATATAAGAGTTTTTTATTACTCTATGGGCCTATCCTACAATTTAACACTAAACACCCATTCTCTTAATTTAATTTAATTGTAGGCTACTGCTGCTGTTGTTGTATTGCTTTGCCATCAATTTCGTTGCGTTGAATCGTTGCCTATAATATGATACTTTACAGTTTTTTACTATACAGTTATGTTGCGTAACTGTACCGTTTTGCATTGTACTGTTTTTAATTGTACTGTTTTCAATTGTACTGTTTTAATGTACTATACTGTAGTGTTGTGTAAATTGTACTATTTTGCACTGCACTGTTTTGCACCGCACTGTTTAGTAAATGTTACCTCAAATATTAGAGCACAACAACATGTTTCATATATGAATTAAAACATTAGGCCTATGCTATGTTATGCTATATATTGCTATGTATTAACTCCTAACAGCACTGTCATTTCATGTTACAGGTATACTGTAATACTAAAATGAAGGCTATAAAGAAGACTCTATTATAGGTAACTACAATATAATTTATTACAGATAAAGTGAATATGTTGGGTAAACAGGATTGTTTTCTCAGGGAATGACGCCCCTGCCCAGTAATGTCGAACCCGAGGAAGGCATAGGGGCCCACCTCGTCATAAGCAGAATCCATAAGGTATATTAAAAGTAATGTTAAGATGATTTGAAGATCCACTCGTATGAGGACAGGAAGGGGCAAACGAAAAACAAAAATGAATGGAGGCGCTATAGTTATATACCATGGACCTGCCATTAGGCAGTTATCTTAGTGAGAGAGAGAGACAGGCAGAGAGAGAGAGAGAATGAGAATATATTTGAACTATACTCGACTCTATTATGTAGTAAACGTTGTATTAACTGCATGTAGACAATATATTGTAGATTATGATTGATAGCTTCGTCTACATGGACGTATCGGATTGATATCACTTCCTGTTAAACATCATCCCATCACTTCCGCCTGGATCAATCCCTCTGTGTCCGTACATCCGGCCCGGATTAGCAAGAATATCCAGGTTGTGTTCGTCAGGTGTGATACCTTGGATCAATGAAGAGTTGGAGTGACCACTGTCCGTCATGATATGTGGGGCCGCATAGCAACATTAGCCGTATAAAGGGTATAAACCTTTTGATTTTAATTAGCTTTCCACGTTCTGGTTTGATTTAGGCCTTGAAGGATTCTTAAGATTAATAACTTTTAATAATAATAATATAAATTTTATTTATCTTAATAATAATATTGCTAATAATAATAATAATTATTATTATTATTAATATTATTATTATTGCTATTATGATTATTATTTATTATTATTGTTATGTATTAAGAAATAGGAAGAAGAGTTGGATAGGACACATTCTAAGGGGGAAGGTCGATTAAAAGAGGTCATAGAAGCTAGAATGGAAGGAAAAAGAGGCAGGGGCAGGCCGAGATTAGGTATGTTAGATGATTTAAAGACCCACTCATATGTGGACATGAAGATGATGGCGGAAGACAGAGAAGAATGAAGGCGTTATCTACCATGGACCTGCCAGTAGGCAGTGCACTAAGAGAGAGAGAGAAAGATTATTATTATTATTATAATTATTATTATTATTTTGAATATTAATATTAATTTTAATATTATTTATCTTGAATGTTTATATTGAATAGAGAGATAGAGATAGAGGGATAGAGATAGAAAGAGAGAGAGAGAGAGAGAGAGAGAGAGAGAGAGAGAGAACGAGAAAAATTGAGAGAGAGAGTGAGAGAGAGAGAGATCAAATGATCAGAGAAATAAAGGAATAGAAAACAAGCTATCTGCTCATGCCAATCTCTACCCATCCATGATCCACGACTAAAGCATTTCGCACATCCGGGATACAGCACGGATACTGTCGGGATACGCGGCTAGTCTTTGAAGTCCAAGCAAGACGCATGTCCTGTCTCATCAGACCCGGATGTTAATTGGACTGGGATGTGAGAGGATGGCGAGATAATGATGAGAGAGTAAACAAAGCTACAAGAACAATATAAAAACCAGAGCCAATGCCTTCAATAATTTACACGAGGCGCTGTAAATTAGCAGCTCTCACGTTTAAGTTAGTTTGTTTTTATTGAAACATTTCCAAGGAATCTCACACGAACGAAATTTGAAGTTTAATTTCAGGTTGAGAGTGCATTAGCTGATATTGATGTCTTGCTCACTGATTTCTATGGCAATGAGAATTCTTAAATACAAATTCCTGTAGATATTTCGCAATTGCGCTATCTAGCTATCTCTATGGTGCCTCAATAAGATGAACTAGTCAGAAAAGTCTGTTAGGACTACCTGATTGGTCTGTTGGTTGTGTAGGTTTTTTACTGCAAGCTTGAATGTTTATGTTTACTATTTGTAGTATTCATGTCGCTGAACAGAATTAAAATGAAACAAAGCAAATCTCTTTAACTCTCTTTCTCTCTTGCTCTCTCTCTCTCTCTCTCTCTCTCTCTCTCTCTCTTGCTCTCTCTCTCTCTCTCTCTCTCTCTCTTGCTCTCTCTCTCTCTCTCTCTCTCTCTCTCTCTATCTCTCTCTCTCTCTCTCTCTCTCTCTCTCTCATACTCTTAGTCTCTTCTCTCATTTCTATCTGTGCAATAATTTGGCACCACTAGAAAAATTGCTCTCACATTTTAGTTAAACACCCTTATTATAGGCACGGTATTACCTTCACATTTAAAACACTGTTGTATCTTACAACTTTTGAATTACCGATAAATGTCTGTTATCTAAATTTTTGTAACGGTAACTCGAGTGTGTCGAGTCGTCTTGAAGAGAAGCCCTGTGCTTCTGAACCTTGACGTTAAACACACTACAACCACTTACAATTTGTAGTCTCGAAATGTTGCTAGATTTTTACCCTATAACCTACTATAACCTATATTATTCTACAACCTTCTAAGCCTAATCTTCGTCACTTCCACTATTCTTCCCTAAAAAGAGGTTTCTATTATTTGTAGAGAACTAGTAACAAGATGTACCGCTAAATGTAGGCAACGTAATTTTAAAAACTGTACGACATTTGAGCGAAAGCAAATAAAATCCACATAATAGTGTTCCAAATATGTCTCTACGCACACATAAGCTCTGTCATGATCGATAAAAATCAGATCTTACACCAATCCATCTATTGTAGAGAGACAAGTGTTAAGCGACTGCAAGGATTTAGCGGATTTCCTTCGGAGTGGTTCAGTACGGGAAAAACTGACTTCAATGGCAGTGTGTGAATTATCCGCGAAATACTTGAAATGCGTTTGATAACAATTTGTCCAAGTTCCACAATTTATATTAATGGAGAGAAAGCTTTGATGTAGAGGTTTCTTAGAAAAAAGACAAACAGATTTAGGAATTAAAACGATCTATATACTTTTTATTATTAAAGTAGTTTTTTAATATCTTATGTATTTTTCCTGACGTTAATTGAACCCTCGTGGGCTCGAATCCCAGCCGCGCAGATCTGAGAGTAAAATCTCGGATATTCACTGGACTGATTACACGGAAGATGGAATAAATTGCCTAACCGTTTAGACTAGTGGTATTAAAAATGATTGATATCAACGTATTTGATCATTTCACTATAATGCGCGTTTTACTTAATTTTGACCGCAATATAAGAAAAATACAAATGCTGAATCATTGGTTTTATTCATTTCTCTTTAAATGAAATAAATAACGATAACTTTCCTATGTTACGACTCACTTGACTAAAAACTCAATAAAATTTTAAATACAGAAAAATTATATATTCACTGAGTAGACATTTTGACTTCTTGGCTTTTGAAGTTTCAAGCACACACACCTCACAGGCTGTTCTGCTGAACAACTCGCCGATGACAGTATGTGATACTAAGAGTTGGCTAGAGAATGCATAGATGAAAGAATAAAAATACAAACAGGACTGGTAGTTATTTCTGTAATTATGTCTAGATGGTAACACTAACTAATTACATATAGCTAATTACATGTAGCTAATTACATGCAACTGATTACATGTAGCTAATTACATGTAGCTGATTACGAGTAGCTAGTTACATGTAGTTGATTACATGTAGCTGATTGCATGTAACTGATTACATGTAATTGATTATATGTAATTAAATACATGTAGCTAATTACATGTAGCTAATTACATGCAACTGATTACATGTAGATAATTACATGTAGCTAATTACATATAGCTGATTACATGTAGCTAATTACATGTAGCTAATTACATGTAGTTAATTACATGTAGCTGATTACGTGCAGCTAAATACAAGTAGCTGATTATATGTAACTGATTACATGTAATTGATTACATGTAACTCAATACATGTAGCTAATTACATATAAATGATTACATGTAGTTAATCACATGTAGCTGATTACATGTGTTGAAAGGATTTATGGAGCAGTAGCTGATTGATTTGCAGCTCCTCGGACCGACCTCCCGGAATTTGATCGAACCGTTCTGGACCCCACACTCTGCTCATCGGATTTGATGTTGTCCTTGACGACAGTAGCACTCTAATTTTGTTGCTGTTGTTGTTGATGATTGGTATTAGACGTAAATCGAGAAAACTTTCTAGAGATATAAATACGTGATACTAAAAGTTCTAGAAAATATCCTCTTTAAGATAACTTAATTATAATGTACATTTTACAAAGAAGGCTAAGTTTGCAATTTGCAAAATTAGGACGAACTATGAACCTAGTATTATTCAAACGTCCCACAAACACAACAACAATATCTACAATGCATCTATTTAATATTTCAGGTCTTCTCTTTCTCTTCGTTATAGTCTGAAAATATATCAAGAAATAAAAATATACATCAAGCTGCATTGAAAGCGAATTCATAAATGTTCTCAACGTTCTTATCAGACAGGTTATAGTGTACTTAACGTCAAGGTTCAGAAGCACAGTGCTTCTCTTCCAGACGATTCGATACACTCGAGCTGCCGTTAAATAATGATTTATTTAACAGTAAATAGACTTTATATGTAATGAAGTAGAAATATAGAAGCGATGGGTAGATTGTAGTGTGTTTAACGTTAAGGTTTAGAAGCGCAGTTAAAACTTCTCTTCAAGACGACTCGATACACTCGAGCTACCGTCACAAAGATTGGATTATCAGTAAGCTACTGCTATGAGCTTCTGGCTATGAAAAATTGAAAAAGAAGCTCAACGTAGGTTCTGTTACTACGCCGTATCAGCTACATATCTCTTTAAGAGGCATTTATTACAAACATACAACTGCAATAAATAACACAACATAACAACAATTAGAGTGCTACAGTCATCAATGACAACATCGAGTACTATTGAGACAAAATTAAGCCAGCGAGCATAAAGAAGGTCCAAAAACGGTGCAAAATTCCAAAAATCCAGATAATCAGTCCAAAGTAAGTAAATGTAAATGTAGCTCATTCTATTCTTTTAAAAGTTGAAATGGCTACTACATCGATATAAAGTAAGGCTTCAATTTATGCCTTAATATGTAGCGAAGGATTGAAGCATCTACTATACGTTCAATAGATTTCATTAATCAATTTTATTTACTGATTTCTCCTGCCCTTATCGGGTCACTAAATGAACGCTAAACTGGTCGGAATTGATTTATCAGCAAATGAAATCAAACTGATAGATTATTGGCTACTTTACTGCAATCTTCGCTCACCTTTTGCTAAGTAGCCTGAAGGCAGCGGGGCTGGAATCAGTCGATAGGGAAGGGTTAGCAGGAGTGGATACCTTGATGCTAGCTCCGTCCTGTTGCCTCCGACCTTCTCGTGTATCAATTTCTGTTGAATATCAAAACAATCAACAGATGGCGTATAGTATTTCAACAACCGGGCTTTTACAAAATAAGGGTGTGTAAAACTTGCAGGATTTGTTGCTATACAAGCAAAGCAAACCGTCATTAACAAGTCAAAAGTTTAGCCAACACAGAAATCCGATACAAATTGAATATAGATTCTATTCCACCGCTCGGGTGCCTGGGTTAACCCGTCAAAAGTAAGGATTAAACTGGTGCAAAGAGGTTAGTCATCGGGTCTAGACAGTTACACTGGACGCGGCCTTCTTTCCTTTGGTAAATTACCTTTCAGTTTTCGATTTAGCGTTATTGCGAGTGTTTACATATCGTAGGGCTCTATAAATAAGTATATTGATTGATTTAATAATTAGAAAAAGTTCTAATCAGACGAATTGATTGCTAATCAAATGAGTTGATAGCTAATCAAATGAATTTATAGCTAATAAAATGAACTGATAGCCAATCAAATGAATTGATAGCTAATCAAATGAATTGATAGCTAATCAAATGAATTTATAGCCAATCAGATGAATTGGTAGCTAATTAAATGAAATAATAGCTGATCAAATAAATTACTAGTTAATCACATGAATTAATAGCAAATAAAATGAATTAATAGCTAATCATATGAATTAATAGCTAATCAGATGAATTTATAGCTAATCAGCTGAATTGAATGAAATTAATGGATAACGTTTTAAGCGCTCTATCAATCAATCAATATACGCCTCTATTACCTCATCCTCTTTCAGTTTCAACCAGTAAATATATTTCTTTAAAAAATCTGCAATTTCTACTCATTAACGAAAATTTTCAAATCAAATAAAAAATTAACATGAACTAACCTTGCGAAGAATGTGAGGGGGAATGAAACCCATTATTTAGGCGGGGGGTCGGACGCCCCCCACCTCTAGAGGGGGGCGTATCCCTCTCATCGGTGGATGAGGACGTGATATCGGCCGGGGAGGCGAGGGACCGCGGCCTCCCTGACGCCCAGGCGGGGGTAGACTTTGCCCCCGAAGGCGGAGAATCATGAAGCGACGTGGGGGGCAGGGTAAACCTGGCCTGGAGCCCCGCACCGGGGCCGCCCATGCCCATGTGATGCCTCTGCTGCAAGGCCCCTGAGATCATGGCATGGTGAGCAGCCTGTATCGCCCCTGGAGCCCCCTGATGGAGCGGTAAGTACCCCCCGACGTATCCCGGGGGCAGACCAGCGGCGGCAGCTGCAGCGGCAAGCCTGGCCCCGTGCAGGGAGTGCACGGCCGCACTGTACAGCCCGTTACTCCACGGCTGAAAGCTGTGCGGTGCGGTACCGTGAAGACCCAGAGGGACCCTTAATCCGGCTAAACTTGACCTAAAATCAGCGAAATTCTGCTGAAGGGAAGAGGGAGGGGAACCGGTGGAACGAAGGGGAGGGGGAGCGGGGAGGGGGGTGGCGGAACTGGAGGAAACGGAAGTGGCAACATCCGCCAGGCTCCAGATTTTCGGTTTCGCAGGTTTCGGCGACGACGACGATGAAGATGTGTTGTTAGAAGTTGAAATGTTCTGGGCGGGAGCGGGGGACCTGGGGCCCTGCAGTCGATCGAGAGAGGGAGCTGCGCTAGCAGGCGATATTCTGCAGTAGATATCACGTGACCTCATGACGTCATCGTCACGTGACCTCATGACGTCATCGTCGCGCGATATTCTGACGTCATCGTCACGTGACCTCATGACGTCATCGTCACGTGACCTCATGACGTCATCGTCACGCGATAGTCTGACGTCACGCGAGATGTCGTTGATCCGGGATGGAGGTCTGTGTGGAAAGAAATCCGGAAGTCTTCCAGCGAGCCGGTCAGCGAATAGGAAGTCCGAGACTCCGTGGGGTTGCTGTGAGTCATCGTTACCTGAAATAAAGAAAAAGGTAATAACAGTTCATATAAGAAATATTTCATTCATGATAAAATCAGATCAACTTTAGTAGACTGCTGCTACATGCCACTAATGAAAAGGAAGGATATTTAATTTTTTAATTTAGTGATATCTTTGCTTAAAGTATGCTAGAAATTTCTTTAAACTATTTGATCATCCAAGATATTTTTAAAAAATTTAATTTCATTGCTTAGATTTTGTTGGTAAATATATCAACCTAGACATTGCAGCTGTGTCATGTAGAAAGTCGTAGTAGGATAACTTAAATACCCGTATGTTGAGACAAAATTCCTTAGATATTCATTTTCTGCTTACAACAGTAACTAATGGTTCGCAATATTCTTCCTAGGTCTATCGCTTTTTGTTAGCAAAATCTACAAATTTCTAGAAATTAGTAATAAATCATACAAAAAGTAAAATAAAATAGAAAAATGTAGTAATAAAAAGCTGGCAAAACTAATGTTAACGTCAGTCTCCTCACTGTAAAGCATGCAATGTCTGTGACGGGCAAGCCCGGGATATTATTATGGGCTATTATTATACCATTTTTGCTTAATAATAATAATAATTATTATTTTTATTATTATTATTATTATTATTATTATTATTATATTTTGATATTGAATACTTTCGACGAAATAAAGCATAATTAGTTTTCAAAATTCATTGCAATTATACTACGATACGCAATTTTTGTGAAATAAACACCCTATTTCCTTCCATTTATTTAGAGTCATTTAATATCAAGTCCCGGGTCAACTTGCACTTAATCTCTTCTTTCGCTGCACACATCTTGTTCCAATTGATGCTTTGTGTAGCCGCCCTTTTCCAGGTCCGATGTCTTCCAACAGACCCGCCCCCGGAGGTCAATATTCGTCAAAGGTTGCCAGGGCAAGCGCATCCCAATGCACGCTCGAAGGGTCGGGAACAAAGCCCCAGTGACGGGGCAATCCTGCTGATTGAATTAGCCCCATTCCGTGCACGTATCAAGGGGGCGTGATTCTGTTGTCACGGAGCATAAATGGATATTTTATACTGACTGGTAGTTGGGTAGAATACAGCAGTACTTAGCGTTTGTTAGTTGTTTCTAAACACCTTTATTACAGAACTAATAATATTTCAAAGATTACTCAACGTATACGTTTGACTGTTAGGCGGGTAGAATACAGCAGTACGTAACCGTTTGCTATTTGTTTCTAAACACCTTTATGACAAAACTAATATTATTTTAAATATTACTCAACGGATTTTTCAAAGCTTCATCTCGTTTTTGTAAGATCTGACATAGTTGCTTTTAGTAATAACGGTCTATTAGTTAATCTATCTAATTCTTAATAGCATATTTTTAGCCTCTGCTACTCTACTCAATTTATTATCTCTCTAAATTCAGTGAGTCTGAGATATTTGTAGGACTGTGGAGTAAACGATCAATTTAATCGCTAACGTTTAATTCAATTAAAATTCGAAATTCAATTAAATTCGTTTAATTCGATTAAAGAAATATTAAAGAAATATTAAACAAATATTAAAGAAATATTAAAGAAATATTAAAGAAATATTAAAGAAATATTAAAGAAATATTAAAGAAATATTAAAGAAATATTAAAGAAATATTAAAGAAATATTAAAGAAATATTAAGGAAATATTAAAGATTACAAATTTTGGGATTAATCGAAAATCTTATTGTGTTAAATCGATAAAACCGGAAAGAAATTTTCGAGTGCGTAAAGTTACGAAATATGGCCGATATCCAGTTAACTAATACTGAACAAGTTAAATATAAAACCTTTTCTTGTGAATATTTTCCATACGTTTGGATTTATATAGAGTGAACGATGTTAAATTATATTTATATGAACGTTTCTTTGTGATTTATTACATATCACTCGATAATCACGTTTCATACACACAATTACAATTGTGAAATTTGTGGAAAATTTAGTGAAAATTAATGATTAAACGCCGTAAATGCCATCACGACAGCTATACAATGAATCTTCCCAGATCTAAGTATTGCTAGTTGAACAGAGAACTGAACCCACGCCTCTCTTGATCTCTAGTGGCACATCATAAGCATAAAGCTATTACAGTTTTGTTTTTGAAGCCAGACGACTATATATATATATATATATATATATATATATATATATATATGTGTGTGTGTGTGTGTGTGTGTGTGTGTGTGTGTGTGTGTGTGTATACGTTATATATATATATATATATATGTATGTATGTATATATATACTATATATATATATATATACATGTGTACATACGTTATAT
>CAJHZI010000517.1:1777500-1802500 GCA_905160935.1 Enchytraeus crypticus | reverse complement strand
AGTGGGGTAGGGGTTCTTGATGTGCTCGAAGAGCCAGGCCTTGAGCGTGCTGGTGGACTCACGGGTGGCGTTCTTACGTCTTACGTCCAGCCCTCCGTACCTGAACGATCAATCAATCAATAGATTAATACGTTATAATATTATATATATATATATATATATATATATATATATATATATATATATACATGTATATATACATGTATAGAGAGAGAGAGAGAGAGAGAGGGAGAGAATATATAGACCTATATATATATATATATATATATATATATATATATATATATATATACATATATATACTTGTATATATACATGTATATATATAATACTTATATATATATATTTATATATTAAGAGAAATATATATATATATATATATATATATATAGATATATATACTTATATATAGGAGATATATATATATATATATATATACTTATAATAGTATGTATATGTTTATCTCTTAGTGCGCTGCCTACTGGCAGGTCCATGGTACATAACGCCTCTACTCTTCTCTGTCTTCCGCTTTCCTCTTCATGTCCACATATG
This sequence comes from Enchytraeus crypticus, assembly GCA_905160935.1. Taxonomy (NCBI): domain Eukaryota; kingdom Metazoa; phylum Annelida; class Clitellata; order Enchytraeida; family Enchytraeidae; genus Enchytraeus; species Enchytraeus crypticus. The sequence goes on along the minus strand of CAJHZI010000517.1, from coordinate 1,801,948 downwards.
GGTGGGTCTTTAAATCATCTAACATACCTAATCTCGACCTGCCCCTGTCTCTTTTTCCTTCCATTCTACCTTCTTTTGCATTTTTGCATCTAAATACACTGTACCGTTATGACAAAACTGAAATAAAACATAATCAAACATTCGACCAAAAAGGACTTGTCTATTATATTTTAACTTCCTGTCGGTTTAAGTGCCCGAAAATAATTACTTATGCACACCGCTACGTCAAGGAAAACTTAATGTTCGTTAAAAATTTTAATTGTTAGAATTCGTTAATCGTGAACGTTTATATAAATCATAAACTTCGGAATCTGTAAAAGAAAGTAAAGAACATCACCTACCTGTATAATTAAGTAATATAGGATAAAAGGTTAACACCTATTATAGGGAGGCGATCAACTATGCTGATATCTATCACTTTTAAAACCGCATGTTTAAACCGTTAGGCAATTTAGTCCAATTTTCGTGTAACTAGTCCAGTGAATGTCTGAAATTTTACTCTCAGATCAGCGCGGCTGGGATTGGAACCCACGAGGATTCAATTCACCTCGGGATCTGTCGTTTACAAACTTCCTGGCATTACTCCTACGTTATTAAGACATTCAACATAAAAAATAATAATTAAATAACAACGATTAGAGTGCTACAGTCACCAATGACAACATCGAGCACTATTGAGTCAAAACCAAGCCTGCGAGCAAAAAGAAGGTCCAAAAACAGTTCAAATTCCAAAATCCAGAACAAGTAAAGGCATCACCCACCCTGCGCCGTAAGGGTAGGCCGCCACGATGTTCGGGTCGTAGGTCCAAACAGCCTGAGCCGAGAGGTTTCTCCAAGCCTCCACCCCCTCCCCGCTCTGAAAATAAAAATATTTTTATTACGATTGGTAAAAGGATTTGTGAAAATAGCACATCATCATGGCTGGAGCCAGTGCCGAAGTCGGTAAGATGCTCGACCGCGGATCAGTAGGTGCGGGGTTCAAATCCTGGGCTCGCCTGTCACTGACATCGCTTTCGAGTGAGGAAACTGACGTTATCCTATGCTTTACCAGCTTTATCATCATAAGCATCATCTTCCCTTGAATCCCAGTTTAACCAGGGTCGGGACACGAACGAACAGCCTGTCTCAAATCCTCTCTGTCCTACATAATACCATCAGTCAATCCCCTATTTGAGACTTTTCCATTCGTTTAAATGAAAATAGCACAAATGTACTTAACATGAACTCTAAATATTAAAGCGTTGTTTATCACGGACATGCCATTGGGCTGCACAGAGCTGAGAAATAAGATTAAGTTAATTTATTATGAGAAGGAGGGATTGAGATAGTGGCGATCATCGTGATGGTTGCTGATTGACGGATGGAAGGATGGAAAAATGAAAATGATAATGGGAGAGAGAGAGAGAGAGAGAGAGAGAGAGAGAGAACGAGAAAGAGAGAGATAATGATAAAAGCTGAAAAGCCGATGTTAAAGTCAGTTTCATCTCTCGAAAGCGATATCAGCGACGGGAGTGCCCAGGATTTGAACCCTTCACATACTGATCCGCAGTCCAGCATCTAATAAAGAGAGGGGAAGAGAAAAAGTTGAGAGAGAAGCATAAAACTTAAGATATACAATCACTTTTTTATTTTCCTAATGTACTTTTAACGACAGGTGTTTGAATCGATGCGTAAGATTTAATATTTTGACAGAATGCATTAGCCCCCTGCAAAGTACAGACACTACAGCACGAAGTTTAGAATAAGTAAATCAATCAAATGCAGTACAAATACAGGCCTACAACGCGTAGCTAATCGATGCTTAGTAATACTGCGCAAACATTAATCGATAGGTTTGAAAGAAGTGTTCCTTTGTTTTAAGAAAGATTCGTAACATAGAGGATGATTTTAAAGTTAAACAAATTCACTGTTTCAATAGGTTGCCGCTATTACTTACAATGAATCGACTTTATAAGTAGGATAATTATGATCTTATATGCGGCAAATAAGATTTTAGGTTTTATCTATATCAAGCCACCACAAAAGGAAGACTGTAGCGTTGAGACGGTCAGATATATTTACATGAAATGATCAACTATGTTGATATCTGTCACTTTCAATACCACATGTTTAAACCGTTTGGCAATTTAGATCAGTTTCCGTATAAACTGTCCAGTAAAAACACCAACAATTACATATTACAATTACAACATTAACAAATAAATAAAGAATCGACTCACCAGAGGGGAGTAGAATGCTGAGGACTCTGAGTGAGCGAATGGCGAATAGTTGTGAGAGGCGTAGGCCGCTGCCGCCGCCGCCGCAGCTGCAGCAGCGGGGCCGTATAGGGGCGAATCGGGGGGAGGAAGGCCCCCTCCCCCTGGTGGGGCTACCCTGGGGTAGGAGGACTGTAGCAGACCCGCGGGGGGATATAATATTTGAGAAGGAGGTGTTGGTTTAGTGGCGCTCATCATGATGATGGTTGATTGACGGATGGAAGGATGAGAGAATGGAAGTGATAGAGTTAAGCCTTGAGCTGAGAGATAAGTCAGGACCGGCTAAGCCAGGGCTAGCCGTTTAAGCCGCAGATAGAGTCCCGTGAAAGTAATCCTCAATTGATAGCTTCTGCTGAAAATACAGCAATTTAGTAATTACCAGCATTTTAAGTCTGTCAAACATTAGTAAGAAATTTATTTAAGAGAAGCTAACACATGTTATAGTAAAATGATTAACCATGACGACAACTAGCACGTTTCATATGAGCATGCTTAAACGGTTCGCAGTTTCATCAATAGTAACTATAATACAAAGTGTTGTATTTTATTTAGATTATCTTTCTAATAGGCTAAATAGGATTTCAAGGAATCATATTGCGGCAATAGGTCAATGGTAAATGACTTTATAGCGGCTGCTGCCTCAGAATTCCGTACCTCATCTTGCAATTTAAGCGCTATTATGACGTTCTTCATATAGATATATTTTATATTAGAGATTTTTATTTTTTATTTTTTTATTTGATTAATGGATTAATCCGTAGATATATTAAGAGAGGTCAAATCGAATTGTAAATGAATCCTCAGTAAGCAATCATTAATTTGGCTACAAACAGCTGCTGTGATATGGTAGGGAAATTTTTATAAACCAATACTCAATAGAAACTTCTTTAAACCTATATTTTTTACAATTTTTTTAATCAAAATTCGATTACTAGGCCTTATGTACGACTTTCAAAACACAATTATGAATTCTATGCAAACATTCAGTGTGTAATTAAATGTTAACCATACATTTTAACGTCAGTTTCCTCTCTCGACAGTATATCAGTGAATCGACGATCAGATGGTTCGAATCCTGCACCAACTGATCCGCAAGCAGATGCTAACCCGATGAGCCACTATGTGACTTAGTAGATATATAGCCTAAAGGTGGGAGTTAGGCTGATAATACTTGGATTCCGAGGAGTCAGATGAAATCAGTCTCAGGATTGAATTGTTAAAAGTCAAGGTACAGAAGCACAGGTTCTCCTCAAGACGACTCGACACACTCGAGCTACCGTCAAACGGACCATAGTTCAAGCTTATTATTGTTTTACTAACTTGATGGCAAGTTAATTCCAGGAATAGAAAGGGAACACCCAGCAGAATTAAAATTAGACACTCTCCGTTGATATTGAATAATCAATCAGCTTAAAAAGGTGTTTTCTGTAAACAGGAGGTTTTGATGGAAAACCAGAACTAGTCCTCAGCTATAGGAGAACTTGATGCACTCTCTTAAAATTGTCTCAAATATTCAATCAATCAATCAATCAATATGGATTTAACGTCCGGTTCCTCGCCATAAGGCAATATCAGGGACGTCTCTTGCAGACTCTACACAAACAGGCGCTTATATTGTTATTATTTTATATTTATTTATTTATATTTAATATTGATAATATTTTTAACAATATTAAAAACTGTATTAAAATACTTAGGAAATAATCCAAAAATCAGATATGAGTTACGTAGTCGGGCAAGTGTTGCACTTTAATTCAAATTTAATTAAATTAAAATGCTATAATTAATTTATTTCATTTTATCTAAATGCTGTAATTACACGCATAAGCCTATACTTGTAGAGACCCCAGTGGTTAAAGTGGAGGGAGGGGAACGCAGGGAACTCAGTTCCCCTATCTCTCATTCTTTCTGAGGTGCGTTCCCCTACTAGGGGCCCATATTAGAAACTACGAAACCTGTAAATACATTACATGTACAGGGTGCCCCTAAAATTATGACCGTTCCCCTATTTCTCAATTCACACTTTAACCACTGGTAGCCCCCATAGAGCCCACACCGTTTCGTCCATTTGGTTTTCAATCAAAACCTCCTGTTTAGAGAAAACACCTTTTTAAGCTGATTGATTCTTCAGTATCAACGGAGAGTTTTGTTATTAGATATGGGTAAGCTCATTTTAAATGACCTTAATTCAAAATCATCAGTCAGAAAATTATTTTAAAATCAAAATCGTGTCTCTATGTTTTTAAATAATGATTATAAAATCATATTCATTTAGAAACAGATTTAAAATCATGAAATCACCAGACAAAAACTACTTAAATTCTCAAGATCTCTGCAGTAAACAGTGATTAGGTTATATATATATATATATATATATATATATATATATATATATATGTATATATATATATATATATATATATATATATATATATATATATAATCAGTTGCAGTAATAAATATATATATATACAATCAGTTGCAGTAATAAAAACAGTACAAACCTGTATACACCTGATAAATACACTAATCCAAATTAATCCATGCTCGTATAGGTAAAGTGTAAGAACCATGAACTATTTAGCAGGTGTTTAGCTTTGTCTTACCACACTCGCTGTATTAATCGATGGTTCGATACTCCCTATCAATATGCCTCTAATAAACAATTAAAAAGAACGTCAAGATTTTAGTTATCCTGCTGGCTTCAATGCTATTAATGTATCGACTACTATATACGTCATAGGTCTCTGAACATATCTCCCCTAAACTTATTTCTATCTTCACTCCCAGATTAAAATCCTAGTGATTGATAGAAAGATATCACAAATCCAGAGTTTTTTAATAAACACCTAAAAAATAAGCATTCAGTTATTATTTATCGTTAGATTGTCAACATCCTGCTAAATTCTACCGTAGTGTAGCAAATTGTTTAACCTACATGTATAGGCCTATCTATTCTCACTCCAAGACATTCATGGTTTGCCAAAGTTTTAAAAGATCTTGTTCAATCGCGTAGCAAAATAGTTTAAACAATAGATCTTACGTGTATCTTAGATCTACGGCTTTAAATCTTATGACTTCATATTCGTACATGCATGGTTTACCATTCAAGTAAAGCAGCCTTATGAAGATCATAAGTCTTAGTTCTTTTAAACCTAATAGTTAATTGGGTTTAACCATCAGTGGCTCTGCAACAAATCAATCAATGACAGAAAAACCAACTGAATGGCTCGCCGTTAAGCCATTTAAACCAATTGAATGGCTTAATAGTGTGCCACTGAAATTGGATTGGCTAATAATAATATTCACACCTCTTTTATGATTTGCAACAACCTTATATATACTGATCTTTATTTTTTTTAAACAGTGATTAAGAGGAATTCATTAAAACAATACTTAGCAGGTGCTTAGCCCATTTAATAATAGTTAAGAGATTACTACACTGGCTCAGAACTTATGAATAAATCTGTGTTCAGTAACCAACAAGTCTTTGTGATGACAGCTCGAGTTTGTCGAGTCGTCTTGAAGGGAGGTTTTGTGCATTTGAAACTGCATATTAAACACGCCATATACAGTCTACCTGGAATCGCTTCAATGACAATTTTGTTGACTCAGATAACTTAGTTAATCAATACATTCGTTTAATGTTAAGCAGTTTGTGAACCAACAAATTGATTGATTCATAAGATATTTCTGAAGTTCATAGGAGCTTAAGTCAGATGAGATATCATCTGATATGAGGATTCATAAATTTTAAGATTTCAATTCTAACTTTGTCTTCATTATATACCTTCTAAAACACAATAAATTAACTTATATATATATATATATATATATATATATATATAAAATATATATATATATTATATTATATATATATATATATATATATATATATATATAAATATATATATAAGTTAATTTATTGTGTTTTATATATATATATATATATATAATATATATATATATTATATATATATATATATATATATATATATATATATATATAGTATATATATCTCGTCCGTATCTATGTTTTCCTGTGTTGGGTCCGGGTACAGAAGAACGGGCCTTTACCTTTACGAGACCGTTAGACTTGCATGTCATAAGAGGCCAAAAAACAAAACCAAAGAAAAGCATCGTGAAACCATTTCATAACCCAAGTTTTTCTTAAGTTATAGGCTATACAAGCGTAAGGTATGGATAAGACAAATCGTTGATCTATGGAGGGCTCCCTATAGAGTGTGAAAACAGACAATGGCAAAAAGACACACACTCACTCGTATATATATATATATATATATATATATATATATATATATATATATATATATATATATATATATATAATATTATACTTCAGACGTGATCTTAACATATAGTAGATATATTTGTTATAAGTTATTAACAGTTTTTCCTCTTCAGCATTATGAGCTCAAGGGCTAAGCCAGTGGATCCTTTTTGTCTATAATTTCACATTTATCCCAAGTCTGATAGCAAAGTCGAAAATCCGAAAAATATCAATTCCAATCCAATAAGAGATCTTCTATATTCCACTCTCTTAAGAAAGTCGAGCATAAAATTAAAAAGGAGTTTTTTAGTGTGCATTTGGATTTTCAGTGAGATTTGAAAATGAAAACTGAAACTTCTTAATCCGAAGTGTGAAAACTAACCTACTACGCCACTAGTTCAGCCATATGCCCTATTTAAACATTTGCATGTTTTGTTAAATAATATATCTAGGCCTACTGTATATATTGTATATATGAAGCTGATCAAATTCTCAATAATTTAAAATGCTAAATAATGTTGCTGCTGTATATATTCTATTTTATTAAACGTTTTAAATCCTCTCTGGTTTTTAACCTACCGACAGATAAAGAGCGCAAAAGACTACGTGATATCTATCAGTAGATAAGACTACAGATTATTGCTTGTATATATTTAGCGCTATCTGCCTATCCAACTATCAGCCTATCCAACTATCTGCCTATCCACTCACTCTGCTAAATAGAACTCAACTAAACTCTCAGATAACCTCACGTTAACAACTTCACCACAAGTCAACTGTCAGTTAACACGCACCGCGTCACGCTATTGGTCGATTTCATTGTCGAAATAAACGCCAGCGATTGGTCGACATCTCTTGTTAGAGAGGTAGATTGACGTTAGGAAGCCACGCCTAGCAGAAGTCAAGGCGTCTGTTGAAACATGGAATCCATGGTTGCAACGTCGATGTTTTTTTGTTTATTTGAGACACAACATCGGTTATGTCGAGTCTAGCGTATATTTCTTCAGCTAAGGATGGCGAAAGAGTTTAACTGAAATGATTTAAATCATTTAAGATGATTTAAACATGTGAAAAGTTGTAAAAGAGTAAATTAACGGATCAATGAGCTCCTTATAGTAGTTAAGTTTGGGAGCTAATCCCGTGTGTAGTTCTCGAGACCTGGTCTCGGTCATGAAACCGTTTGAGACCGGGTTTTACCGGTATCGGTCTTGGTTTCGAAAGTTTCGGTTTTGGTCTTGGTTCTGCATTTTTAGTGCGACTATTTTCAAGAAGATGTGAATGGACAATTTGCAAGTATTATTTGTTTGTGCAATGACACTTTTAATATCATGTTGTTTGCTGATCTATTGCTGTTCAGGCCTAGATAAAAATGAAATCATTTAGCCCATCAAGTAGGCTATGTTGTTTCAACAATTGATATGTTTATATGTATGTTTGTACCCAACTAAACTTGTAAACCTGTATGTTTGTACCCAACTCCTGCAGAATTCTTAATTGCCCAGTTTAGGCCTACCATCTCATTTAATCACAGCTTGGAGCGTGTTGTCTTTATTTGTCTTGGTCTCGGTTTCTGTCTCGAAAGTCCGGTCTCAGCCTCGAAGGTTCGGTTTTAGTCTTGGTCTCGAAGGTTCGGTTTTAGTCTTGGTCTCGAAGGTTCGGTCTTGGTCTTAGAATTTTGGTCTCGCCAAGGCTCGATCTTGCCTATAAGTTCCAAGGGCATAAGCTTGAGAATTACAAATAATACAATGGCAATGGTAAAATACGATACTGCTGATTAATTAATGTGTTTTAAATCAAGCGTCCGTCCTATGCTTCATAGTCTACCTTAGCAGTCCCCAATATTTATATTTGATTTTAATTGAATGACAGCTATATAGGGATTGGCTTAGCTATTGCCTGGAGCCAATGGCGATGTCGATGAGATATTCGACCGCGGATCAGTAAGTGCGGAGTTCAAATCCTGGGCTTTCCCATCACTGACATCGCCTTCGAGTGAGGAAACTGACGTTAACATTAGCTATACCAGCTTTTTTACAATTTTTTGGCAGATGCTTAGAGCGTATAGTAATTATCCCGAGCATAGAGTTCTGGCGAAACCTCAAATCTCTGCCCGGATTAAGTCAAGACAATTGGCTCCTGACCCAAACCTGTACGAGAAAACTCTAAGTTTTCATCCTGTCTGCTGTTCAACACGGTATGAAGATGACGAGTTTTCCAGAAGAGAAATTAGACAGGAATGTTGTTGTTGTTGCTGTTGCGTCAGTGTCAGACAGCGTTCTGTGCGTGTGTATATAAACAAAATTCAATGTCGAGAAAGAAAATATATCAGCGTAAACTAATATAGGCCTACTCGTGTAATGTGGCTATTATCTCTAGACAGAAAAGCTTTAAAATATTTTAAATTAGTTAAATAGTTTAAATTAGTTAAGACGACGGCGGGATTAGCGCACTTGGTTTAGTTGCGCGTCAATTATCGAAGTTAAGCTGCATCGACCTCGGTTAGTACTTTGTGGGTGACCACCTTGGAAGACCGAGTGTTGGTAAGAGCTTAGGAAGGAAACAATCCCAGGGTGATGGAAGATTATTCTTAAATCCGCGCCGGATGCAATTGATGGGCCATCAAAAGGCAACGATTACTAATAACCATGGAGAGGAAGGATGAAATGGGTCTTAAACAAGCATCTGTGCTTCCTAACCCAGTGTGCCGTTATGTTATGTTATGCAAATGCAAGATAGTAGGTAACAGGAGTTAGTGAAAGCTTGATATAAGAATTGATTAGCTATATCTCACTCTATAAAGAGCACCTCCAGACTCAAGGTGCAAAATTTTGCTGAGAATTAAAAAGGACTTATATTTTAAATATCTGGATAACTGCAGCATGTATTGGAATTGTATATGGTATTGAAGTTTATGCCAATACAACCAAACAATTGCTTCAACCCTTACATGTTGCATGTAATCGTATTCTAAGAACTTTACAGAATAAACATAAATTTCATAATGTTAAGCAACTTTATATGAATTATAACGTATTACCAATTTTTCAGTTATTCCAATGGCATACTGGTAAACTTGTTTTTAAATGTATCAATTTCCTCGATCTGACTATGTCAGTATCAATAAAATGTATTTTTATTGCTAATCAGATCTCGTTTGTGTATAATACAAGGCTCTCCGAGACCAATTATTTGTGTTCTAGAACAACTTCAGAATTTTTAAAATGTTATGTCTATAACTTTATCAATTCTTGGAACCAAACACCTCCTGATATTCACAGTTCGAGGTCCCTAGCTGAATTCACTAAACGTTACAAATATATATTGTTTGATGGTTTGTAAATTACTAAATTTTGGTTTTTTGTGTAAATGTCCAGCTAGAATTATTGCTTAGTTAAAGTGTGTATTTAAGTTGATTTTCCATTAAACATGACATTAATATAGTTGTAGACGGTGGTCAGCTAGATAAGATGTGTATCATCTTCCCTGACGGCCGTTGTTCTAGTTTCTTAAGACTGTTTGATACCCTGTGTTTCTGGGAATTTTTTTATTTTATTTCTTTTAAATGTTTTTTCTATTTGTATTTGGCAGCGATTTGGTGTTGATGCTGAAATAAACACATATCTCTCTCTCTTGGATATTCTATATCTAGAAATACTACATTTATAGATACTTTATATATATATATATATAATATATATGTATATATAATATATTATATATATATATATATATATATATATATATATATATATATATATATATATATATATATATACAGTATGTGTGTGTGTGTGTGCACGCGTGCGTGTTTGTGTGTGTGTGTCATATCATATTCACGTATATAAGGAATTCGTCATATTATAAGGGGCACTATAAATTGTCAAACAGTGTTTATGTGATAAAAGCTAATCTCGTTTTTATGAGTGGAGACTTATTGATTCTGATATTCTCATGATACCGCAGCGGTTAGAGATTACCAGATGAAAGAAGTCGACATTTCGCTATGTCAAACACAATTATTAAGGACTTATTCCACTCAATTGGTCTATACGTCCAGACCCGATGCGCCTTGTTTTGCGTGAAAATAAGTTATTTTAGTCGCATTAGGTTCTTCTATAGATATGACAGAGGCGGTACGATCATAGATTCACAAAGACTATATCTCTAAACTCTTGCAGATTAAGCGATCAACAGGCGATTGTTTTGCCTCGTGCTGTGAGAGAGAATCTGACAATGACAGGCATTCTACTGTATTACCACTCTGTGGGCCAACACGAAGATTTCATTTGTGTATTGTATAATATGATTAGTTGAAGTAATAATATTTTAGATAAAACGGGGTTATCTTGTTGCCAGAATGATCAAGCGAAACTATCGAATGCTAATTTAGAGTTGAAACAAAGCAGTGTATAAAATCGTGAATATATTTAGATTTACATGTATATTGAATACTTTGACATTATTATGGACAGTGTTGACAATTAACACCTTAATAATGTGTGAACATATTTAGTTAAATTTAGAAAGATTCCGTGAACAATCACATCATCTCCGTAAATGGAGCGATGCTGACATTGGTATTAAATTGAAAATAATTAAAACCCTACCCTTCGATGATATGGGAATCTAATCTAATTAATTTAATTGATGTTAATAGAGTGTATTATAGATTAGTCTAGTGATCAACGTTAAATTACTACAATAAACGACGTTATCTAGGAATTCCTCATCGAAATCCATAAAGATACGAATTCACCGAACCAAGAAGTTTCCTACAATTAACTAATTTAATTTGCCCGCAAACACAGAAATATAGAAGCCATTCTAGTGTTTACAATAAACTAAAGTCAAAGGAAGCCCACGTGGTTCGCATATTGACTCATCGACGAATCGACTTTGTATATAATAATTAATACTATTCGAATCAAAAGAAAAGATTAATATTGCCTGGCTTACCTCAGCATCGGTAAGCAATATACAATATTTGCTCAATTCTTTTCCTGTCTCTCATAATCCCAGCATGTCTTCTTTTCTTCGGCCTTTTCTTATTTGTAAACCCTCACGGTCGGGGGGGGGGGGGGTAGGGAGGGTAGAGAAGGGCTGATTAATCATTAACGGGTTTGAAGGGGGCTGGCAAACCCATCTTAATGCCAAACGTTTACGTGTGAAATTAAAATAGCGCTGAATGTGACGATATGAAGAGATTTAAAGTTCAATTTGAGAGGATTTGGTAAATGAAAAAGTCTCACGATTTCACTAATGTGATATTACAACTCTTTCCCATTGGCCGCGAGTGAGCGAGCGGTTAGCAGAGTTGAGTTTATGATACAATGGGTTCGGTTTCGAAACTCAGAGTATATTGTACATAGACTTTATTTCAACAATACATGGTAGAATCAAACAAACAAAAATTTTAAAAAAGTAAAGTAGAAAACTAAAAATTATGTGCGATAAAATGATATTCACCCTAACCTTCACGTTTATAAAAAAAATATCATTCAAGTTGTGTCCAAACCATTTCATACCAGAATAAACAAATTTCTACTAAACGAGATTGTTTAATATAATATCAAAATTGACTGATAAAAAAGGTATGAAATTGTTTACGCGAGAGTAATGGTAGACAACTCTATAATGAAGTTGCCCATAGAAAACTCTCATGGAAACCATGACCTCTACGTTCTGGAAGGTTAAAGTGAATAGATGTGTGAAATGTAACCCTATTTTAGAGAGATAATTAGCAGAAAAATGTTTTTATTTATTTTTATTATAGTTAATTATTAATGCGTATACATATGATACGCAAATTATAGCCATGCAGTCTTGCAAACAAGATGACTTTATGGACAATTTCTTTCCCTCTCTCTCTCTCACTCTCACTGTCTCTCTCTCTCTCTCTCTCTCTCTCTCTCTCTCTCTCTCTCTCTCTCTCTATATATATATATATATATATATATATATATATATATATATATATATATATATATAGGCCTATATCTCTCTCTTCAGTGCACTGCCAAGTGGCAGGTTCAAGGTACATATTCATACTCAAAGTCTGCTTTCTCGCTCCCTAAGAGCATTCCTTAGATCAACATGTTAATCCCTTCACAGAGTCTATGCCTTATCCAGACCTTATGTAGCCTATAGCTTGGGAAAAATATGGCTTATGAGGTGGTTTCTCGTTGACTTCCTCAGTTAGGTAGATTAATTACCATTTAATCCTGGGGGAAAATATTTCATGGTGAGGTGGGTCCCCTCTTGCCATCCTCAGCTCCTGCTTTAGTCGCCTCTTACGTACACGCGGCAGATTGTTTGCGGCTGCCCTATTCTGCAATGGCCCAACCACACCTGAGCACAACACGGGGAATATATATATATATATATATATATATATATATATATATATATATATATATATATATATACGACAGTTTATATATATAGATATATAGATATATATATATATATATATATATATATATAAACTGTCGAATAACTGTCGAATAACTGTCGTATATATATATATATATATATATATATATATATATATATATATATATATATATATATATTTATATTTATATACGACAGTTAGTCGTTGAGGTCTTTGAATATCATTAGGTTTTGATGAATAAATGCTTTATAAATTAAATTATTTAGAAATCAGAGATTAAGAGATTATCGTCTATATTGCGCTTCATCAGCAGGACTACATTAGTTTTATTGCCTATAACTGTGCAGACCACACACAAGTCTAAATAGGTTCCTACATAAAGCAAGATGACTCTTACATACGTATTATGCTCGAGCCAGTGGCGATGTCGGTAAGATACTCGACCGCGGATCAGTATGGGCGGGGTTCAAATCCTGGGCTCGCCCGTCACTGACATCGCTTTCGAGTGAGGAAACTGACGTTAACATTAGCTTTTATCCGATATCTTACTTGATAAAGTTTATATTATTTTTTCTTATAGGACCTCAGCACTATTATAGGACCTCAAGTATCCTTTAGATTAGAAGTATCCTATAAGGTCCTATAAGTACTAACATAACATAACAACAATTAGAATAATTACTATTATTGGACCTCACCAACATCAGTCAAACATAAATGAGAATGCAAAGGGAAATTACCTTATAATTTCAGAAGGCGTATTTATCCCAAGCAGAAGGCATGATATGATCAGTCAGGCCATTCTCATAGAGTCCGTAGCATACGTGCTAGTATTAGAAAAATGTGAGTGGGAACAAGTTAATTTCTGAATTCGGCTGGCTGTTGTTGTTGTTGCTTGCAGTCTTCCAGAGTGTTTAAAGAAGACTCGTTGCATAAGAAAGAACTACAGCAAAGAGAAGAATCACTAAGACGTGGCCTTTTTTAATTCTCTTGTTTGCGGGTAAGACTAATAATTAAAGAGAAGGATTTACTTGTATATTCATCAGTGCAGCGGTGTCTGCAAATATGGCGGCAATTTTCACTAAAGCGTAGACAAATTGTCGCATTAAAAATGAAATAAAGCTTTTATTGTGCCAAAACGGTTTGTTCTTTATAGTTTACCCGAAACATTGCAATGATCGTGTTTCGCTATGAGGTAGGACCACCTACTTATACTGACTGCGAAGCAAAAGTATTCAAATTAATAGATAGAAATCTGTTTAAAATCAGGTGTGTCGCGACTGTTCATTAGCATTCATCAATTCGGGGTTTAGCAACCTAACGACATTAATAAACTTACTCTATTTAAACATATTTATCGTTCCAACTGCAAATTGTGTCATTATAACTAAAATTTTATTTATTTATTTATTATTATATTATTATTATTTATATTATTATTTTATTTATTATTATAACTAAAAATTATATAAAATAATATTTTATTATGAGCTTGGCCGGTGGTTTGTTGGAAAGTTGTTTGAGTGAGGATCAGTAGGTGCAAAGTTCAAAACCAGTGCTCTCCCCGTCACTGATACGCTAGCGAGAAGAAAACTGACGCCACACTTGACCTATTTGTGGCCTTATCAGCAGGTCAGTGTTTAAATTCTCTTCTCTACCATTAGGCTAAATATTACATTAAAATAGCTTTAAAAAGACGTTGATTGTGAATTAACCCAGTAAGTTTAGGCTTGTAAAGAAGTATCATTTACATAAATAAATATCATTTACATTCATGATAAAGTGCTTATCATATAATATTTAGTCCGAAAGAGTCTCAAATAGATCTTGCCTATTGTTCAATTTATCAAAAGTTAATTACATTTAGAGTTAATATTAATAATATTAGTAATAACTATTACTAATAGTATTATTATAACTATATTAACTAATAACTAATATTAGTTATAACTATTACTAATAGTATTATTATAACTATATTAACTAATAAGTAATATTAGTTATAACTATTACTAATAGCATTATTATAACTATATTAACTAATAACTAATATTAGTTATAACTATTACTAATAGCATTATTATAACTATATTAACTAATAACTAATATTAGTTATAACTATTACTAATAGTATTATTATAACTATATTAACTAATAACTAATATTAGTTATTAGTTAATATTAAGCTATTATCTTATTAACATTTAGCTAATTATTTAACCATCCATATCATCAAGGTATTGAATGCGATTGCTGTATAATTAGGCCTATTCATTCAGAGCTTGCTCAAGCAATTTGAAAAACAGCTTGCTAACAGTTGCACTAGGCCTACTACAGTTTCGACTATGAGTGCAGAACTCTCTCTCCTCTCTCTCTCTCTCTCACTCTCTCTATCTCTCTCTCTCACTAATGTTCAGCCAAGTGGCAGGTCCAAGGTACATATTCCCTCTCATATTCAACCTTCACGTTCTATAAGGATCTCGCAATCAATTAGCAAATTAATCCATTCGCATAGGGCTATGCATTATCCACACCTTACGTAGCCTATTCTTCTAGCTTGGGAATCTGATCATTTCTGCGGTCGGGTCTAATTCATAAATAATGACTTCCAAGTAATTTTCATCAGAAATTCTGCATATAGCGGCCTTAACCTACTCCGTTCCTGCCACTCACACCCTTTATACCATCCGGTAAAATCCACAGGTTCCAGCAATAATGCGATATGACTAAAACACTGGAATGATGGGTCATTTCAATCCTTAAATGTGTGAAACAACACCGGAATGATGGATAATTTCAATCTTTAAATATCGCGTTTACCTCTTGCAAGACTTTACCGCTACTAGTGGCGCTAACTGTCGACAATGTTAGAGACTCGTTGACAGAAAGCTGAGTGGCATATCAGTCATTGGCAATGCATCAAGTGTCAACTCGCCAATCAACAACCATCATCGCATCAAATTATTCGTCCTGATTGTGTCGGGACTTAGTCTTTTGTCTGGAATTACTCTGCCCGTTCAGTCGAGGGACCCCCGGGGCCTACCGGACCGGCCGCCTTGAGGGAGGGCCCGGGGCCCAGGGGCCTACCTGAGCCCGTCAAACAGTGATATCTCCATGTCACACCTCGATCAACGCTAAACGAGCCGGTAAGCGGCGCTCTGAATGCCACATCGGTTCTGCGGCGAGACGACCTACTACTGTAATCGATGTAGTCGTGTCTAGTGGATTTAAATAAGAATTGCGTTCTCTCGAAAAGAGCTGGTAGAGCTAAGGTTAACGTCCGTTTCCTCACTTGAATGTGCTGTAAGTGACGGGTAAGCCCAGGATTTGAACCCCGCACATACTGATCCGCGGTCGAGTATATTACCGACTACGCCACTGGCTCCAGCCAGTAGAAAAACGTAGGTAGTTATAGCGCATGCCTACAGAATTGCAAATAATAATAATAATAATAACAACAATTAGAATGCTACAGTCTTCAATGACAACATCGAGCACTATTAAAACAAAATAAAGCCGGCGAGCAAAAAGAATGTCCAAAAACGGTTCAAATGCCAAAGCCAGAAAATCAGTCCAAAGTAAAGTGAATAAGTAGTTGTAAGTAGAATGCTTTTTTGAAATATTCAGAAATTAAATTAATAAAATTTGAGATAAAGCTCTGTGGCACTGTGTTTTATTACATGTTGTCATGGACGACAGAAGCGCCTGCAGCTGTTTATTTTCTTAAAATAAAATCTTAATATGCATATGATGAGGTTACATTTCAGAACATTAAAAAGTGATTAATTAAATTTAGAAAATTAACTTTAGAAAATGGAACTAATCAAATTAAATTTATCTGCGCAATTCATTTACTTACTGCTGCTAGAACGAGGCGATTACAGCTAAGATTTTACATACTCGTTAATTATTATTAACAATGATAAAAAATTAAATTAACAATTGACAACTCAATCAATGCACTTAAATAATCAAATGATATTATGTTGTAATAGTTTTAATAATAATAATTTTAATATGTAAGCATCATCATTATTATAATATTTACATTTTATAATTATTGCAATATATTAATTATAACAATATAACTTAATTATTTATTTGCATTGATGGATTAGTCAGTTGCTAATTTATATTGTTTATCATTTTGCATATCTATCTGGCTGGAGCCAGTGGCGATGTCGGTAAGATATTCGACCGCGGCTCAGTATGTGCGGGTTCAAATCCTGGGCTCGCCCGTCACTGACATCGCTTTCGAGTAAAGAAAGTGACGTTAACATTAGCTTTAGCTTTTTTATTCATTTCTTACCGTATTCATTCTCTAATCATTCAGACACCAATAAATAACAAAAATGCAGGTGTTAACAGTGAAGTACAAAATTTCGGTTTAACCAATTAGTTACGGCGGGTAGAGTGGGGAGAGGGGCGGTGGGTAGGGATCGATATGGATTTAACAGGATTATCCGAAAGTTCCTGAGAGGTTACGCTAGAATAAACCTGCCGTCGACTGCAGGTGCCACAGAAATCAACTGACGCAGCCCTTAGATAACCGCTGCGATCCGAGCGAATCGCGCACCCTGGTGTTGAGATGATGAGTTTAACAAGAATGGATTTACAATCAGACCCTCGGCTAATTTAAATCCGTCTGCTTATTAGCGTGCTTTACTACTTCCGTCTGTCTGTTGGTCTGTCTGTCTGTTGGTCTGTCTCTCTGTCTGTCTTTACTTACTCAACTAGTTATTCAGCTAGTTATGACCCCCGTCTAAAATCAAATCTTTATTGTATAATAGTAGATATATTGTCATCGACAACAGTAGCACTCTAATTGTTGTTGCTGTTGAATGTACGTAAAAGTAAGTTAACAGCAAATAAGTTAAAAAAAGCTAATGTTAACGTCATTTTCCTCACTCGAAGACGAGAGAGTGACGGACGAGTCCAGGATTTGAACCCCGCACATACTGATCCAATATTTCCATGATCACTCTCTCTGCAGTGCACTGCCAAGTGGCAGGTTCAAGGTACATACTCATACTCAAAGTATGTTTTCTCGCTCACTCCTTAGATCAACAAGTTAATCCCTTCACAAAGGCTATTCCTTATCTCCTTATCCCTACCTTATGTAGCCTATAGCTTGGGACAGTATGGCTTCTGAGGTGGTTTCCCGTTGCCTTCCTCAGTTAGGTGGATTAACTACCATTTATTCTGGGGGAAAATATTTTATGGTGAGGTGGGTCCATTCTTGCCATCCTCAGCTCCTGCTTTAGTCGCCTCTTACGTATACGCAGCAGATTGTTTGCGGTTGTCCTATTCTGCAGTGGTCCAACCACACCCGAGCACAACACGGGGAACCTTATGTAGCCTATAGCTTGGGAAAAGTATGGCTAGCTTTTCCATGACAGCAAACACTATATCATCGCGGAAGTCAGTGGAATGTGGAAATTCTGTAGAATGATTATCCAGGGAGGGCATGATGATCTTGTTTACATAGTGGGAGATCATGTCAGGCTGGTTATAGACCTCAACGAGACAGTGTAATAGATCTATAGTCCCTATCTGTCCAACCACCACCGGTAAACCACTCAACCGGGTGTCAGTTCAAATCCAGCCTCCTGCACCTGTTCCCTACGTCAATCCCAATAGACTACGTCACTGATCCGCTTCTTAGGGATCAATTCCTTCAAATCAATCCCTTCAAATCAATCCATTCAAATAAATCCCTTCAAATTAATCCCTTCAAATCAATCCCTTCAAATTAATCCCTTCAAATCAATCCCTTCAAATCAATCCATTTAAATTAATCCCTTCAAATCAACCCCTTCACATCAATCCCTTCAAATCAATCCATTCAAATTAATCCCTTCAAATAAATCCATTCAAAATAATTCCTATGAGTTAGTGGAGTATGTGGGATATGAGGCATCCATCGCATCGGAACTGAAAGAAGATGATGATGAGAAATCAATCCTAGCAGATAATCACAACCTGTTGAATCGGTTCGACACACATTCAATCACTGTGTCCATGTAGACAGGTTCTATATATATATATATATATATATATATATATATATATATATATATATATATATATATATAAGTATATCAGTGACGTTCAACACGCTTCAGCGAAGCTGTAAATTAGATTAAGACTTAACAACACAGTCAGGTGAACTGACACTGATAATGTCAGGTGAACAGGCACCGAGAGTGTCAGAAGAACGGACACTGACAGTGTTAGGTGAACAGACACTGACAGTGTCAGGTGAACAGACACTAACAGCGTCAGGTGCATCGACACTAGTCAGGTGAAATGACAATCGTAAGTTTGATGTTATTGCAGATATATTGTCGTCATATGGCTTCAATGCAGTATCTTTAGACTGGCTTTCTGCGTGTTGAATTTGCGCAATTTCTAATTTAGGCTCCAAAGAGCTCGATGTTGTTAGTGACGATGACCACACTGACAAAGCCTCGGTTACTAACATCCTCATTTTGCCTGAGAGAAATGAACATTAATCCTCTACAAAAATATTTATTTTTTACACAAAATTATTTCTTACGTTCGGAAACCGAACAAACAAGCGTCCTCTTAGGGAAGAGTTAATATTAATGCTAGTCTCATATCGATAAAAAAAGGTATGAACATTAAAAAATTGATAAGTTTGCTCTATTCGCTAGCTCATCCTTTCCTTGAGTTCTGTACGGAAAACAGGTCGGCAACATTCCTCCATTCGTTTCTATCATCAACAATCTTCACAGCGTCTTCCCATTTGCTACTACAATCTAAATAATTTAATAATTTCATTAGCTGTCATGATATTATATTGAAACAGTCATGTGAAGTTAAAACGGTCGTGATGTAATGAGGTAATTGCAGGAATAAGATGATGATGATGACAACCTAACCAATAGCAGGCAGTCATTGCCGCGTACACTAAGGGCTGACATTATAACAATGTGTCAGCGTGGTGTATAAATAATGTATACCGATATATTCACCTCAGGGACTCAGTCGTGACTTTAGATAACGCTCTACAGTGGCATAGACTATCTAAGAGTATCTATACTGAAATGAGAGTTTGAATAAGCTTTGTCGCCTCTTACGACATGCACTGTCCACAGTTGATTTATTCTTCAGCAACCCGGATACAACATGGGTAGCGACAAATTATTAGAAATTAACAATAACTAAACCACTTATAGTTAAGCGGTTATTGTTAATTTGTTATAAGTTTTCGCTACACGTGTTGTGTCTGGGTTGCTGAAGAATAGACCAACCGTGGACAGTACGTGTGGTAAGAGGCGACAAAGCACTAAGATTCAAACCAACGTCAGAATGGACATTCGGCTGGTGAGCGTCAATTGGTTTCAGAAATTGCTGAAAATTTGTCTAAGATGTATTTAAAAGTGTAATCCCGACTCCATTTAAACTTGGAAGATAATGATGATGATGTAAAAGCTAAAACTGGTAAAGCTAAGGGTAAAGCCAGTTTCCTCACTAAGCGATGTCAGTGACGGGCGAGCACAGGATTTGAACCCGCATCAACTGATCCGCGGTCGAGTATCTTACCGACTTCGCCACTGACTCCAGCCAGTCTATTAGTAATTAGTAACATTATTAATTATATTTGTTACTTCTTCTTATATATTATTTATTATTATTAATGAATAAGTATTATTTATTTGGTATTTACTAATGAGCTTTATCATCTGGGCTATGAAGTAAATGCAAAATTAACGTTGGTAGTAACTAAACCTACTATATATGGAAGGTAAAATAAATGCCATGAAGTTTTGTAAATGCTTTTGTAAAGATAGATAAAATCGTAAACTTTTGAATACATACTCGTAAATATTTCTACAAGTTTGAAGAGCACCGTTACAAATGTACAGCGCCAAGAAAAGTTGACTTCAATGCAAAAGTCCTAAATTAGGCCCTATGTCTTTAAGAGATTCAAAAGTGAAGAGAAGCCCTCGGGATTGTTACGAGTATATTACATGAGAGAATTATTGGTGGCCACTAAGGACTTCCTGTCACTATGTCGCCTACTGTGCGTCAGAAATTCCAATCATTTTCTAATCATATTCTCTAAGGGAGAGAGAGAGAGAGAGAGAGAGAGAGAGAGGGGAGAGATAGATAGAGAGAGAGAGAGAGAGAGAGAGAAGGAGAGAGAGAAAGAGACAGAGAACGGAGAACTGCCACTTAACTGCTACCGTCCAGCTCTCAACAAGTTCATATCGTCTACAGGAAATATACATGAATGTAATGATCATGAAAGACAGCATACATTGCAGAATTCCTTCAATTGTTCAATATTGCTCGATGTTGTCATTGATGACTGTAACACTCTAATTGTTATTATTATTATTATTATTATTATTATTATTATTATTATTATTTTTTTTTTTTACCCCGGTGTAAAGAACCTGGGGTTTGATAAAAACGATTCAAGCAATACGTGCTGAATCGCCGCCAGGCTACTCGAGGTCATCAATCGGCTTAAAAGAATTATTGAAGCAGACTGCATTAAATCTTTGCAAAGTCATGGAAAGCCTTTGCCAAAGAAAAGATGTCTCTCGCTTATCGCCGGTTTGCTCTGCAATAAGTCTGCCTATGCCATTAATAAAGTCAACTCCTTCGGGATTCATCGGGCCCATGGTTTCAATAGCCACCGGAACAACTTCATATCTTAAGGACAGATCACGGTATTTATCCAACTTCCTAGAGGCGGCATGAACAGCAGCACCACCGGCTGTGACTGAAGTCGTATTCAGGTAGGAGTTTGCCATAGTGTCAATGACCGTGACGTCCCAAACGGCACATTTACCGTTGCACCAGGGCACTAAAGTCATGCCGTCCGGACGCTTGCCGTCTGATCTGGACAACCCACTTGGCTCCTTAGAGGAAGGGATGCCTGCTCTCGAAAGTGCTCGCCATATTATGTCATTTAAATTATGATGGCGAGACATTCTACCTGAGCTTCGTTTGCAGGAGAGGCCGTGGAGACCTAAAGCGTCGACTTCATGACCGCAGGGGCACATGTGAGGCTCGCAAGTTTTCGCCCCTAAACGGAAACTAACAGCTACTCGAATCGCCTCATTGTCTAAAAATAGCCCACAAGAAGCAACAGGGAGAGCGTGAAGCCAGTCGCTGCTTCTTTTAGTTGATACAGCTAGGAGTCGTGCTCTGTCTACTGCATTGGACTGGGATTCTAACAGACTGTTATAAATCCGATCCACTATAGGACGGTCCCATGATTTCTGGCTACTGACTGAGGTAGAAGGTGGAGCACTGGAGGTGAGGCTTTTGGACCAAACTGACAACGCAACGTCAATGGAACTATCGGCAGAAAGGGAGCACTTATGAAGGATGGCGTCTTGCAACTGCCTCGTTCCCATCGCTGATGCCAAAAGGCTGAAGGCGCGATATGGGAAACAAGACGAATTCCAAGACCACCCATGCTCACCGGTAGACTGGCTTGCTGCCACTGCAAAACAGACAAATCTGCGTTGATAACGGCGCACAAGCATTGCCTAAGAGCCTCGTCGTAGTCTAAAAGCCGCGGATTAGAGAAGCTCGGACTAGAGCGCAGAACGTGCATAAGTTTAGGTGCACTTAAAGAAAAGCGAAGGATTGTTAAAGCATCATGAGCGGCTAGCGACTTCAAGCGTGATGCTGTACGTTTGAGGTCTTCAAGGCGACTGGATAAAGCGGTGGTAGTAGCTTCTTCTCCAGAGAGTGGCGCGCCGAGTAGAGAACTATGGGATAGGCACATTGGCACAAATGATGACAAAACTGAGTTGCCCGGAGATTTGCAAACTGATGAAATGACTTCGCACTTGGTGCGATTCAACTGAAGCCCAAATTCTTGGCCTCTGTCGATGATAGTCTGTACATCATTTGCAATCGACGACTCGCAACCACCTAGAGTAATGTCATCTAGGTATCCCACCGTGAGATCGCTAGAGAGAGAAGTAAGGAGAGGGTGAATAGTCAGGCAAAACAGCATGGGCCCTAAGGGATCCCCTTGTTGGACTCCTTCCTGTGACTCAATGCACCAGTCTCCGAACTTCAACCACGAAGGGCTTGAGTAAGCTAGATGGCAGAAACTATACAGCTCTGGTATCCTGTGATGTATTTCGCTGAGCATTCGTGATCTACTCAAGCAATTAAAAGCATTACAGAAGTCTAGCTTTACCACGAAGTGATCAGCTGGCATTGACTCAGCGAAACGGCGAGTAGCGTGAACAGCTGCCTCACAGCCACCTGGAATACCAGCTCCAAGTTGAATTGGGCTCAAGTATTCGCTGAGAGCAGATACTGCATAGCGATTTGCGCATTTAGCGGCTAAACGACGCCAAGTGTAACCCACTGCAATGGGGCGAATGCCGCCAGATTTCTTATTGAGTGCGAAGAGTTTACCACCAAACAGCACCGGTTGGACCTCAGGGGGGCAAACACCTCTAAGAAGGAGATTCACGAAAGAAGTCAAAGCGGTCAAAAATGTCCCAGCCGACTCTCTACAAGTCACAAGCTCCAGAAGATGTTGAGGGCGAAGGCCATCAGGACCACCTGCTGAGCCTGCTGGAAAGCTACGTACAGCTTTGACAACATCCTGCTCTGAGACTTGAATGGGCGGAGTCGCCATTGAGTCCGGAAGGGGTGCCATTATACTGCTACTAGCTGCGGGTGGGTGCTTGGCCTTCAGGATATTGAAAGTGTTTATGGTGCATTGCGCTGGGCTTTCGTCTGAACAGAGGATGCGCACAGCTGCCGAAACATTTCCATCTTCCATTTTGGACCTGACTGCTGAGGCACGGGAGTCATGAGAATGATGAGCTCTTTTAATTCTTTCTACGACCGGCTCAGTGGGAGCACTAGTACCTAGGCCCTCCAACCTTTTCTTAATTAAAGAGCTTAGATTATGCCTTTTACCTGTGCGAGCAGGGACTTGCAAAACCGAAGATGCGAAAAGCAACAAATCTGACCAGTATGATAAAACTGAGGGATCGCTTTCGATCTTACGGAAGGCATCAATCAAGGCTGCTGAACAAGCAGGTCTGGCTGATTTGGGAATGTGTTTTATTGTTGGTCGCGACAAGCAGGGATGTTCAAGAATGAGCGGCTGAGAGGAAAATGAATTGCGAGATAAGTTAGCAGAATTGGGAGCAGCAGTGGGAGGAGAACTCTGTCTAGCCGAACCAGAGTCGCAGCTCCGATTCCTGATCCTATTCCTTATATCAGAAACTGCAAGACCTGGTTGCGAAGCTGCCGCCTGTGCGGAGATCTGCAAGGGAGGTTGGTTGGAACCCGGGCACCGATTATCCAATGGGCCATGAAGATGGACCTTTCCGTCTCCCGAATGAAGCTGACGTTGAGCTAGGCACACCGAACAGATGCCAGTTTTCTTGTTGGCAGTCTGAGACAGTGGCCAAGTCTGTCTGGCAGGCATGTGGCAAACACGGCATAGCAAGCGAGAGATAAAAAGAATTACAACTGGATCGCTAC
>CAJHZI010000517.1:847500-1120000 GCA_905160935.1 Enchytraeus crypticus | reverse complement strand
CATCTATCAATCACTCAACGACACAGATCACATACACAAAGAGTATTGTGATACTTTATAACCAATACTTAATCACGTGTCAGCCATCAAAAACTTTGCTTGTACACGTGCGCAAAATTAAAATCAACTGTTTCAAAATTTATTTCGTCTTTAAAAGATGATAATAATATCAACAACAATTAGAGTGCTACTGTCGCCCATTACAACATCGAGCACTATCGATACTTCAGATGCATGAACATATAACACGACACACAATTGTTTGAGTTAGTGGTCGTCATACTTTGCTGGAGCCAGTGGCGAAGTCGGTAAGATACTCCACCGCGGATCAGTAAGTGCGGGGTTCAAATCCTGTGCTCGTCCGTCACTGACATCGCTTTTGAGTGAGGAAACTGACGTTAACCTTAACTTTACCAGCTTTTTGCTTTACCTTGCACGTCTGCGCCTCCTCGACGAGCCTGACAATCTGGCTGAGGGCACTATCAGCGCCGACATGCGTGGCCTGAATCAGCAGCCTGCCGTGCTGGTTGAGCGAGCTGCCTATCACGACGTCTCCAGGCTTCTTAGTCACAGGCATCGACTCTCCAGTTATCAGAGACTCGTCACACGTCGAGCTACCATCTATCACTCTCCCGTCCACAGGTATCTTCTCTCCAGGTATAACCTAAAGTGTAATACATCGGTCAATCAATCAAAGAAAATCCATCTCCTAACCATCGAAGAATTCTCTCTATAACAAAACTAGGCTATCTCTACAATATGCTACTACAATTTAAAAATATATGTTAGCATAGAAAACTCAAGTCGTGCGAAAGAAATGAGAAAATATTATTACATAAATCTCATCCAATGTAAATAGACAATATATTAATTATATTATTATATATTAATTTTAAGGAACATATTATTACAACTATTGTAAGTCAAATTGCAACAGAACACAGCGCATAAGGGAATTCAAAAAGAATAAAAATTAGGCTACACAATACATACCTTGAGTATATCACCTCTCTGTACCAGAGCTAGCGGTATACTCTTTTCACTCAATATCCTCTCATCACTAGCTCTGTACTCCACCAACACTGCCTCTGTGGCCTGCAGTGACATCAGCTTAGCCAAAGCTGCAGAAGTCTTACCCTACAACATAGCACACAACAGATAGGCATAACTACATCACGATCAGCTTAGCCGGTACTGTACAAGTCTTACCCTGCAACATAATACACAACAGATAGGCATAACTACATCATGATCTGCTTAGCCGGTACTGTACAAGTCTTACCCTACAACATAACACGCAATAGATAGGCATAACTACACCACGATCTGCTTAGCCAAAGCTGCAGCAGTCCTACTCTACAACACAACAAACAACAGATTGGCATAACTACATGCGATTAGCTAATACTGCAGAAATATTACCCCTGCACCATTATATATACATTGAGATACATAAATTGATAGATTCTAGGCAAAGCCATAACATCTCACAGAATAATTTAACTTCTACATGTAGATATTGATTTTTATTGTAAATAGTGTCATAG
Organism: Enchytraeus crypticus; assembly: GCA_905160935.1. Taxonomy (NCBI): domain Eukaryota; kingdom Metazoa; phylum Annelida; class Clitellata; order Enchytraeida; family Enchytraeidae; genus Enchytraeus; species Enchytraeus crypticus. Next base: position 1,118,453 of record CAJHZI010000517.1, on the reverse strand, counting down.
GAATTTAAAAGAATCATAGCCAATTGTGTTTGATTTCTTTAACAGAAGTTTTTATTCTAATATCCTACAGACTGAGCTCATCAGAATCAAGAGAACGACGAGAGCTGACCTTGGCAATGTGCTCGAGCCACCTGCCGAGAGATATGAACATGAGCAGCATGGGAGGAGTCTCAAAGAACGTCTTAGGACTCCTGTGCTCCTGGGTTACCATAGCAACCAGCAACACGAGCACAGAGTAGCTGTAGGCTATACCAGTGGCCAGAGCTATGAGCACATCCATGTTAGCCTGTCCGTGGCGTAAAACCTTGTACGCCGGTACTCCAAAATAACGTATTGCGAGCAACTGAAAATAGTAGCAGCATGAGAGTGATCAATCAGTCTATCAATAGTGGTATTATACAGGTGCCACTCTATGTAAAATACGAAACTAAAAGTGAAATAAAGCATAAGCATGAATTATATTAGAGAATTCTATCATCTAAAGTTATAGCTAACAGACTATCCGAATATCCGAATAGTCAGCCTTCAATTTGCAAAAGGACTAACCTACAGATCAGTTTAACCCAGGAGTTCATCTACTAATGTAACTTAGCAGTTATCCTAACATTGTAACCCATACACAATTAGTGCATTTTATGCTCTGACAGAATAGGATAATTAATGGCACCATTTTCAGCAGCTTCAGAGGTGCGGCAGTGATGAATGATTGATTCAGTGTAACTAATCAAAGATTATAAAGTATACGATAAGGGACATCATCAGTCATAATGACTGATGCAGTCATTTGTCATCAGTCGTGGAAAGGTTTTACATCACTCATTTCGACTGACATGAAACTGATGATAACATCAGTCACCATGACTGATTTCAGACTGTTGATTACATCAGTCAGTCATGATAACTGAAGTAGTCATCTGACTGATTAGTCATGATGACTTATCAGGATTAATGATAAGACTCAAAGGTTGCAAGTACCTGACACGGTGTACAGAGGACAAAGAGTGCGACATTCTTCAGAGACAATCCAGGTAATATCATTATAGCCGCATGATGACACATCATAGGCTTAGTAGAGTTGAGCAGATAGCTCTGGCACATCGTAGTGTTTACTACATCAGACAATCCCGTGCTGCAGTTATGTATCCAGGATGCGCACATTGCTCGCTGTCTCGACATCATGTACATACCGGTCATCATTATCCCCATCACAGGCACAACAAACAACAGGCCTACCAGAAATAGATTCCGCCACCTGGGGAATGTAACACAATACATTAGCAAAACACCGGATAATATACAGGCAGGAGAAAGAATTGCGCCAAAATTTTGATGCATCAGAGAGCCATGTTGTCGACCCCGAATTTGTTATAGAACATCACCGGTTGAACTTAGTTTTACCTAAAATTTAAATATCCTAACCTTAACCATAACCTTAACCCAGTCTGCAATCGTGTTAATAGCCCTAATCATGCAGTATACTTATAAAATAATATATTTACCAGCAACAATTACTTAATCAAAAGAGTGTATTAGCATTGGGAACGTGTCATTGTTCAACAAAATGTGATTGCTAATGACTGCAGTTAAATTTGCACAATAACCATGATAGCAACGGGAAACCACCTCAGAAGCCGCATTTTTTATTTTTCATAGACTACAGGCTAGAGACAAGGTATTGCCGTGTATGAAGGGTAGTTGTTAATTTATGGAGTGCTCATTATGGAGTGTGAAAGCAGACTCTGAATATGAATATGTACCTTGGGCTCGTCATTTTCAGAACCCCAGAGACAAAGACAGAGAGAGAGAGAGAGAGAGAGAGAGAGAGAGAGAGAGAGAGAGAGAGAGAGCGAGAGAGAAAGAGAGAGTGAGAGAGAGAGAACATGTTAAATGCACAATTAATACCTCTTTATAATCTGGCTGTGATCAAACATCCCAAAGTCCTTAGTAGAATTATCGACAAGTGTTGCTTTAAAACCCATCTCCTAAAAACACACAACCATACGGCTTTCTTTACTTTATCATAATATACGTCAATTGATTGATATATTTCTTGGTTTACTTTTAATTTAATTATTAAATCAATTAAACGTCAGTATGTAAATTCTCAAAGTTATCCTCAACAATTTAGAATCTTACATTGGATTCTTACCTGATTTAATGAATATTAAATAAAATCGCAATCAATATTATTACTCTATTGAACATTGCTAATCATGTCGAAATAAATAAAGCATCAAACAATTAATTTATATACGAACGTGTTTGATTTTAATATTAACTCATAAGAACTATGAAATCAATTAAGTTGAATTAATAAGGTTATAAATTACGTAGCTTCCCCTAGTTACCTGAGTGAAATAAATAATTTCCCACATATTCCAAACCATCTCATCTACAAATAAAAAGACCTCTAAATCTTCAACATAACCTATGCTCACCCTAAGTTTACCGCCTTCGAATAGTATTTATAGCGCCAAAACACTAAAGCCAAATCAAGGAAAAGACAAAAGAGGAAGACCTATGAATAAGTTGGTTCAACACGATCAACAAAAACTAGAGAACACTGAACATGGGAAGAAGTTGTGAGGGTTGCTGAAGACAGAAATTAAAGGAGGAATGTTGACGCCCTATGTTCTGTTCAGAACGCAAGGAACGATGATGATGATGGTAAACCACTATAGATAAATAACTTAACCAAGTTTTAGCTTCTTCGGTAAGCCATAATTCACGGGACTCACAGCTATGACTGGAATCATTCATGGACAATGGTGGGGATGTTAATCATTATTGTTAATAATAATGTTGTTATTCGTAATAATAATTATCATTACAACATTCATAATAATAAGAAGAAGAAGGATATTGCTTTATTATTATTATTACTGTAATAACTATTAGGAAATATATTTAAATGCCATGGGTTGTACAGGGCTAAAAAAGAGCCATGGGCTAATAAATTAGACAAAAAAAACTTCACTTAATTAAAAGAAATATTAGAAACAAATGCTTAAAATAATTCCTCTACGGTATGGGAAGCAGCATTCGACAATGAGCCACAAACTCAGACAGCATTAAAGCGCTGGAGTGAAAATTATGATAATTGCAATGATTATGATTATTATTATTAAGTAATAGTAATAATATTATTTTTATAACTATTATTATTATAAATAATAATAAATAAAGGTTTAACGTCCGTTTCCTCATCCAGGGATGATGTCAGGGACGTCAAATTACTATTATTATTATTACGGTATATTACTTATTACGGTATACTGGCATATTACTATTACTATTATTATTACTATTACTGTTACCACTGTTATTATTACCAATATGAGTCTCATTTTATTTTTATTATTATTATATTTGCTTTTTTTTCAGAATGTTACAGTTGAAGAGGTTGAGAGGGCATTAAAGAAAATGCATAAGGGTAAAGCAGTGGGGATGGATCGAATTCCGGTGGAAGTGTGGAAGATAGTAGGTTTGGGAGCGGTCGAGTGGTTGAGGTGCTTGTTTGACAAGATGTTATGGGGGGACAGGATGCCAGAAGAGTGGAGGTTAAGTTGTTTAGTGCCGGTATTTAGTGCAGGGTAGAGGGGACATCCAGGAATGTAAGAATTATAGAGGTATTAAGCTGTTGAGCCATACAATGTAGCTATGGGAGAGAGTAGGTTGAGAGGTGGAGCGTAGGTTGAGAGGTTCAACAAACATTAATGGCAACCAGTTTGGGTTTATACCTGGAAGGTCGACAACAGAGCCGATCTTTATGTTGAAGCAATTTATAGAGAAGAAAAGGAGCGAAAGAAAGAAGATACAGATGGTATTTGTGGATCTCGAAAGGCCTATGATAGGGTTCCCAGAGAACCGGTGTGGGAAGTTTCGAAGAAGAGGAAAGTGAACAGGAGATATGTTGAGTTAATCAACGATATGTACAGCAGGGTAAAGACTAGTGTGAGAGTGGAGAGTGGACAACCTGAGAGTCTTGATGTGAAGATCGGGGTACATCAAGGATCCATATTTAAGATCTAAGTCCATATTTGTTTATATTGATTATGGATGAGTTGCTTAAGGGAGTTATTAAGGAGGCCCCATGGTGCATGCTATTTGCAGATGATCTGGTGATAGTAGGAGACACTGTGGAGAAAGTAAGCGAGATGTTGGAAAACGCGAGAGAGGCACTGGAAAAGTAAGGGACTGAGGGTGAATAAGGAAAAAAAGGAGCATTTAGAGAGTAGATGAAAGGGTGAGATGATAAACGGAGATCGCGTAATAAGTCAGGGTGTGGAACTAAAGAAGGTAACAGATTTTAAGTATTTAGGATCTGTAATAGATGATAATGGGGAGTTGGAAAAGGAGGTTACTAGTAGGATTCAGGCTGGATGGGCAAAGTGGAGGGCTGCTAGTAGAGTGTTGTGTGATAGGAGAATCCCACTAAGACTGAAAGGCAAATTTTATAGTTCTGTGGTAAGGCCAGTAATGATGTATGGTTAGGAATGATGAGCACTAAAAAGGGAACATTTGCAGAGTTTGCCTGTGGCAGAAATGAGAATACTGTGTCTAATGTGTGGAAGAACTAGGAAGAACAGAATGGAAAATGAATATGTGAGGATGAATTTGAATGTTGAGGGGCTAGGGGATACGTTGGCTCAGTAGAGATTGAGATAGTATGGGCATATTGTGAGAAAGGCAGATGAGCACGTAGTAAAGACAGTTTGGAGGGAAGAATTGGATGTTAAGCTAGAGAGAGGTAGACCACAACTGGCTTGGGATGCGGTAATTAAGAAGGACATGAAAAATAGGGGATTGGATGATGATATGGTGTGCGACAGGGAGGACTGGAGAAAGTCTATTTGTATCCCGACCCTGGTTAAACTGGGATTTAAGGGATGATGATGATGATTATATTTGTTTTAAACTAGAACCCAAGGTTTGATAAAAACGATTCGAGCAATACGTGCTGAATCGCCGCCCGGCTCCTCGCTTCTTAAAAGCACTGCTGAAAGCAGACTGCATTATATTTTTGCAAAGCCATGGAAAGTCTATACGGCACATTTACCATTGCCATTTATTATTTTTATTTTTATTTCTAATATTATTATTTTTTAATATTATTACTATCCCGACCCTAATTAAACTGGAATTTAAGGGAAGATGATGATGATGATTATTATTATTATTATTGAATATTGCTATCAATATTAATATTGTTCTTGCTACAGGTGTTGTTAAATTGTTGCTGTTAAAATGACTAATTAACTCACATTTACAGCAGAGATGACGTCTCTGCCACCAATCTTGTCGGGGTTGTAGGTGAACCTGCCCTTACACGTGGACAGAGCCACCGAGGCCGTCAGAACCCCGGGGCGCTTCAACATGGCGGACTCTATGTGGTGCACACACGAGGCGCAGGTCATGCCTTCTATCTGTTACATTTCAACAATCTGTCAGTAAGAGCAATTACCAAAATCAACCAAATATCCTATCAATCAAGTATCCTCAGTATTAAATATAAAACCAATTTAACTAACAATAATCACAGATATTAATCAAAGAATCTATCAAACATAACATACATGTAACGTAACCAAAACTATCAATCAGTTGAGTTTATTGATATATCGAATACGTGAAGTACAGAATGCAAATATAAAAAAGCTAAAAGCTAAGGTTAACGTCAGTTTCCTCACTCGAAAGCGATGTCAGTGACGGGGGAGCCCAGGATTTGAACCCCACATCTACTGATCCGCGGTCGAGTATCTTACCTACTTCGCCATATAAACAGTTTCATTTATATATTTATCAACTACATGACAAACTTATTCACCCATTATTAGAAAAGGTCAGAAATGTGATGTATGATAGACATGATACAAGAGCCCATCATTACCTTCGCTGATTTAAGGTCAAGCATGGACATGGGCATAGCCGCAAATAATGAGAATGAGAATTAATGAGAATTGCACTACCCGAAGCATAATGTTTAATCTTTCACTGAACACAGTTTAATGCATGATTCAATCAATGGAAACACATGGGACTAAATAAATAGGACTGGTTGGAACCAGTGGCGAAGTCGGTAAGATACTCGACCGCGGATCAGTAGGTGCGGGGTTTAAATCCTGAGCGCCCTCGTCACTGACATCACTTTTGAGTGAGGAAACTGACGTTAACCTAAGCTTTTTTTAAATACTAACATAGACATCTATGCAGTTCTCAGTGCCGTGGCCCCTGTTGTCATCTATCACCGAGGCGCTGAAGCCTATCTCGTTGATATGCTCTGCAATACGTTCAGCACTCGACAGCCTCGAGTCGTACTGTACCTCAGCCTTCTGAGCCATCAGAGACACCAGCGCCACCTGTACACCTGCAACACAACCACCTGTACACCTGTAATACAACCATCTGTACATCTGTAACACAACCACCTGTACACCTGTAACACAACCACCTGTACACCTGTAACACAACCACCTGTACACCTGTAACAACAACTGCGCTAGAGAAGGAAGAAATAAATGTTAACAATAAAACTAGAGTATTATATTGCACTGTACCAGAATTAAGTTATTCATACTCCACATCCGTTACCAGGGAAATGTGTTCAGTATAGAAACGTTGAAGGATCTGAGATCCAACACTATTGGTAAGCATCAGTGTATACAATTTACTCATTAAGCTTTTTAATATATTTGCCAACAGTTTGTTGATTTAATATTTGCTTGTGACATTTTAGAATACTTAATGTATTGACTGCTTGACAGCGTCAGGGTTTATTTAAATTAAAAACTTGATGTTAACTGCCGCACTGAATGCTTGACTGCTGGAGTCGCACCTGAACAGGACTTGAGATGTCGTTCAATGTGAGCGACACACGAGCCACAGGTCATACCAGTGACCTTGAGGTAACACTTGGCAAGGTCAGACTGCTTCACATCTGCCGCTCCCAACAGACCCTTCTCCACGTCACCTTTTCCACCACCACCAGCAGCACCAACAGCACCAGCAGCACTGCTGCCTAGAGTCAGAGGCTTGGTCTTCACTGTACCTGCTCAAAAAAGTAAACATGCATTATAGTGAAATGATCAACTATGTCGATATCTATCACTTTTCAATACCACATGTTTAAACCGTTAAGCAATTTAGACCATTTTTCGTATAACCAGTTCAGTGAATGTCCGAGATTTTACTCTCAGATCAGTGTGTCTAGGATTCGAACCTGCGAGAGTTCAATTCACCTCAGGATCTGTCATTTAAAAACTTCATGACGTTACCCCTACGCTATTGAAATATTCTAATATTATTATAATAAGAATATTATTATAATATTAATAATATTAATATTAATAATATAATATTAATATAATATTATTATAATAATATTATAATATATGCATATGCATCTAGTCAAGAAGCCTACACATACTGTATATTAACAAATTCACACATTTATAAACTTCTAGAATTCTGTATGGCTTCATTATTGTTTGATCAACTATCCCTCAAAAATATATCAAAGGATGAAACAATTAAGTTTACAATCTGGCTGAAATGAAATTTTTTTTACCTAAGTTTGCCAATGTGCATAAATTAATCTAACTAATCTACATGACCAAGCAATTACTAAATATTGTCCAATAGATGGGAAAAGAACAGCAGTCGCTAAGAAAAATGAGAAACTTGCCGCTAAGGTGTAAAATAGGAGAGAGAAGCAATTTTAATCTTAAAGGAAGCCAGATAAAAGTTTAGAAATGAGAATGATGCACAATTGACTATCAACCATACCAAGGTTTTCACTAGCTTTATCTTTGTGCCTTTCTTTAGACTTTTTGTTAAAAGTTCTTTCCTATTACCGAAGGCCTCTTTTGCTTGTGCAATCCTAATTCATATTTCAGTCTCACATTTCGCATCATCTGTATGACCTAAATATTATTTGAAAATCCTAACCAGTTACAATTTCGTACCATTTATAATAATATTGATTTCACCTCTATTCTGGGACGCTCTCATCACATTTTTATTATTTTTGTTAATCTTCGTACAATATTTCAATGCCGTATCATTCAGACTATCCAATATCTTCTGCAGTCCAATCTCGCTTCCCGCTACCATTCCTTGGCCATAGCAAATCCTACATCTTGTAACAATTTTCCTCCTACTTTTATTTTTTCTTTCTTGTCTTCCATGGCTTTCTCCATTATGGCCTCAGCGTAAATGTTAAACAGCAGCGGCGAAATGTTAAACCTTGTCTTACTATAAGTCTTATTTCACCTTCTTTTGAGTATTCTTGTTGGATTTTAATTACTGCTCTTTGATTCATGTACAAGTTTAAAATTAGTCTTCTATCTCTCCAGTCAATTCATATTCTTTTCAAGATATTCAACATCATTATCCAATCAATACTGTCAAAGGCCTTCTCAACGTCCTCAGTCATAGTCATAGTCATAGACTAGTAAATAAAAATTATATTTTCAAATACCACTGCGAGTCTTGAATTAATTGAAGATTATCTAACTGGGCTAGAAAAATGAGTGTCTATCCCATGGACTATACTTGCATAACATTACCATTCACTCATAAACTACTCCTAAAGTAACATCTAACAGATATAATATATATGTTTAGAATAGAACATGTGCGTTGACTAAAAAATGTTAAAGTCATTTGCTCTGCACAATTTTGTTTTACCAGCCAACGCTTTGAAAGGCTGCGTCGGTAACAAGCTCATCAGATGCAGGAGACCACGGGTTCATTCCATTACATTCGCCCTTGTGTTATCAATATGTATGCTAAACTTGCTCAATTCTTAATATCTTAAAACCACAGCGACGGTATACATTGACAAAATTTAAAAAATTGTTGACGTATAACGAGACAAAATAACTTTAACAGAGATGAATGAGTGTGACAAAGACTTCGAGAGTTCAGAGTTCAAAGGTCAATTCTAGTGTGCCAACGTAGACCTAAACAGTTATTGCATATTTAAAGATATATAGATGAATGGCTTATTTCACGAAATATTAATTTAAATTCACCTATCATCATCATCATCGTCTTCCCTTGAATCCCAGTTCAACCAGGGTCGGGATACGAACAGACCGTCTCAAATCATCTCTGTCCTACATCATACCATCCATTAATCCCTTATTTGAGACTTTTCCATTCGTTTCAATTTTTGTAGCAATTTCTGGAGCCTAGGCGCTCATCAACCGAATGCCCTTTCTGACGTTGGCGTGGATCTTAGTGCTTTAGTCGCCTTCTACGACACGTGCAGTCACCGGCTGGTCAATTCTTCAAACAACCCGGACACAACACGGGGAAATTTAAGTTCACCTATACAAAAAATTATATATATACGAATTGAGGCTAAAATTCATTCTACCAATGAACATTATTACTGGCGCCGGCTGATGACCGCTGATGACCGATTTGGTAACACGCTTGTCTGATAAGCAAGACTGCAAGAGGTTCTGATTTTGAAATTCCGCCGTACCGTTCCCGACACAAGGATACGGAAAGAATACAAAACTAAATTCAAATGGCAGCCGAGATATTTTAACCTCTACAGCTAAATTTAGATGCCCTCATTACAAGCATCGTCATTATCATCATAATTATCATCTTCTCTTGAACCCCAGCGTAACTAGGGTCGGGATGAAACTTTCCATCTGTTTTAAAAAATTTTGTAGCAATTTCTGGAGACTAGACGTTCATCAACCACTACTGTTTGAAAGCACTTTTTCATTTCTTTCTTTTTTATATTTTTGAAACTACTCTTGGAAAGAACGTTTTATTGCATCAAATGGATCATTCATAGACAATTTTATACATCGCATTAGATGCTATATATTTTCGAAGTCCATGGATCATACAATTACGTAAACTTATATGATTAAAGCCTGGAGTACTCTGATCAATACACATGGAGTAGCTAGAAGCAATTTAAGTATATGAATAAATAGATTTTCATTAAAATATTCAACCACTGAATTGCATGTAGACTATTGAGATATCAATAAAGCTTGGAGAACACTTAAACTTCATTCAAGCGAATCTTTTGAAGACACAAGTGGCACAGCGATGGTCGGGCTATATAAATCAATCAGTGTGTTTAAAATGCTCATGTACGCTTACGATTACATTTTGAGACACATGCACAATACATTTGCTTGTGCAGATAAAGGGAATGTATGAACTCCTTAGTATTAAGTCCAATAACACAATCAAAGAGAAGTAGTCAACGTGGATGTCAATGCTAAATCATTTTAAGCTATTAAAAAAAAAAAAAAAACAAATAACAAGGTCCTCGGATATAAAAGTGATCTAATTATGTCAATAACTGCCACTATAGGACTAATACGGCACCAAATTTATTAAAATAAAAGATGAAATTTAAGTAACTAAATCGTCCTGAACAAATCAAATAAAAATGTATACAACGATTAAAAACATGTACAATTAATTAAATCAGCAGCTAGTCCAATTCCAAGTTAAATATTCTAAATTGATCATGCATAAACACAGTCATCATAAGCATCATCTTCCTTTGAATCCCAGTTTAACTAAGGTTGGGATACGAATAGAAGACGTTCTTTTCCACTAGTTTTAGAAAAGTTTGTAGCAATTTCTGGAGCTTGGCGCTCACCAACCGAATGCCCTCTCTGACGTCGCTTTTAATTTTAGACGATAAACTGTCATTTAATCCTGGAAAAAATATTTAATGGCGACGTGGGTCTCCCTGGTTCTTCCTCAGTTCCAGCCCTAGTCGCCTCTTACTTTCGGCTGTTTGCTTTTGGTTACCCTACTGCAGTGTGCAGTGGTCCAAACTATACCCGGGCTCAACACGGGGATAAATAAATAAATATATAAATATATATATATATATTTATATATTTATATATTTATAATATATATATATATATATATATATATATATATAAGTATATGTATGTATAGACCTATACACTGGATGGAGCCAGTGGCTATGTCGGTAATATATTCGACCGCGTAAGTATGTGCGGGGTTAAAATTCTGGGCTCGCCCGTCACTGATATCGCTTTTGAGTGAAGAAACTGACGTTAACGTTAGCTTTACCAGCTCTTTGTATATAGTAAATAATAACTTATATATATATATATATATATATATATATATATAAATATATATATATATATATATAATATATATATATATATATATATATATATATATTATATATGTATATATGTATATAAGTATTATATACATACACTATATATATATATATATATATATATTACATATGTATATATGTATATAAGTATTATATACATACACTATATAGATATATATATATATTTCGTAAATTTCGATTTATATTTCTATATATTTCTATTTTTTATATCCTGACCATTTTTTGATCACGGGACCGGCTTTCATTTCGGATCTTACTTCTCTTCAGTATATGTCTTTTGCATATTAGTCTGGGTGAATTGATCTGTAGTGGTGCGTGCTGTGGGGACGTCATTGACATCGTCCAGGATGAAGAAGGGGATATTAAACTTGTGTTAATATTATAATTATAATTATTATTACTATTATTATTATTATTATCATCATCATTATTATTAATTTATTAATATTATATACACACAACCGTGTGTATATAATATTAATACATGGGTATGTCGTGTCTGGGTTGCTGAAGAATTAATCAACCGTACACTGCACGTTTCATAAAAGGCGACAAAGCACTAATATCCAAACCAACGTCAGAAAGGGCATAGGATTGTTGACCGCCTAGGCTCCATAAATTGCTACAAAATTTCCTAAAACGAATGGAAAAGTGAAAGTCTAGTCGTATTCCGACCATAGCTAAAATTTGATCCAAGCGAAGATGATGATGATGATTATATATACACACCCACAATGTCCCACATACAAGTATTATAAGATACAGTGTATGTGCAATTACTTAATTGCACATACACTGCATATAACATATACTAGCCATATAGTATATATATAAGTATATTTAGGGCAATTCCACGGTAACGGACTTACAATTGGTACAGTTTTTAAAATTTCAACTGACTAAAAAACAACTAAATTTAAAGATTTGTTTAAAATTTTAATTTCATGGATATCCAAGTGTCCCGTACTAATGCTGTACCAATATAGATTTTTAATATTACAATATCTGTGTTCACTAGGGGGCGCTACATTGTAGTAACGGAATTACGTAAGAAAGTCCTTCATACTGAGGGTCACAGTTTTCACTCTCCAAACTCCTTGAATTGTTAAAGCCCATAAATGTGTCATAAATACATTTTGTAGGGCGTATAATCATTAATCACTTAAGGCATTTTATTTTTAAATTACATCAAATAATTTTCTAAAAATTGATTCTTAGACTGGTAACGGAATTACAGAAGTAGTAACGGAATTACACTCTGTGAAAACTCAGAACTGCTGAAGGTTTAACACTTAACTGAGGCAAAGCTTGAAACTAAATCTAATGTTCAATGCAATATACGCAGTCTTAGATCCTTTCTAATGAGGATTTAGCCTAATTATACAATGTTATATCTTGCAACACTGTGATCTGAAAACAGCAGCAGTCTGACGATCTGTCTGAGGCTCCGTTAAACGTAGAATTATAGCCTCCTTGGCAACTAACTCCACATCTTCTGTCTCTGGCCACTTAAATACATTACTTACTATACATATAATACAATACATTACATATTTGGAATCTGCATGAAATTTTGAGCTAGAAAAAACATTTTTCATTGAAAATAATATGCTTTCTATCATTCATATGATGGCTCTGTTTTCGTGGAATTACCCTTTATCGAGAAGAATGCAAAAGAGTACCCACCATTAACAAGAACAGTTCTATCTCCAGCACTCACATCAACACCTCCTCCCGCTATAACTGCAGCCTCAAATCCCATGTCGTCGATTCTCTCAGCCACGCCCACCAGACTGATCTTATCCGAGCTGTACTCCACCACAGCTTGCTCCTGCTCCAGAGACACCTTGATCATCAGCACGCCCTCAACACTGGATAACACTTCCTCGATGTTCCTCACACAAGAGTGACAGGTCATGCCCTTCACCGAGATCTTGCCGGTGCAATTGGTAGCCTGCAGTGGAATGGAGAGAGATGGAAAAGGAAGATTGGTATCACAGACCGGTGCAGCACCAGACGAATGATTTGATTCGATATCAGTCGATGCTTTGTTGTAACTCAGAGGATTACTGACTTCCGACTCTACGATCCTAACATCAAGTCCACTAAGTTGTTTTAATTTATCAACAATTAGACCTATATCTGCATCATTTCTGTACAATATGTTGACAGTTTCACGGTCAATGCTTGCATGAACGACGCCTTGAGTACTCTTAGCATAGATCTGTAGATCTTTGCTAATAGGAGAGTTTGATGTTTGAGACGAAACTAGTGTAGAGTGATGTAATTCACCTTTCTTTATTTCATTAGATATCACAGCTGCTTCAAAACCCATATCATCTATAGCGTCCCTAACGCTTTCAGCACTTAACACCTCCGGGTCGTATTCCACTAGGGCAATCTTCTCCTCTAGTGACACAGATATCCTAAACAACCCCTTCATTTCACCCACAGTCCCTTCGATATGCTTAACACAGGACTGACAGGTCATTCCATCCACTGTGAGTTTGGTTTTGCCTAGATCAAACGCTCTCGAGTGATTTTCCGGTGCATCGCCAGATTCAAAGGAAGCGTCAAATCCCATGGCGTCAATGGCCTCAGCTATTTGTTGTTTAGTTACAACTACTGGATCGTATTTAACGTAAGCGAGTTTTTTATCCAGAGAGACGCTGATTAACTTCAATCCGTTGCAGGTTTTAGGCACATGAGCCTCTATGTTCCGCACACACGACTGGCAAGTCATGCCTTCAATGAAGATCACAACGTCCCTATAACTGGAAGACATTTCCGCTGACATGTTGACTGAAGGTAAGTAGATATGATGAATATGATGATACGACTAAGATTCCTATCAAACTGACTTCATAAATAAGCTAATACTCCCAATATTCTTAGGTAACAAATCTAATTTTCTTAAAATCCTAGTGAAAAGATGTTAATAAAATGGAATGTCATATATTGTAGAAATTTAGTTATTCATTTAATTGATCATTCTAAATAATTTATCTGAAAAGAATTAATTACTTTCACATTAAATTACTACTTAAAATATTTTAATGAACACATCATATGGATAAATTTAATGATTTAGTCATAGTCACTGTAGAACAGACAAACCGCATACTGAGCCTGTTGAAAGATGTGATTACCAGACTAAATAAAGTGAAGGCAATGAGAAATCACCTAAGAAATAAAACTTCCCACGTTATGGGTTTTACTAATACATGGTAAAGGCAGCATAGAATAATTATTACTGATGTTTAAATTACTATCAGTTGAACCAGCAATTTAAAATATCATCACTATAGATATAGATTAAGAGTTGCAAATATACTTAGAACTACAAACCAAAACTATACTGGAATCCATGAGGTGTGTATTAGCCAAAGAAAAATTGTGAAAGTTTTCTAAAATTATTAAAACTATAATTCTCGGTTTATACAAAGTGAAGAAATCTCAAAATCTAAAAGATATCACTACAGAAAGAGTACAGGCAATACTATGTAAACATAAGAAGGGGACATTGTTAATATGAACATTGCGCTAAGCTACACCGTTTGTAAACTCTTTGCCACACAACCTATCCAATTACGAAACTAATTATATCGGTAAAAACTAATTACATATAACAGCTGTGTCTGTCACTGCAGTATTCAACAGTCATCACATTTACATTCAACATTACCAGCTTGGGCTCGCCTGTCACTGACATCGCTTTCGAGTGAGGAAACTGACGTTAACATTAGCTTTTCGCCATTAGATTATAAACATTGGTTAGTAGGAATTAACTATCATTTCTAAAAACTCTTCTATCTCGTCCTGAAATAATTTAGAACAACATCGAACACGCTGAACTTAGCCGTCCAGCTATCGTTTACGATAGAGAAGAAGTCTAAATTTCTAAACGTATCTCACCCTCACAGCCGTAACTTCACTACAGCCACGAAGTCTTATAAAAAGTGCAGTAGCATATCAATAATTTTACTCGTATGTACATGAAATTTAAATAAGTACTACAAAAGCCATTACACGGAAACTTTCCACGTTGAATATCACATAGAGATGGGGTCTATTCAGTACCCGGTTAGGATCATAACTGACATCATCGCCAGGTGACAACATTAACGCCCAACACCTAGCGCATTATCCCTAGAAGGTGTTACTAATATTATCATTTAGACTGTACATTTTTACTGCTAGTAGTTAATTACACTATTCATTATTTTTATTAATTATTTCATTCATTCATTCATCATTAATTCAATCATTCATTCATTCATCCATTCATCATCCATTCCTTTCATCCATCCATCTATTCATCAATTCATTCATTTATTCACCATTAATTAAACTAAACTATTCATAAACAATAAGTATGTTAAATTATTAATCAAGTATTACTTATTAACTACTAATATTAAGTATTGTTAATGTTTAAAGTATTAAATAATAATTAAAGAATTAATATATTTCAAGTATTGAATTGAACTATATGACCACTTATGTCTGAAAAGAGCCAATATAATACCCTAATAATACTGCAATAGATATAAAAGGTTTTAGATTCAATTAATGAATCAAACAGTATGGTTCGATAAATCAATCGAATGAGCCTAGGCCTGAGAAAAGTAAACTGAGCTGCAGTTTAACACTTGTGGTGCAGAGTGCAGACCTCTAATATCTCTTAACAGTAATATAACCTACACTACCACTACTCCTTGTTCTGAGCATACTGTCTTGAACAGAAACACTGCACTAGAAGAAAAACTGTAATTCTTACAGAGAAGCATGTGTTAGTGGTCACAGGCTTTCTTGATAGCTTATCAATCAAGGCACGTGTATTTCGTCAGAATATAATCTGGGGGCGAGGAAACATTTCAGTTCAGTTTTTGAGGATACTGCACAACTTCTGCTCTCAAAGCCTCCATTATGCCCTAAAAGACAAAATATTCAATGTATATTTTTTGAAGTCACAGAAATCGGTAAATAACTTATCCCTTCTCTTCTCCCGGCGTAGACCTCAGTGTATGCAGAGTGTATGTAGCAGCACTTAACTTGTCATCAAAGCCCTCAGTCACTGCACTCACACTGCAAACTGTCAACTACAAGTGTTCTACACAATCATATCCACGCGTATTTATAATTCTCTTATCCAAGATATTCTCCACCAGTCCTCTTAAGAGTCGGAGAAAAATCACAATTTGCGCAAAGACAAACCGAATAGTAGATATGGGCTATAAAGGAAGAGAAAGCAGCCTGGATTTGATGTGACGTGACAACTGAATTCATAACATTAATAGAAGGGTGACACCTAAAGATAAGAGAAATTATGCAAAGAAGAAGTGACATTTCAGTTACTCTTAATGGAAACAGAAATTAGAATGGAAACTATTGATCAAACAGGAAAGGAAAAGGAATTAAGAACAGAAATTATTTTTAAAACTGAAATCTAATAGAAATTGCAATTATGGCATTCAGAACAGAATAGAAGCTTTAAGGGAAATTTATAATAGCGGAAATAGTGATAAATTATTAGATTTCATAAATATTTATTTTCAACGATTTCTAAAACCACAACTACATATAATAATAATAGGCCAAATGAGAACAAAAACACACAAACACACAATATGTGTTTGGATCCCTGATCCTTTATATTTCTGAAGATTATTTACAGAGATTGATTAAAAATCGATCATTCAGGATTTAGAGAGAGTGCGGGGGAGATCATGAAAATGTAAATATGTAGATATTACAAACACATTGTCTATCAGGCATAAAATACATGATATCTTTCTTTAAAGCCGTCAGTTAATTAATCTTATGTGGATATCAAAATCTCACTGCTTAGTTCACTGACTTTACTTCCGATATGGTCATGGGGAAAAAGAGGCTTAATTATTATTTCAAACCATCACACTTTACAAAACAACACAACAATAAACGATAAACTGCAAGAGTGAACAATGGTTTGCGGCTTCCTAAGGAGCCTTAAGGCTATCGTAGGACACCAACAGCTTAGCATTTAAATCATATATACTAAATAATTGAGAAATATATTTAATTAATTAGGAACTTCAATGTTTATGTTAACAAATTACGGTTAAAAAATTAATCAACGATAAATTCAGAAAATTATATTAAGGTTCAAAACAAAAAGGAGATTTATGTAAAGTTATTGAGATATCAGAACTTTACATAAATTTTAAAATCACTAAAATTAGCACATTCTTTAATTTGAGCAGGCAAGGCATTCCATAGAGAAGGCCCATGGTAACACCAACAATATTATAAAATATATACTTATCTAATAAAAGTAGTCCTTATGTGTACAGTAGTGATCGATCAGTTAACTTTGACGTTTTTAAAGTGCTTTACAGCACAAGCAAGATATACCTCAGACAGTACCTCACACCCACCTGATTTCATTTTCATGTACTGTAGCCTCGATGAGCAAGAAAAATACATTAAACACATCATTGTACTACATGTATAATTCCTATAAGTCCATTTACAACTATTTGAAAACAGTCAAAGTAATACATAGTAGTCTCTACAATACCCCAGACCAATCGCCCTAGGCCAAGAGCGGAACCATAGAGGCCAAGATCGCCAAACCCGATCTAAGCAGCCTCGAGACCAACACCAGGTCTTGAAAATTACAAGTCTGATTTGTCAATCCTGGGTACTGAAGCTTTTCTTCAAGAAATATGTTTAAGAACAAAAGAATGCTTTTCTTAAATGTCCGTTGATGCTTTTCTAAAATGCCTTTCTTAAATGCTCAAGAAATGTTTACTTAGTTATCGCAACTCCCTGCTGAACAATCTACTGAAAACCTCTCTAATTCATCTCCAACACGTACAAGTGCTCTTTCTCGAGTCGTCGGTAGTGTACAAATATTCAAATCTAACTTCTCTTTTTACAAAATTGCACTTAATTTCAGTGCAAACTGCACAATGTAGTCAATTGCACTGGCTTCCAGTCTCCAAATGAATAAAACTCAAGAAGGTTTCCTTGGCTTTCAAAGGTTGAAATTATGGTAAACCATCCTATCTATCTGACCTTTTATCAATCTATCAACCCATCCATAGCCTTGGCTCTTCTAGTAAAAACCTTCTTACTGTATTAAACATTAAATCTGCCATGAGCAGACACTCCTTCATCTTTTCTGCTCCGACAGTATGAAGTTGCAGAGTCTGCAAGAGACATCCCTAGCATAGCTTTGTGGCGAGGAACCGGAAGTTAAATTCTTATTGATTGATTGAAGAATTAGAGGTACTAACTTTTGGAACTCTATACTCGATGAAATGAAATCTATAGTTTCGCTGCCAATATTCATTGCATCTTAAAAACTGAATAATTGAAAAATACTGATTATACAATCCACTTTTACTTGTCCTTGTCAGTGATGGCATGAGTCCCTTAAGTGCAGCTCATTAGTTTTACATTAGCAGGGCTATTCCCACTAATAGATATTGATTTACCTTGGCAGAACACTAGAGAGAGAGAAAGAGAGAGACGGTCAGCAGATTCTACGAGATCAGCAATTATACTACAATTTCCATAGAAAAAGAAAGTGCAGCAGAATGTTCAGGCTACAGAAAGCTGAGCTTAGTATTGCATGCGTCAAAAATCTCATTAAAACAATAAACTAATGCATTCAATCAAAGGGAGAGTAACAGTAAAGGGTAGGTGTAGGTGTGTTAAATAATCACAACTTAGATTTAGAGAAGATTGTAGAACAGGAGAAGCTTCAGAGGTAGTGCAAGCCACATGTAAATGCAGTTTTGTCCACAGAAATTAGGTTTTTATAGGCTTTGTGGACTTTGAGAAGGCTTTTGACAAGGTAAACTGGGTGAAGAAGTTAAAGACTATGAGAAATTGAAGCAGAATTGCGAGATAAAAGATTAATTTTAATTATGAATCATACATGAAACAAAAGCAATTCTCAAAGATCAGCAGGAAATATCAATTTATACCATAATCATAATTATGTTATACAATCTAGGATTACTTAATTTCAATGTGCATTGAGAGTGATCGATGTACATAAACAGCGTAATTTTTTATTCATCTACAAATTATAGTTAAGATATACAGCATGTGTCACTGAGTCTCAATGCTTAGTTGTAGAAAGATACTGCAGAATAAAAGTAAAGCTATAGCTAAGGTTAACATCAGTTTCCTCACTCGAAAGTGATGTCAGTGACGGGTGAGTCTAGGATTTGAACCCAGCACATACTAATCTGCGGTCGAGTGTCTTATCAACTTCGCCACTGGCGAATATAATAGAATAACTAAAGAGCTATTACTACAAGTCTCATAAAAAAGCCCCATTTTCCCTACGTTATTGGCTACATAAGGTGTGAATAAGGTACAGCCTTTTGTTAAGAGGATTAAATTGATGTATGACTTCATTTTATGGAGCGTGAAAGTAGGCTAGTAAAGGTAATATATACCTCGGAACTGCCAATAGGCTGAACATACACAGAGGGAACCAGTAAATATATACCCAGAAACTTAATACACTCTAGAAAATAAAGAAGCCAAACAGAATTTAAAGAATATCTAACAGCTTTACTCCCTTAGCCTTACGCTAATCCTGCCCTATTTCTTTAAAAAAAATTAAAATGCACTTTCCAAAAAATTTACAAATGCACTTCAGTATTTGACACAAGCTAATCTAAATATATCCCAGCTAATATCAAATTATACTTAAAAGACATACTGCACGTGTCACAGAGTCTCAATGTTTGGATGTTGAAGGATACTGAAGAATAGAACAACTGTTAGCTACAAGTCTCATAAAAGGTATAAAAGACCTTTTATGAGACATTAGTTTTTCAATAAATATAGTCACATATATCTTAGATAAAGAAACAAATTAAAATAATTGACTAATACAATACAAAGAAATTTAGACATTTTAACTAATAACAAGAATTTAAAAAATATTTTGAATTCTTGTAATATCAAGAATTTTTTATTATCTTTTTTTTAATCTCTAATAAACATTATTTGACTAAAGCAATATTAACAATATTAATTATGAATATGTCCCAGTTTTCAAAGAAACAACTTAGCTTGCGAATTTTATAGAATTGATTGACCATTCAGTTAATAAATACATACAATATTAAGTATATTAGCGGTAATATTTTAGTTATCAGAGTATATTATTAACCTTACGTCTATGATCCATCAATCTATTATTCAGTTATATACGGTAACTCATGATCTTAAGTTTAGGCGTGACACTCAGTCATAAGATATTTCAAGACACTCGACATCAGAGCTTTAAATACAGTCGTCCTGTATCGAATACTTACGAAACATCTTATTTCATTACAATCTTTCTTTCGTATCTGTCAAACGCCTATCATTCTCTTATTATAGTTGAGTATAAGGAACAAATTAAATACATATTTTCACTCAACTTGCCTACTACACACAGCTGATCATAGTAAACATCTGCTCCAGTTCCACTATTTTTGTACATAATCATAAAGGATGAAACACATGAGAATTTCTAAATATGCGTTATTAATACTAATAATACTCTACTTACGCATAATTATACAATTATTATCCATAATTATATATTATACAAAAATAATACAATTTTGCACAATATGGCATGTTCTACACATTGCTTACTTCAAAAGATTAAAATATTAACGATAAATGGTTTGAAAACAGAGATGGGGATTAAATTTTATTTAAATTATGGAACTTTGAAGTTGTTAAAATATTTTATTCTCTATATTGTGTGAAATTATACTCGTTATTGTATAATTATGTGCAAATATAAAAATTATAGTGTAATTATGTATAAGTATAGTACAATTATGTGTAATTAGTATTTCTCATATCTCTCCTCCTTTATGATTATGTACGCCACTAGTCAAGGTTTCCAATATTATTTTTTTCTCCTTGTATGATTAATAAATATCAACAACAACATCCACAATGCTGCGGTTGTCCACGACAACATCGAGCACTATGGTACCAAATCTCATCCAATTAGCAGAGTGTGGGCCCCAAAATGTCTCGATCAGTTCCTGTACAAAGAGAAAAGCTAGCAATAGCTTATGAAATTGTCCATAAAGACTCGAAGGCTGATCAGGAATTGAGGGGTGCGCAAAGTGGATGAAGAGAATTCCAGATCCGAACGAGGAGTAGTATGCTGGAAGCAGCGCTTGCATGGACAACCAGTGGCGGATCCATTGGGCCCAAGGGTCCCCCCTTAGGTCCGCCGAAAAATTTAAACTATATTTTTATTTTTCTATACAATTTCTGTGTAAATATGCGGTGGTGGATCCAGGGGGCCCAGGCGCCCCCTTAGGCCCGCTAATAAAAAATGTTAAACTATATTTTAGTTGTTTCTATGACAATTTCCATGCGTAAATATGTTTGTAAGGGCAGTAGTTAGGGGGGGGGGGTACGAGAGGGAACTTAGTTTCGCTAGCACAAATTTTTTCAAATATGCTTGGGACAAGATGGGACCAGGTGCACTTATTTGGTATAATAGGAGCCCTGTGTATTGAAAGTGGGCCCGAAAAATGTTGACCGGTTCACTATAGCACTCAAGTTTCACTTTAACCACTGTGCGTATGTCTAAGAGGAAAAAGGGGTGTAAGTAAAAAATGTGAACTCTGCCCCGGAGCTATTGTGCAAACAGTCTTGGCTGGGTGGGACTTAAGCCTCCTACCTAGCGCCAAAATTACTTCACTTTTGCAATTCGCCCAGATTCGCTGAGTTTCTTCAGAGATGAAAAATTAACCTACTTTTTTACCAAAGCAAATGTAGGATATTAGGCATTTTAAGTTTTCCTCTTACTTTAGTATGGGTGTGAGTGGGGGAGGAAAGATACAGGGATACACTCACTCTATAAGTCAAGCGCAGTAGTGAACAAATTTTGAGCCCAAGATTCATATGTGATGACAGGTGTAAAGCTATTGATCTGCTCATGGGTGTATTTGGTTGGTTGAGTGAATAGGCTTAATATTATTTTGAGGCAAGAACGATTGACAACCTGTGTCGATTAATTTTGTGAAAGAAGGCAAGAAAAATTGTTTGGAATATGCTTCAACAGGAAGTGAAGCAAAAAGTGGAGAGGCCGGGTGACCTGTGTAAACTGATCGCTTAGTTCAAGGAATCTACTGCATTGCTATGATGGAGGAGTAGTATCGTTGTTTGGCAGATGCTTTGGCGGAGCGATTCAGCTTGTATCGTAAATTTGAGGTGGTTTTCCATACTACAGCATGGGTTTGGCTCCACTTCCTGTCAGCTCTACGACATTAGCCAGTTCAGGAGTAAACCAAGGATTAGAATTCCTAACAATCTTGTTATAGTTAAAGGTGCGTACATGTTTGTCAAACCAGAAATGACGGATTTGTACTGTTGTTAGTGTAGTACAAGTTCATTGAGATCAAGGGAATGTGATTTGATGAGAGTCCAGTTTTCGAGGTCGGAACAAAATTGATTCCTATAGATACAATTTACTCTTCGATATGCTATCGTGGTGGTGTTAGGAACGGTTTTAGATTTCATGTGGTTGAATTAGCAAGTGACGGGGAAATGACCGGGTGGAGAATGAGATTGAGTGTCAATACTTGTAGGATCAAGAGCTGACACAGAGGGGGTAATGACTAGATCTAGGGTGTGGTTATCCGAGTGTGTGGCAATGCTTACGTTTTGTACAGCATTGCAGGATTTATTTAGACTATTGAAATGCGTGGTAGTTTGATGTAATGGTTGGTCAACATGAATGCTTCGATCCCCAGCGATGTATCGACAGATTTCGACGAAGTAAGAGCAGGGGCGTCCACGCAATGTTAACAACGACGCAGCTTGCGTCGTTGGAAAAATTTGGGGGAAGTGGAAAGAGGTACGGAACTTTAAAAATAAGGGGGGAAGGGGAAAAATAGAAAATTAAATTCTGCACGAATCATATCTTAGCACGCGTCTCGGTGATCTCACACGCTAGCTAACTCAGGCAGTAATACTCTGCCAGTAAATATATAGGGCCTACATGTAGTGTACATGTGCTTGTACCTTAATTTAAGGGTCATAATCGAAGTTGTACCAATGAAGTATATGTACAAGGAGGACAATAAATAGATCTAATTAAGATTTGCATACATATAGTTGTCTGTTAGTTGGAAAACTCTGACTTTCAGGTAAAAAGAGAAAAGTTTAGCCTTTTATAAAATTGTAATGTAGGCCTCGGCTTGCATTGTACTAAATTATTATAATATTATATTATTATAATAAATTTTTATAATACTATATTATTAGAATAAATTGAACTGTAGAGTTCAATTTATTGATGTTATAGTAGCCTAGATTATAGCGAAACATGTACACTGTACAGTGGTAGGCCTATTTAGGTTTTAGTTTCTAAAGTTAATGATAGATTTCCTGGAGTTTTAGCCTGGCATCTTTAATGGACAATGATGATTTCTAATAAGAATGAATGATGGTTTTAACTTTTTGCAGCAGTAATGTTTGTTTGCACAAATATGCAACAATAAAGTTTAAACTGCCTGTTATGCTTATTCCAGTTTCTATAAACAATAAATTTCATGTTGTTACTAAAAATTGTAAACTATAACAGTTCAGCTTCGTCAGATATAATAGAAATATAAGCAGCGTAATTGAAGTAAACAAGATATTGTAATGTCTGGAGGAGAAAGAATTTACAAGTTTCGCTGCAAAGAACTCACGCGCGGCAATTATGTGCAAAGTGATAAGTGGATCAACCATTTTTACACAAAACATTCTTGCAAAATTAAGCGGGGATTGACTTGTCAATATGAAATCTGGGCAGTCAAACATGGTGATGTTTGGTCACGCCATAATTAGCAGACAACAAAGATAAAGTAGCAGCCTCCAACATGCTTGAAGAATCCTCATGCTCGACTTCTTCATTCCAAATAGATGAATCTCCATCTTGCTCGTCTTTTGTACAAACACAGGTTTATGTTGATACTGAGGTTGATTTTTCAACAAAAATCTTGCTTCAGTAGCAGCGTCCGTTAAATAATTCGCATAATTCTACGAACAGCTATCAAATGGAATCAAGTTCTGAAGACGACAGCGACGACATTGAAGATCCTGCTCTCTATAATAAAGCCGAAGAATTGATAAGTTCACAATAGCAATGCTTCTAAACATGCCATGCCAACCATCCAAAGGATTTCAGTTTACAGTGACGAATGCAAGAAGTTGCCTGCATTCGTATTTTTCAGCACTCTGCCAGACAACTCAGTAGACAACTCAGCTGCGAAAATGGCTCTCGTACATCAAGTGGTCTGACCGACTGTATTGCTTACACTTTATATTGTTTGGTGGACCATGCAGCAACAGAATCGACAGCATGGATTTCTACAGGTATCAACAACTGGTCCTCCGCTGCGAGAGATCTGTGTGTACATGAATCCACTAGAATTCACAGAACAGCAGAAAGAAATAGGTTGTTCTGGATATTCGGAAAGCAGATCGACTACCAACAAAATATTCAAAGCAATGCACTTGTAATAGAAAGACGAAATGCAGCTATTGTGGCTATCAAGACACTGCAATGGCTGGCTGGTGAAATGGTTGCTGTACGCGGTCACGACAGTGGTCATGGAAAGTTTCTGAACTTGTAGAGACTTTTAACCCAATTTGATCCTTCTGCTAAAGCTTATCTCGAAAAATTGCAAGCAATTCGTAACCAGCCATTGAGAAGGAAGCCATGCATAAATATTCTCAGTCCACAAAATGTACGTCGGCTTCTCTACATAAAATCTCCTAAAGATTAGAGAATTAATCCGGCAAATTAGCAATTTGTACCACGAATTCGTAAGCAGCCACATTCGATGTTGATCGTTCTGTGTGGGCTACTTAATTTATGTTACTATTCTGAGTAATCAACTCTCTAATCTTTATGTAGTTTGACAATAGGCCTACTTTAAAACGAATTACAACTTACACACAGTAGCCCTAATTGAATTTTACACATTTTGACTGAATTTGCGAGTTAATTTTTTGACTTGTCAGAATCGTGGGGGGGAAGCTTGCGTCGTTACTCAAGGGGGGATGAACGCTCCTGAGTAAGAGAAGAAAGCAATGCAGCAAACTCCGAGGGGAATATAGATAAGGGTTTGGCATAAGGAGCTGATGAAAGCGGATGACTAATCGCATGTGGCGCTGATTTTCCTTGCTTTGTTGCTGTTCTTGTCTTCCGCCATTTCCCCCATCTTAAATTTCCACGGTTGGTAGTAATCATTGTCTAATACAATGATTGCTAGTAACCTATAAAGGTAACCTGCCTTTGATAGCGTACTAAATGCAGCTGGCGCAGATTTAACAACAATCTTAATTCCAGTACCCTGCGGTTTTTAAAGTTTCTGTTGAGAATCTGGCTTAATTCACCTTCACTACCAGCAGTCTGTCTTATGAATCAGCAGCAGTCTCATGAATCTACCATGCAACTTGTCATCTTATCATTAAGACATTGCCTTAACCAATTAACCAAACAAGACTTTAAATTGATAAAAAATAAAAATATATGGTCGGAGTTGATTGGACACTGGACAGCAAAATATTGTGCCATCCATTCAATAGCATAAAAATTAATAGATTTGCTCGAGAAATAAATAAATAAGCCTAATAGTAAAATTGGCTTTAATCATACAAAACTGGTTGAGACTCAATACAGTCAGTAGCCCACCTATCAGTGACATCACTATATTTAAAACTAAGTAGGCTATATTAAAGTTTACATGATAGACACAATTACTTAAATTTAAAGTATTGCCTTTGGTCAAATAAGTGGTTAATCCCAGATTGTTATTATTATACTAATAATAATTGACTTCCGCTATTTCCGGTTCGTTGTAGCTGCTAATATGCTCCACCAAAGAAAATTGAGGCTTGTCACCTCTTACATTTATTACAAATACCTGAGAGGCTGAAACTTGATATCTGTTGCACGATTCTACAGTTCATCCTTCTTACCACCACATAATTTATTCACGTTATGAACCTGCAACTAGTAAATCACGACGAAACTGAAAAAGTGGTTTATCAATGAATCTATTTAATGCATGTATCAATATTTATAATACTTTTACCTAATATGTCCAAAATATTTATATTTAAAAACACTAATCTGTGTTCTTGAAGGAACTAATCAGCACTAAGCTTTTCCTGCTAACATCAGTAATCAACCATTACAACCTTAAACCCAAAGTCACTGCAATTCCCTATAACACTTTTAAGATTCCTATCACTTTGATTGCTCTCAGTTGCAGTCCTGCAACTTATATCGCTGTCATTGCTGTTTGATAGTGATACAAGTTGCACTACTATATTTGCTAATTTCATTTTCCTCAATCGAGCCATTTTCCCTACATTTTCTCTAAACAAGACCCTTTCAGATTTACACGAGAATTTTCAGTGGAAGCTTTAGCCTTTAGTTGCACCACCTCGAAACAAATGGTCACTGAATTAAACTCAATCTGAAAATTTTTCTACAATTAGTTTCCCAAATTTTACATTATTTGTTATTAACTTAGATTTTGTCTCCACATATAAAAATGTCAACCGTAAAAATCTTATACTCTGCTGGTAGGTAGATTTTGTCTCCACATATAAAAATGTCAACCGTAAAAATCTTATACTCTGCTGGTAGGCCAACATAGATGATTTTAGATGCAGTATAGACGTCTAAATCTAACAGCTTCAACGATTCTTAAGGACCTCTTGCCAGTGGCGGACTGGCTCCCAAAGGCCCAGTGAGGAAATTTTTGCGACAATAAGAATCAAATTACAACAGAACCTGTAATTTCATGCAGTAGTTATTTGGGCAACGTTGTGATATTATATTCTTTCACTACTCCTCCTCCCGCTCCTAATATTTATTCGCCGGTTTTAGCCTGATCTCAAGTGGTCAAATTTCACATTTTTACCGTTCAAATTCAAATTTTTCTTTCGTTTTCATTTAATTTTTTTGCTGCAGGGGGCCCATGGGGTCCACAGGGTGAGGAGGGCCCACTGAGGGATCCCTCAGTCCCTCACCAGGCCAGTCCACCCCTGCCTCTTGCAGTCAATAAATAACAACAAAAAGTAACAAAAACAACAGTAAACAACAATAGTGGTGATACTTTCGTATATGTATTGATACCATAAATAAAGTAGCAATAATTAGGTTAGCTGAGAAAGTCTGAGAAAAAATGAATAATAATTTGCCTTATTATTTCCGGATCATTTAAGAAAAGACTAACAGTAAATTGACTAAACAATAATTAAAGAACGCAATGGAAAATCACCTTAGAAGCCATATTTTGCAAAGCTTTGGTCTAAATTATATATTATTTATTATATTTGGTCGAGTGTCTTACTGACTTCGCCACTAGCTCCAGCCAGTGGCGAAGTCAGTTCGCGGATCAGTATGTGCGGGTTAAAATCCTGGGCTCGCCCGTCACTGACATTGCTTTCGAGTGAGGAAACTGACGTTAACCTTAGCTTTACCAGCTTTATATTAAAAGACTAAAGACAAGTTTAATGTCAGTTTATTTAACGTCTGCTCGAATAGCATGTCAGATACGGAGAGTGCACTGGATTTGAACACTGCACCAACTGATTCGCTGTCGAGCAATTGCCTATACAACCCACCGGCTCATCCTAAGATTGAGAAATGCTTAACCTTTGTCATTACAAGTTTTGATCAACGAAGGATCAAGTTCTGATCAACGACTTGTTCTTACTGAGCGTAAAAGCAGACTTTGAGTAGGATTATGCACCTCGGACCTGCCACCAACAGAATGCTAAAAGAGAGTGATATCGAGAGATAGAGTAATTTCATTTAAAACGACAACCACGGTGTCTTATTTTTGGAAGCTTAGTAATTTGTAGCAGATCTGTCGTAACTCGAAAGACGAAGTTAGTTTCAAAGTGCAGACACTCAGGCACTGACACACACACACACACACACACAAACGAAAAAATACACAAACATACACGTACAAGCACACATGCACATACTCGTACTAATTAAAGCGGAAAAACCCTATCACAAGTCATCTCAGACAGAAGCTATCGGCATAAAGTGTCGTTTCATTGCATTGGCAGAATCAACAGTTTTAAAAATTGAGTTCACAATTTTTTTTCTAATTAAGTGAGTGATTGTATTAATTGTATATAATTACCAAACAAATTTGGTGGAATTTGAAATGGAAGACACAAAACTATTTTCAAAATACTATGTTATTTTCGAAATTGAAAAAATGTATTTATTTTAGATTTGTTAAATATTTCTTATAAAGTAGTTCATATTAGCATTTGTAAAAATACATTTTAAAAGTATATTGGGATATGTTTCCAAATACCCTTTACAATACTTTTAAAGTGCTTTTGTTCGACTTTCTCTTTTAAATTCTTAATAATCCTAATGGTCATCTCGACGATTCTAATCATTCTTAGTTAAGTTAACTATAAAACCTATTCGCATAACTGTCATTCTTATACTCAACACTATAGAACCTATAACTGTCATTCTCAATACTATAAAGCCTATTTGCATTATTGACATTCGCACTTGATTTCTCACTGGGCAAACTAGCGCCATATGCATGATAGAGAACGGCATTTAACTTAAAACACTAATTAAGCCTTTTCCCATTTTAAGTTTAACAAATCATGCCATGTCTTTCTGTTAAATGAGAAGAAAATTTTTAGTCAACACACGCGGCATATACAGTACATGTAGCTATATAACTATTATACATGTATAACGTACAATAACATATAACTATTATGCGCGCATTAATAGGCATCTGTTTAAGACTGTTATTGAGTTGGTAGACCTAGCCGTGAAGAAAGAAGTTTTAGTTAAAATTCACATTCTTTCTGTTTGAATAAAACTATTCTCTCTGTCTTTCGATCGATGTTTTCGATGTCGTCTCTCCAAAATGTTCAAATAATTTTAATTCGGTTTAGGTTGATGTTGCATCACATATGCAGCTTCCGCCATGTGGGTAGAGGTGGGCCCAATTAGTAACTGAAAATTACTAACTTAAAGTAAGTTTGACCGTTTTTTAGATTTTTAATTCTAGGCAATAGCCTCGTCCCCCGACCATTTGAACGCAAACTTCCACTGAGCCCATGGCAACTCCAGCTATTGTTAACTTCTTGGCTTACATTTTGCTTGCTTTCTTGGCTTACATTTTGCTTGCTTTCTTGGCTTACATTTTGCTTGCTTTCTTGGCTTACATTTTGCTTACAACCGAATGAGCGATTAACAGGACTGGATCCAGCCTATTTAAAGGCTATGCATGACGCATCCCGAAATTGGCATTCATATTCCTTCAGTAATCGAGCTATTAATTTCTCCTGAGGCACCATCTTGAAGCAAAATAAGAAAGTTGGAATAGGAACTAAATTGTTCAGGCGAAACAGTCAAATCTACAACTTTTCAAGTCGTCTTAAGTATGACTTCTTAACTTGCAAGTTTTTCAGTTACATGAACAGAGTTATCTGTCTGCGCATGCAACTGCAAAAACTTAAGTTCTCAAATTGATACTTGCTAGTTATATGTAGTTTGGGCTATGTAATATTTAATTTATATGAAGTTGTGTTATTTATGTGTCACCCTAGTTATAGCTTGATTATACATGTATATCCAAATTATTTAGAGCATTTTTAAAGTATTTAAAAACTAACTTTTTTTTCAAAATACTTGTGGAAAAGATTTTGAATTAGCTATTTTGAAAATACCTGGAAAATATACATGTATTAATAAAGTATTTTTTGTACTTTTAGCAAGTATTTCAAAACGTATGTGAACCTCGGAACTGCAATCTGACAATTGAACACAAACAACATAGAGAAAAATAAATCATATTGATATTAAAACAGTACCGTAAATAAAAGACTTTAACGAATTAACGTAGTCCATGAATATATTTGAAAACAGTTGAAAGTACTGGAAGGGCTTGCCCTACCTATCTCTTTTCTTCCAGCTCTTGATTAAGCCTTATTGACATTACACAGATGCCCTATAGCACAGCAAACCGCAAAATAATTTAATTATAGCTGTTAGTTCCTCGTTCAGCAGCTGTTTAATGCTTGAGCCCTATTTCTCAGTAACTAATGTAATGTGACTGAAAAGTTGTGCATTTAGCTATCAGACCAAAGCTCAATATATACGTTTGCGCAGTGTTATGAAATCGTAACGTATCTGTGTTATGGAAAAACACACAGAGCTTTGCATTACAGAAATGATCTTATCAAATACACGTAAGTAACAAAAATTCATTTTAAATCATAAATATTCATAGGCAAACTTGCAGTGATTTTTCGTGCAGTGGTGTAACCAGAATTTTCTGAAGGAGGGGTAGGCGGGGTAGGCGGGGAAACTTCCCCGAAATTAATTATACTTCTCAAAAATTAATTAATGACTTTTTTGGGTGATTCATATGATCCTAATCACACTAATATAAAATTAGTTCTTTTATAATTGATTTTATGATAAACAGGAATAGCTACATTTGTACCGCAACTCGTGTTATTTTATCATGTAAAATAGGAAAGTTTAGTGAAGGATAATTTTTACAATATTAATAACAATTCAGGATGGAAGGTTGGACACTCAAAACACCTCCTTGATTACGCCATTTCTTACTTGTATATTTTTATTCTCTTGCGCTTAAGAAGATGATAACGTCCTAGCAAGGTTTGATTAAGACTTTCTTATTTTAGATCTAAATTCTCCAGGTAGGCATTTACAAATCATAATTCAAATCTAAATGGCATTACTTTTAAACCCAGATACCCTCAGTCGTTTCTTGTATGTAACTACGTGCGTAAAAGGGCTTACGCGCTTTTGTGCTATACCTATATACACAGTTGCTTTATTACAAGCCACTTAGTTAGGATCGAATGGCTTTGTCTCAGGGTTCAGTGATTCTGTCTCTGGGTTCAGTGACTCTGTCTCAGGGTTCAGTGACTCTGTCTCAGAGTTCAGTGAATTTGTCTCAGGGTTCAGTGACTCTGTCTCAGGGTTCAGTAGCTCTGTCTCAGGGTTCAGTGCAGTGACTCTGACTCAGAGTTCAGTGATTCTGTCTCAGGGTTCAGTGACTCTGACTCAGAGTTCAGTGATTCTGTCTCAGGGCAAAAAGAAACGATTACTAATAACCATGGATTGGAAAAGGAGGAAATAACGAAACTATAACAAACAGCAACCAAGAAGGGAAACTATGTAGCACATGCGGTATGTCATGTGTCTATCTAAAGCTGGTAAAGCTAAGGTTAACGTCAGTTTCCTCATTCGAAAGCGATGTCAGTGACGGGCGAGCCCAGAATTTGAACTCCGCACATACTGATCCGCGGTCAAGTGTCTTACCGACTTCGGATATCTATACGGAATATCTATACGGAATATAAAAATTTCTATTGTTCCTCAGGTTACCTCAAAACCATTTCATACTTATTTATTTAAGTCGTGTTTTGGACCCTGACAAATTGACCAACCTTTAGTTGTACGTGGCGTAAGAGGTGACAAGGCTAAGGCAGAGGAAGGCAACGAGAATCCAGAATCCAACTCAGAAGCCATATATTTCCACGTTATAGGCTACATAAAGTGTGGGTAAGGCATAGCCTTTTGTGAAGGGATTAACTTGTCGATCAATCAATAAATCAATCAATAAATCGATAAGAATTTAACATCCGCGCGTTACCTCGTCAGAAGGCAATATCAAGGACGTCTCTTGGAGACTCTGCACAAAATTAACAGGCACAACAACACCACGCGATGACGATTGAGGATACCACAAGAGAAAGCGAGATCAAAACAGTGCAAGTCCAAGCTTCAGCAAGCGGGTCAAAATTTAGACCTATGGCGGACAGAGATGGGTTTTTAGCTTGCCAAGGACAGTACCAACACAAGATCGAAAATATTGTGGCAGAGAGTTCTACAATGTCGGAGCAGAAAACATGAAGGAGAGTCTGCCCATGGCATATTTAATGTTTCGTACAGCGAGAAGGTTTTTACTAGAGGAACGAAGACTACGAGAGGGTTGATAGATTGATAAAAGATTAGATAGATAGGATGGTTTACTATAATTTAAACCGATATATGTATATATATATATATATATCTATATATCTATATATATATATCTATATATTTATATATATACATGTATATACATATATATACAAACTATATATATGTATACATAGATATATATATCTAGATATATATATTTACATACATATACGTATATAGAGTATATATATATATATATATATATATATATATATATATATATATATATATATACATGTATACGAATCGTGAAAGCAGACTCTGGGTATGAAGATGTAGTATGTACCTTGGACCTGCAGAACAATAGAGAGAGGGGAGAGGTTTAAATCATAAAAGAGACGGTCTACGTTTGATCATTTTAAATAATGTATACAGGGTGAGTAAAAATAGTGATAACACCTGCAAAAAGTTTGAATATCTCAGGCTATTGCTAATATTTTAAAATAAAATTTTTACCAATTACTAAAGGACTAATTGTTGATGGGGTGGCCAAATTTTATCCATTTTAATCTAGAGATCGGAAAGTTATGCAAGTTTCAGCAGACCAACCCCCCATTTTACCTAAAAATGGCGCTTGCTACAACGGTAAGGGCATATTTCACTTCATTGGCGAGAAGGAAAAGGTGAACGCTCAGTATTATGTCAATACTTTACTTCCCAAGCTGTTTGATGATTGCAATGCTCTTCTCTCAAATGGTTTCGTCGTTCAGCAGTATGGTAATCCGGCTCATGCATCTCGTCATGCACAGGAATGGATCAGCGAGAGAAATCCGCATTTCATTAAGAAGAGTGAATGGCCTCCAAACTCTCCCGATCCAAAATCCTCTGGATTACCATGTCAGGGGAACCATGCTGCATCTCTATCAGAAACACCAGTCGATGCCTAAAAATAATACAGAACTGTAAGAAGTGCTACCTACCATCAATTTGGGAGAGACGGCCACAAGCTGGAATCAACATGGCTGTCCTAGCTTTCCGAAAGCTGCTGCAGACCTGAAAAGCAGCTGGAGGAAAGCATATTGAATAGGTAATGCTAGCAGATACAACTGGTTCTTTCTGAACCATCACAACGACCCCTTTCAGGGTCAAAAAATAAAGTTAAATATAGTTTTTATTTACAGTACATTCAAAAAGGGGGTTACTCAGCTGAAATCTTCATATTTGGCTAATATATGTATTAAAATGGGTAAAAATTTATCACCTCATCAAAAATTAGTCCTTTAGTAATTGTTAAAAGTTTGATTAGAAAATATTAACAATACCCTGAGATATTCAAACTTTTGCAGGTGTTATCTCTTCTTTTTACTCACCCTGTATAGTTTGCATATTATTGTTTCTGTTATTAAGTAATACTACATAATTTGTTTAACTTGGAGGTCAAAATAAAATAGAGTATTATGTTTGTTGCAGATAGTATAGAAATGATGATTCCAAGAAAGATTGCGATTTACTCGATTCCGAACCTCTTATTTCATTTCACTATCGTGGCGCTGCTATTTGGATGCCGGTCAGTTTTATGCAGCTCGGCCTTGTCAGATGTTCGGGTCTTCAAAACACCAAAAGATTGCAATTCCGAGTTGGACTATTATCGAAACTACACTGTGAGCTTTTGAAATTTCTTTAAACATCATTTTATAAGCACTTTAGCTAATATGTTACACATAAGAATATTTGAATATCCCTTGAATACTCTTCAAACGGATGGTCCCCTTTTGGGAAAACAAAAATCGATCTTATAGAGTCAGTTTAAAAGCTATTTACAAAAAGGCTATACGGATTAAATTTTTTTCGTCATACCCTCAGCGTTTAAATGTACTTGATTCAGAGTATCTTGAACTACATAGATTAAAGAAATTACTTAATCGCCTATTTTAAAATTGTAAACAATTTTTCAGATTTAGCAGTTTATTAGTTTTTTACACTACAAAGTGGTGTCACCAGAAATAATGGTGCATCTCTTAGGATTACCCCATTTCATAATAACGCTGAGAGGTATGTTTTTAAAAATAGAGTCACTGCAGCGTGGAATAGTGTCGTCAATTATGTAATCATGGCTTCTTCAGTTGAGCAATTTAAAAAAGGATTAAAAGTTAAAAAATCATACGCTCATAATAATACGTTCAGTCACTCGAGGTCAGTGAGCACGTCACCGGAGCCGAGAGAAGAGGCGGAGAGGAAGGAGGGAAGAGGTAGAAGGTCGAGTAAAGTTATTAATTATCAATTCTTTTAAAGAAATAATTATTATAT
The DNA here is from genome assembly GCA_905160935.1 of Enchytraeus crypticus. Lineage (NCBI taxonomy): Eukaryota > Metazoa > Annelida > Clitellata > Enchytraeida > Enchytraeidae > Enchytraeus > Enchytraeus crypticus. The sequence goes on along the minus strand of CAJHZI010000517.1, from coordinate 1,083,936 downwards.
GTAAACTTGATCTCTGTGGCGATGTTTAAAACTTTCCTAGTCCTTGGCGTAAATATTTGTTTTCTTCTCAGTCCATCCCTAGTTTATGCAAATTAGCAATATTATATTTATCTAAATTACCAATAAATATCATTTTTTAAAGAAATGTTTTTGTAATTTAATAACGGATATTACGAAATAGTCTATGTAAGTGCTATGTTAATAGCCTATATTTGCCGTTTCACCTACATATTTGTGAATGTTTCTTATGCTTTCTGCATCTCTTAAGTGCTTATGTGATCTTTTTTGTGGTGATAAATGTAAATAAACAACAAAATATTTGAACTGTAGAGCGTGTGTGGATAGTTTTATTCTCCTTATTTTGCATGATAGTTTGCAGATCTACTGATTAATGTCATAACTTGACCTAGCTAGGTGGCTATCTACTTGCCTAAGATTCTTCTACGGCATACAACGGTCCTCGATGCACTCGTATTGGCTTTTTGTAAACTCATCCTTTTGATAAACCTTAATGTGCTATATATATTGTCAGCAGGATTTAACGAACCCGGTTAAGTTGAGCGTCAATAATTATAATCGATTGTGAAACTGCGTCGGCCTCGGTTAGTACATGGTTAGGTGACCACCTGGGAATACCGAGTATTAACAGTTTCGAATGAAAACAATCCTCAGGTTATTGGAAGGTTATACTTATTCTGCGCTAGCTTCAATCAATGCGCCATAAAAAAGCGAAGATTGCGAATAACCATGGATACAAAGGAGGCAATATAGTATAGTACACAAGGATCTGCGCTTCCTGAACCAGTGTGCTGTTATTATACATGTATTTTTACAATGCGAGATAATAAAGCATTTCAAGGAGTAAAATGTATGTTTTATGGCGTAATACTGCTGGGTTATTTATTGTAGAGAGCCTATCTACCGTATTATATATTGTACGTAAATGTATATATATGATTACTGCCTATTGATAATGATTACTAGGTAGAAAATGTGCAATGTGCAATCGCATTGTAAAATACATGTATTGGCGTCAGTCAGCTGAAGCATTCTCCAAAAATTCATTATTAAACATCTCATGAATTCATCTCATCTTGCCCGCTACAAGTGCAATGTTTGGGGCTTTAGACTATATAGTTTGCTTCTCTAGAGTAATATTCCGGATACTCTTTTACTTATTGTTTGACTTATTCAATTCATACATTCGTTCATTAATTTAAAATACATTCATTAATTCTTATAATTAGTCTCTTTGTGTTGCATTATATTATATTCACTCATTTATCTTCAAAACAAATCTGACATTTTATATGCTCGTATTTAGTATTTTACATACTTGTATTGTGATTAGCATCTTATATACATGTGTCGATTCTTTGAGGTACATTTTGTGCACTTTTCTATAATGCATGTTCTGTTCGTGCATGTGTTCTAATTAAACAGTTAATAATTTTGTTTTCAGCTGCCAGATGGTGCGGGAATTGGCTACACATACATTGGAGAAGAGAGTAACTACGAACCATATGATACGGATCCTAAAAGTAAGAAAAACCATTGGTTTAATTTGTTTAAATTTTAATTGAAAGAAAAATGAGTGTTTGAACACCTTGGTGCAGTTCACAAGCACAATATTGTGTATGGTGCTTTGCATTACGCAAAGCACCTTAAATAAACAGCAAATTATGTTGCATGAAAGTTCGCTAAAAGATTGTATAGTTTAAAAGATCTTTCCTACTCTGTTATTCGCTCCGTTACTTCTACGTTATTGGCGCTATTCCCATTCGCCGATGGACGTCTACGTTAGGGACTTGATCCAGTCTTGTCAGATCAAGACTCCAGAGCAGCATCCTCTTTTCCATTGCGTGGAGGGTCTGCTTGTGCTTGACGGTTGCCTGCCAACATTCAGAACCGTATAGCACGATTGGTCTAACGACAGATTATAGACTTTGGACTTGAGTCACATAGACATCGGAGGATCACAGAGGACGCCAGTGATCTGCTGCCACTTCAACCATGCGGCATTTTACACGAGCCCTGGATTCTGGGAGAGAGTCAATAAGAAATAAGAAGAAGAGTTGGATAGGACACATTCTAACGGTAGGAAGGACTACTATAGGAGGTCATAGAAGGCAAAATGAAACGATAGAGAAGCAGAGGCAGGCCGAAACTAGGAATATTGGATGATTTAAAGATCCACTCAGATGCGGACATAAAGAGGAAAGCGAAAGACATGTAGGAGTGGAGGCGTTATATGTCATGGACCTGCCAGAAGGTAGAGTACAAAAAGAGAGATTGCCTTCAGATAGCATCCAGTTATCATTAAAATTCAAATAGCATTCAAATAGCATTCAAATTCAAATGTCAGTCTAATAGTATTATGCTGGAAGTCATTTAGTCAGTAGTTTCAGCACCACATTGCCAAGATAGACATATCTTTCAGTATTGCACTTGTTTACTGGAATTTTCCTGTCTTCATTTCTGTATAGTTAAAAAAACCTTCCTAGTTTCTTCTTCAACAACGAAATCAAATTTAGTATAATGAAACAGATTTGAGATTGGTTAATAATCTAAGGACCTTTGTGTCCTTTTCCTTTCATTTGATTTGCTGCATTGCGTGAAATGATTGCATCACTTAAATAAATAAATAAATAATTTAAGCAGGTATGAATCCTGAAGCACCTGTCGCCCCGAGGAATTGTGTAATCAGTGTAAAGACAATAGAAGGTGAAAATGAGAGATTCCCAGAGGTGAACATCTCCTGGACGACTCCTTCTAACGGTCCCTACTTTTATTTTTTACTCTATATTTCGAGAGAACAGTTGCAAAATTATGCAAAACGTGTAAGTGTGCTTAACGTCAAGGTCATATCCTCTCTTATTTTTGTTAGCAAATATATTGCAAATATAGACTATTTGCTAACTGTATTAGTTGCCATTATTAATATTGTTTAAAGTTACTTATAATTCAACTCTCCTTGTTACATTGTCATGAATATTCCATTGACCTTTTTACGTTAATTTTTCGAATTTCGTATTTTATATTTTATTTTCCATTTTTTATTAGCCTATTTCAGTCATAGTTACAATACAACAATAATTATCAGAGTGCTACTGTCGTCAATGACGCTATTGAACAAAAGCAAGCCCACGAACAGGAAGCGTCCAAAAAGAGTGCGAAATCCAAAATCCAGAAAACACAACCCAAAGTACAAAGTAGCCCATAAATCACAGACACCACACCATACACTATGATTAATATGCCCTGATAGCACTCTATCAGAGTATCTCACAAATGTTGTCAAGTAGTCCCTTTGTCAGAGTCAATGTTCTAGATTTTACCAAAGCTTTTGATCTGATCAGACATTCAACTGTTATTGAAAAGTTTGCTGATTTGAACATACCACCTAGCATCCATAATTGGCTTGTTATTTTCTTTTCTGGGCGTCAACATTGTACTAAATTTGATGTATCCTCTACTGCAAATATTTCAGCTAGTGTTGTTCAAGGTTCAGCTATTGGTCCCGCTTCATATTCCATTACTGCTTCGGATTTAAGACCTATCTACTCTCATAATGACATTATTAAGTTCGCTGATGATACATACCTCATTATCCCATCTTAGTATCTTTATACCACTGACGATGAACTTGCTAACATTGACTTGAGGTCCAGTCCAGTATAACAATCTACAGTTGAATAAGTCGAAATCTTGTGAACTTCTTTTCCATCCTCCGCGATCTAGATTTCTAGCAAGTTCTGTGCCACCGCTCCTAGACGGAATTGTCAGAGTCAACACCTTGAAGTGCTTAGGTGTTACACTGCAATCCAACTTTTCCTTTTCTGTCCACGTGGATGATATAATTAGCAGTTTCTCTTCTAATCTTTTTGCCATTCGCACTCTAGAATCAAAAAGGTCTTAATTCTGACCTAATTGTCACCGTCTTTAAATCTATTGTACTCTCCAAGTTAACATATGCATCACAATTTTTGTGGGGTTATGTTGGTTCCTCCGACAGTGAACGCCTTGAAGCCTTCCTCAGGAAGGCTAGAAGATGTAACTTCTATAATAGAGTACGATCCTTTGCGGATATCGCTGCCTATGCAGATGAGAAATTGTTTAACGCTATCATCAGTAACAAACGGCATGTCCTGCACCGGCTTCTTCCGCCGCTTAAAGATAATTTTAACTTTAAGCTCAGGGAGAGAGCTCACCCTTTCTCTCTACTCTCTAAGCGCACACCTTTGATGGATAAGAACTTTATAATTAGAATGCTATATAAAGACTCTTATTAAGTTTTTTTTAAACAATGTCTGCTTATGTTTATTACTTTCTATATTGCCATTTGTGTGTGTGTACGTTTTCTGCGGTATGTCAGATTTCATGTAATAAACGAATATAATAATAGGTCAGTTCCAACAGAGCCTTGTTAGACTATTTCAGTCATCTAAAAATAGGCCAACTTTAAATATAATTTATAGCTGGATGGATGCTTTTCCATTTAACGGAATAAGATTGACGACCATTCTGCAATATAGTACAGCAAAAGCATGTACAATAATCTGTAAAAATTGCTTTTGAACATTTTTCCAAAAATACTCAAATTGGCACTCCACGATATTCGCACGAATAAAAATGCTACCTATTTCTCGTTGAATATCTTGATCATATGAGATAGAAAATTGAAGTGCTAACAGAACACTTGTAATTTCAATTACATTTTTTCATTTTTTGAAGTAAAAGCTACTACGAGCTACTAAGTTACTCTTTAGTGAACACGTCTCGGATTAGACAAAGCAACGTTATGGCATAGTCTTTGCCTTTTCCGCATCTGAACGGGCCCTCCTTTTACCTTTTTTCTGAAGGTAGCTTTATTTTCATTCCCCAGTATCTGCTTTTGACTACGTTTATTTCAGTTGCCCAACTACAATGCAAAAGACTTTGCAAAAAACATGTAGATTTTATGAATTTTAGAAACTGCTCCGCTATTAGTCTTGAGAAATTTACGCAGAGCGTTCAATAGGAGAATTGTGATGAAACAGAATTGCTGATACATTTAATCGCATTGTTGAATAAACGTAACTAATTTAAACACAATGCCTAACAAGAGGCTACTAAGGTGAGAGTAATTATTTTGTTATTTTTTATAACACTTTTCGGGAGGGGACATGGCGTATTGACGGTTAGCGTGTTCGCCTAGGAAGCAAATGCCCTGGGTCAATAACTCATGTCGTTCAACAACAACTGCACATCTCCTAGGTGCCTTTGTAGATTAATAGTGTATCGTAGTGTGATGAAAATTAATTTAATATGCGTTATAAACAGCAAAAATACGATTAATCATGTAAATAGAGCAGTCTCGAAGACCGGTCGACGTTCATTCCACAGATGAAATGGTGAAAATGGTCCTTAAATAACACTAAATTGAATTTTCCTGCCTGACCTCTTCCATGTACATATTAAGTAGTATTTACTGTGAATTACTTACAAATCAATGCAAAGTTAACGAATCGTTAAACGAATTAGGTCGCGACGATGTGGCTGAATGCTTCCCATTATCTCCCAACATTCCTCTGCATTATCTAGGATCTTATGCAATCTTAGGCAAAGTCATATATATTTTAGGCCTGCTTTATGAGGATAGAAACTTTACGAATTGCGAAAAGTTTTTTCCCACTTGTTAAACTTGGAAGCAATTCAATCATCTTCATCATCATCATCTCTTGAATCCCAGTTTAGCTAGGGCCGGATTTAAAAAATTCAATAATTACAATTTCAATGATTAAAACTTCATTACAATTCTAAAAAATATTGTATTTTTTGAAATCACAAAAAATAACTGATTGCAAGTGCTTATTTAGTGTAACATATGGAATACAGCAGACTGGATCTCTGAATATAAAGTCAGCTACGCCATGTTTCCCACGCCATCACAGCATGATAAGAATATCGTAATTGACTTTTAGAATTGCATGTCTTCAGGGATGGTATTAAAATTTCGAAAGCTAGAGTATATTAGGCCTATTGAGCTCAAATAAATGGATTAGAATATCCGGGTAGATTCGAAACAGTGCTGCAAATCTTTAATTAGTTTGTGCCGTTGTTGAGAAACTAATTTACTGAACATCCTTTATTGAATTTAATTATCTTATACGGTAAATTGTAACAAATTATATTCATTAGTTTAATTACATCTAATATAATTCAAATAATTACTTTTTAATTTATCGGATATTCTGCCATAATTCCTGGTTGAGGATAATTCTACTCTTAATAAGATATAGATGTAAATGTCGCTCAAAAAGAGAATCTCACAGACAAGTTGATTCCTTGACGGGTGGACGCAGAATCGTACATTCGAATTAAATTAATTCATGCTAACCAATTCCAACAGAAATTTACTTATTTATTTATTTATTGACTAAGCGAAATCTTTAAAAACTAATATGTGCAGTATCAGAAAATTACATCTAGTGACATCCAAAATTATCTTACAAATTTTATTTCAATTACTTTAAATTTCAAAAGTAGTCCTACTTTTAGTTAACTTTAATTGTAAAAATATTGTTACGCTATTGGAGTAAATTATTTAATAGTTAATTGTTTAATTCTAAATATTAATTTAACTTTTACCCAGCATTTAAAAACAACAATTATTAGAGTGTAGTGTTTTCAACGATAACATCGAGCACGCCTCGATGTTATCGTTGATCGGCTAAGCTGGTTGCATATTGTAAGTTGTCCGACTGAGGATAAGTTAGAGCATGGTTCAAATCCAGTGCTGGCTCGTCTATGACTTGCATTCCAATAGCTAGGCTTTTTAGTTATTTAATTAACGTGTTTGTACTAATTTAATTAGTTACCGGACTTGAAGGATACGTTGGTGTGGTTAATGGAACGTCGGACAGCAAAAGCATCAAAACTAACAAAATTTACAAAGTGGAGATTATTAGACCATTCGTACCGAATCCAAATACCTCAAGATTCCTGCCGGTCTGTATAACATTTGTTTTCTCATTCGTAGGCTGATTGATAAATTTTTGTTTAATTGACGTATTCGTTTTAGAATTTTTGTGCGTCAATATAGATATACGATCTTGTGATTATCAATGTTGAAGAAATCCTTTATCGACAAGTATTAATTAACGTTATGAAATTGCATATTGCATTCATATTTCCCTCCCTCACTTTCTTGTATTCATTGAGAAGTATTTATATTTATTTCTTATTATAGTCAATTATCTCTAGTCGGATTTAGGGCCTACCCTTGATTCTGAAATCAGATAACTTTACTGAGTTACTCAGATCTGCCTTCATTTAGAGAATTATAGTTTGCAAACACCCTCAATTAATCATAGAATTTGCAACATTAGGCAAATCTAATTTGTTGTTAGATATCACATTACCAGTAATCAATAGTTTTTTCCTGATACTAGGCAACTTGATTCATTTTCTATAGTATATATTTTTAAATATCTATAACTTATACACTGGCGCGCGTGAAGTGCAGCGTAGTACAGTGCAGCCTTGCTGCGCAGCGTAACGTAGCGTAATGTACATGTAGTGCAGTGCAGTGAAGTACAGTGCAGTGCAGTGTAGTGCAGAGCAGTGTAGTGTAGTGTAGTGTAGTGTAGTGTAGTGTAGTGCAGTGCAGTGAAGTACAGTGCAGTGCAGTGTAGTGTAGTGTAGTGTAGTGTAGTGCAGTGCAGTGCAGTGAAGTACAGTGAAGTGTAGTATAGTGCAGTGTAGTGCAGTGAAGTGTAGTGCAGTGCAGTGCAGTGCAGTGCAGTGCAGTGCAGTGCAGTGCAGTGCAGTTCAGTGCAGTGCAGTGCAGTGCAGTGAGCTCTAGTGACTGAATGTTTAATTCATTACAGGATACAGCTTACTACTACGAATGTTTGACATTATCAAATGATAAAGACGGCTCAGTTGTCAGATTTTCGTCTCTTCCACATTCAATTGATAACTATGTTGAGGCATACATTCACTACATTGACACAGGTATTTCGTGATAAGTCTTAAATTCATTAAGCAATCAATTCTAACAATTAAAATGAATTGAAACGATATTAAACCCAACATGATTCTCTAACATCAACTGACTATAGTCCTATGTTGAGATAAATTTTAAATAGAAATTTAAAACATCCAACTAAAAGTCATTAAAAGTGCTTTGCAACTTTAAATGTTGATTGATAGGGTTTTAAATACAACTAGTTTACATAGTGCACTTTTGCAAATGGTGTTTATGTAGTGTATCCCACCGCCATTTAAAATTAATGACCTGGATAGATGGCCTAGACAACTCTAGTACGTCTGTGGCATGTTAAATATTCATAGCAAAATTATCCCCGGATGAGATCTGTGCAGAACTTTATATCTGCAGATATAAACTTTTGCTCAATCATTAATACACTGTGCAATTCAATGATTCAATCTTAACTAATGCTTTATATTAGCAAATGATTGAGAAATTTACACTGCAATGATGCTGGTGTTGAACTACTGGTCCTTCACATCTAGATGGATTCAAAATTTACTACCTCTACAGGACATCTTCAGAAGACTATGCTGGATAAATTTAATGGATAGATGGATTCAAGAGATTCATGAGACCGCTGTAGCATGTTACTGCTTTACTGCTGTTTTAATTGTAATCAATTTTAGTCTTTTGTTTGTGTTCTGGCTAGTCTTTAATCATGTGCTCTTTACACTTTAATGCTATTTTCATAATAATCAATTTGTTTATTAGGAGTATTATGAATATTCCTAGTAATTTCACTTCGTTAGGTAGACGTTCATTTTCTATCTTAGCTCCTACTGTTTCTAACTCTTTGCCTCCTGATCTCCGCTCATGTTCTACTACTTCCACTTTCCGTTGCAGGTTGAAAACACCTCTTCCCACCACGGACTTTTTTCATCTTGCCTGACGGGGTTTGATCACCGGACCGGCACCGTTAACGATCTTTTTCTTTCTCTTTAGCACATGTTTTCTCAAATCGTTTGGGGTGAATCGATTTGTAGTGACATGTGATGGGGACGTCCCTGACATCGTCGCTGTATGAGGAAACGGACGTTAAACCTTTAATTTTATAAATATTTCTTTTCTCTAATTTTTCTAAGATACTATGTTTTTACGTTACTATGCTTCTATGCTTTCGGTATTCAGCTAGATTGAGCTCAATTTTGCGCGTTCTGATGGCCGTTTTATTTGTATTCTGTCTCGCTGTATAGGCATTATTTGATTAAGTTAGAAATTAATTATCATGGCACTCTCTTCTTCTCTGTTGCAAAGTTTAATTTTGACTTATTTCTATCTTCAAATGATCGGAGAGTTAGTGTTTGCATGGCCATCTTGACTTTCCGTATTAATGTCATTTTTGCACATCACACCAGATTTGAAATGCGTGACATCGATAACATTCCGGGAAACATATTAAAACTAATTCAAGAGTTATAAAAATATATTGAGCAAAAATGGAAACCTAGCATACTTATCTCTCAAAAGCAGTTTAGAAAGCTATTTCAGATGTATTTTCCAGCTACTCTTATATTTAGTATTATGAATATACATTTGAAAGTATGATCACAATATTTTTAAAATGTAGTTGTGAAAGTATTTTCGAATTAAAAAAAAAATATTTTGTTTATCACTGATCGTGTTCGATAAATAGAAGCTGTTGTGCGTCATTCTTGTCTATGCCCTGCAATTGCTATTTCAATTACTCTACTTGGACTCATTGAGAACTCATGCATTTTAAGCACTGCAACGAAAAACTCAAATTTGAGTAAACCACTTCTCTGGTATACCGTTACGAGAGACAAGTAATGCATTATACTATTATTATTATTATTATACATTATATATTACATTATAATATATATTATATTATTATTCATTATACATTATATATATTAAGTTACTCGACTGCGGATCTGATAGTGCTGGGTTCAAATCCTGGGCTCGCCCGTCACTGACATCGTTTTCGAGTGAGGAAACTGACGTTAACCTTAGCTTTTTTTAGCTTTACTATATTCACAATTTGACTAATTCCATTTTCAGAAGTGAGATTTTTCATTACGTACTGTGGGGATATTTCCGTCAGTAAAAATAATCTTATAGTATTTGCCTTCATTTACGTCCCTGACATTACCTTATGGCGAGGAACCTGACGATAAATTCTTATTGATTGATTGATTGATTTAGAACTAGCTTAATTAAAATGTGAAATATTTTAAAAACAATATGAAGTTTAATGTAATTGTTTTCAGCGATTACTGAAAATAGTGAAGTAGTTGTGATTGGCGATTTTAAAATCAATCTATAATATACAAGGAAGTATAAGAGCCATTTCAAACATCGGCATCCCTTTATGATATAAAAGGAAGTACAGGAGCTACTGATGTTTCTAACAGAAGTACCCAACTAAAATAATACAGTATTCTGAGTGATCTAATTTTTCTAAGTTACTATGTTTTTAGGTCATTATGTTGCTATCTTTCCAGTTGGCAGCTAGATAGAGCTCAATTGTGCTCTTCTGGCGGCCATTTTTTGTATTCTCTCTCGTTTGCAATTTGATTATAGACAATAATATACAGTATATAAAAGGCACATGCATAATTTGATTCAGTTATCACTAAGTTTCAATGCCCTGCCAAACATTATACTGAGTTGTAGTATTTGTTTTTATGTTTTGTTCTGGAAGAAGCGAGAACCTCTGCATTCTGGAAAGAAGACGACTGGACCACATTAATGGTGGTCACAGTATACCCACAAGAAGCCATGGTACTGGTCGAGTTTATCGCTTATCCAAAACTTCTATTTGATCACTACACAATCTGCCACGACTTTCATAATCACACCTCGAACGTTACGATCACAGTGAATCCATCTGAGGTTTGAAATTTGTTCAGTTGCCATATGGCTTAGTATTTATTTTGTTTTAGATTGTATTTGGCGCCTGACTGGCAGCTCATGTCATCTCGATACTTGTTGACACAATTTTTCATTTCTTTCTCTAGAGCCTTTACACTACATGTGTATCAAAATGTTAGGTTGTTTGTTAAAGATATTTATGTGAGTTTGTTTGTGTTTGTTTGTGTCAGTAGAGTAAGCCAGAAAGAAAGTTTTACAACATAAAGCCTGAGACATATAAAGTGTGGGTTAGTTTAATTTATATAATAATGATTTGATGAGTTAAAAATATATTATTTGGTTTTCAAGAACTTGCTTTTTGACTGTGAAATGCTACTCGGAAGTCGAAATTACTTTTCTAGTTTGTATCCAACAGCTTCTGAAATGAATTTCTAATTGTTGCAATTTCCTATTTTAGAAGATATTCCGCAGTTGCCATTCAGTCTCTGCTGAAAGCAGCAAGTTCGTAGTACATATGTTGTAGAATTCGACGAAGGCGTAGCTCTGGATAGCAATTTATGTAGCGTGTGCGTTAATCCAGGTACAGTATCTGCTTCACTTGTACGGCAGCTTAACGTAGACAGACCACCTGGTAGGCAGAACAATCCTTAACCATATGTTTCATGTGTTAGGCTTGGCTGCATTGATAGCGTCGAATCACGAATATCGTTGATGAACACACTTTCGCTACAAAGTGCGTTTCAGCGGGAAACATACGTAGAGTCTCTCTTAGTGCACTGCCTACTGGCAGGTCTATGGTATATAACATGTATATATATATTATATATATACATGTATATCTATATTATAATACTATGATTGAATATATATATATATATGTATATATATATATATATATATATATATATATATATATGTATATATATATATATATATATGCAGTGATGTGTGCTGGGGTTACGTCCCTGGCATCATCCCTGGATGAGGAAACGGAAGTTAAACCCTTATTATAATTATATGTATATATATATATATATATATATATATTCAACATGTTGGTAGATATATATACATATATATACTATATAAATATATGTATATATATATACATATATATATATATATATATATATATACATACATATATATATATATATATATATGTAAACCTTACTTTACAGGGTTGAGCATCAGTTTGTAATCCTACGGCATATCAGTGATTAGCTAGCCTAGAAAATAGAAAACACAAGCGATTATCCTACTGGCTCGGTCAGGCGAACATACGTAGCGAACAGAGCTGTAATCGACGAGTCCATGGGAGAGAGAGAGAGAGAAAGAGAGAGAGAGAGAGAGAACTATGTTTATTTCAATACACTCAATTTATACAATGACATACACAAACAAGATCATCAAAGAGTTCACAAGTAACCTATCTGCTTGACCACCCTTCAATCATGGAAATTGAAAAATAACTAGACTAACGGAATAAAAATGTAAAATAAGTAAAAGAAATAACTGTTGATAAAGTTTGAAATAATAGCAACAGGAATTTAAAAAGAGAACATTGCTTCTGCTAATACATCTGAGCAATACATCCATGGAACTTCGCAATTATATTTCACCAGTGCCACTTCATAATGAGAGCACCCCCTCATATTTTTACGAAAACAAATAAATTATTATCTAAGTAATTGATTTATAATTACAGCTATTAGGCCATAGAAGCAAGAAAGAGATACTGGACTGTGATACAGCTCTCAGTCATGGCCGAGTAGCGGCAAAGGTTGGATACATTAAGATGCCCGGGAGTATGTGTTTACTTAGTTACAATATTATGACATTTTAAGCTTTCTTTACTTTTCTTGTTAAGTCTAAAGCTAGAATTTACTTTAAAGTCAGGCTCATATTACGAAAGCGTGTCGTTGATTTAGCGACACTGGATTTGGACTCTTTACCTACTAATCCTAAGTCACATAACTAGCTGAACTTGGTTCGATCCATTAGGAAGCCGTTATCCCTAAAGTATATCCACTGTAGCTCTTCTATCCATTCATTGTGCCTCGAAGGAATAGCTTGATTATTTTGAATCAGCGTTCTTAATTAAATGTTTTGTCGTCTTACCGTCGCTTTACCGCACATTAGATGCAACATTCTCATTTCGGCCACATACAAATTCGCAAATGTTCCCTTTATAGTGTCCATTATTCCGAACCATACATTATTACTGGCCTTACCTCAGAAATGTCAAATTTGGCATTCAGACAGGAGAATGGGATATGGCGTAACGGTTAGAGTGTTCGATACAAGTGGCCTGAATTCAAAGCTCAGGTCAGTCAAAAATGATGGATATCCCCTTGGGTCCATGGAAGGTTAGTATTGTATCGGAGCTAGCTGCAATTGGCGCTAATAATTGAAGATATATGATTAACCATGGAAAGGATTAATAGTAACCTGCCAGGAACCGGTAAAGCGGTCTCGAAGACCTGACCCCGGCCATGACACCGCTAAGGAAAATGTAGGAGGTTATTATTTTTACCATTATTTCAATCTTAGTGGTATTCCATTGTTAGTGGTATTGCCCCGTGTTGTGCTCGGGTGTGGTTGGACCTCTGCAGATTAGGGCAACCGCAAACAATCTGCCGCGTGTACGTAAGAGGCGACTAAAGGCAGGAGCTGAGGATGGAAAGAGGGGACCCACCTCACCATGGAATATTTTCCCCAGTATTAAATGGCAATTAATCCACCTATCTGAGGAAGGCAACGGAAAACCACCTCAGAAGCCATATTTTTCCCAAGCTATAGGCTACATAGGGTATAGATAGGGCATAGAATTTGTGAAGGGGTTAACTTGTTGATCTAAGGAGTGCTCTTGTAGAGCGAGAAAGTAGACTTTGAGTATGAATAAGTACCTTGAACCTGCCACTTGGCAGCGCACTGAAGTGGGAGAGAGTGGTACTCTGCAATCACCCAACACTTCACTAGATGCCCTACACGTTGCCTACCCAGCCTGAATCCTACTAGTAACCTCCTTTTCGAACTCCCCATCATCCTCTATTCTAGACCCAAAATACTTGAAGTCTGTTACCTTCCTTAGCTCAACCCTCTGACTTAAAACTCTGTATACGTTTATAATCTCACCGTTCCATCTACTCCTCAAATGCTCCGTGGTTTTCTTATTCACTCTCAGTCCTTTACTTTCCACCCGGTATATATCAGTTTAAAGTAATTAATAATTAACTGGGATTTAAGGGAAGCTGATGATGATGATGAATAATTAACTAAATTTGTTTTGTTTGCATGTGTTTTCATTAAATTTTGACTATTGTAAGTTACTACGGACAACCTTAGGCACTAATGAACTGTTCAATGTTAGCAATTAATATTTGTTTTTCACTTTTAAACAGTTATAGTAGTATTAGATAGATTTAACTCCTCGTTTGCGAAAATATTATACTAATCTGATGGTATTTGCTCAGATGGAAAATAGACACTAAGAATTATTATTTGGATTCTAATTATTGATGTCTACTTTTGATTAAAAGGTAAATCACCTAGCGCAAGTAGGCTCTTCAGTAAACAGCCCAATGATACAGATGAAGAGAATTGGAATTATATAATTGGCGGAGTTGTTGTTGTTGGTCTGGTTGCCCTCTTGCTGGCTGTCGCGCTTGTTGCGGTCAGGAAAATACTCTTCTATGTCAAGACGTCTTCAACATCAGCGTCATCTTCAGTTGAGTCAGGTAGGTATACCGCATTTTAATTACGGTATGTTGTTAGCTTGTCGTTAAGTGCTAACTATTATATTCACCTCATGTTTAGTATCTTTGTTTTAAAATCACACTATATAAGAACAAAAACTTCTCTATTCTTTTAAGTTTTCACTTTATTTGCTAAGTTTCACGAGCCATCAAGTTAGGGTTATATATATTGTTTAGTGTTTCGATTTATGTCTGTGTTATTTGTTTTTATATTTTATTTGTGTTTACATGTTTTACTTACGTTTATGTGAAAAGAAAGGACACAATGCTCAAAAGACTCTGACACGTGCCCTGAAATAAAAGAATAACATTCCATACATATATACCAAGATTTAAAATTTTAATATTCTTACATAATGTAATAAAATATCAGTTCAAATGCCATCCTCATACGCAAAACCACAAAGTTTATGATTTAAATATTAAATACTTAAATATTTAAAACTAAATTATATAAATGACGCTTCAAAGAAGAACACACTATTCATCATGGCCACAGATTCCGCCAAGGAATTCCACAATTCCCAAACTTTAATTGCAAAATAGAACTTTCGAAGATTTACGGGATTACGCAGTGTATAGTTTTAATGAATACACTCGTGATTAACGTGAAGACAACATCAGTTCGTAATTTCTGGGCCACTAATTATTTGTCCGTTCAAAATTTGAAACACAGTATTCGATAACAGTGATACCTTTAAAGCTCCATAGTGATCATTTTCAAAGCTGATAACCTTTCATAAGATGTCGTGCCATGTAAAATCAGGTATTCTTTTCGTGAAATTACGTTGCACCGATTCAATTTTTAGTAGGCCTATAGTACATACGAAGTGAGTGACCATACCGGGCAGCAGTAATCAAGAAATGTAAAATGTAAGATTTATATGCAAGTAATAACAATCTCAGATCACTTGTCGTAAAAGATGAAAATTTATGGAGATCCGCAGAGTTTCTTCAGAGGTGAAAAAATTAACCTATTTTAAAAAAACTAATGTAGAATTTTAGGTCTTCCACTGACTTTAATGCGGATATAAGCGGGGGGGGGGGTGATAAGATACGCAGATATACTCACTCTATGAGCTGAACGCAGTAGTGAAAAATGTTGAGTCCCCCACCGCAATTTGTCTGGTCGCGTCACATATCCCGAAGAAGGCAGGAATTATCAAAAATGTTTACTCTCAAAGAAATTTCGGCCCCCCCCCTTAAAAATTTCCTGGATCCGCCCCTGGCAAGATCCACTGTATTCACTTACGTCTATGTGCAGCAAAATTAGTTTAGAATCACCTAAAACTCTTAAGTACCGCAGCTGGTCGATATAATTTATTTTAAAATTATCTTTTTTATGTAGATCCTCAATAGTAGAGCATTTTAATCTCTAAAATTCATAGTATAACGTTTTCTATTGAAATACCTAGTTGCCAGTCTTTGCCCATATTGATAATTAGTTTCAATTATATTGGAAAACGTTAAGGTTAGCATTACTGTTGAATACAATGTATATCTTGACCACATCTGCAAATATTTTAGTAGTAATTTCACTTGGAAATAGACGACCAAGCTCATTTACTTATATAATAAAAAGTATGGGCAAAAAAGAACACTGCTCTGCGGGACATCACTTTGTATTTATAAACTAATTGATAAACAATTACAGATTCTGATATGCTGGAAAGGAATACTTAAATACGATGATGTTACATGTATAGCCATCAGTGAACCTCTGATGCCAACAGTTCCCAACTTATGGAGAAGTTTAGGGTGATTGACTAAGTTAAAAGCTTTAGCGAAGTTATTGTATGGAGCTTTGGCATAATGACCCTTCATCAAGTGGATTGTCCAATGATTTAATATGTCCATCAAGTTCGTGCAAGTAGAACGAGAAGCGATTTGCGTGCATATCAATAATAGCGCGTAATCATTATATGCCAATTTTTGTAGATTACACTGTTTCATCTCATACAGCGGAGGAAACCCATGGACTGAGCAATGGTAAGTTCTCGCCTGAGATAATTTATCGTTAATTTTAAAAAAATCTTTTATAACAATGGATAATTTAGACAATCTGTAAATTAATCTTTGAAACAAGCCAACTATAATCATTCATTTAAGAAGATATTCATTTATTAAGCTGAGTCAGCTTCATAATTCATTAGATTTCTGGAAACTAATGCTTAGGTTCAGGGTTCAAACTAATGCTCGACCCTTAACTGATATGCTATTAAGACAGGAGGACTTGTATAAGTAATGCGGCGGACAATTGAGTACTTATTCAGATTTTCAATTTTTCATGAGATCGATGTGACTTTTAGGCAATATCTAATATAAATTATTAATTTTACAATTGGAAAAAATAACAATAAATAATAAAGATATGGCTTCTCACTTACTTAAATTAATCACTAAATATCTTGCTATTATTCTACTTGCTCACCGGCTTGAATTTGCCTCTATATTGCTCGATGTTCTCAAGGACGACAGTCGTAGTCGAATTGTTGTTGTAATTATTATTATTAGGTTATTATAGGCTAAATTATTTAAACTAATGAAACATGAATTACTATTAAATTCAAACAAATCAAATTATCAGAAAAGCTACGATTAAAAAATAGAATTTAATACATAGAAAAAATATCAATTGCATGGCAGTTGCTTGATTGACTGTCGTGCAATTTACAGTCAATCTATACTGAATTAATTAAGTCTGTTTGCAGAGAAAATAAACGCTCAAATTGTACGTGTGAAGGTACCGATGTGCAATATTCTCCTGTTTGATATTAGAAAGATGCTATACTGACACTTTAGATAAGGTAAGAAAAGACAAGACAATGCAAGATAAGATAAGATTAGGTTAGGTTAGATGAGATAAGATGAGATGAGCTATGATAAGGTTAGGTTAGGTAAGATGAGATGAGCTATGATAAGATTAGGTGAGGTGCGATGAGATGAGCTATGATAAGATTAGGTTAGGTGAAATGAGACGAGCTATGATACGATACGTTATGATATTTTAAGATAAGTTAACTGAATTTGATTTTTTGAAATTTGAAAGGTTTCATTAAATGAATCCATTTAATGAAATTGATTCAAAATTCACTTGTAAGGCAAAGCTAAAAGGCGAATGTTAACGTCAGTTTCCTCACTCGAAAGCAATGTCAGTGACGGGCGAGCCCAGTATTTATTATTGCCACTGGTTCCTTCCAGTAGCGATTTATGCCATTACATGTGCCAGGTATCATCAAGGTAAAACTACTCAAAAAGATTTTTGTTTCATCTTTTAGATGTGTGTTTACAATATCACAACTCTCAGTAATTTCCTACAGTTGACACCATATGTGTGACTCTCTCTCTCTCTCTCTCTCTCTCTCTCTCTCTCTCTCTCTCTCTCTCTCTCTAGTGTTCTGCCGAGCGGCAGGTCCAAGGTACCTAGTCCTAATCACATGCTGCTTTTTACGCATATGCGACTATTTTCTTTATCATTTCTCGAATCTGTTTTGCTTATTCACCAGATTGTACACTGAAAATTTGACTGTTAATAACCTATTTTAGCACTATTATAAGGTATTACATTTCAGCAGAAATCAGAGATGTGACCATTTTTCTTAATATACGTAGGCCTATTTATGGAGTCAGCTTTGCAGAGAAAATTTCAACACAATATTTTATCGTATTCATTAGTTTGTATACTGACATTTTGACTGTTATTAGTCAATGTTAAAAACAATTAAAATATATAACATTTTAGCAGACATCAGCAGTGACGTGCTGTTTATATCAGAAGCTCGTAAACTGTTCATCCTCTACTCCAGTGACAACGACTCGCACAGACGAGTGGTGGACAGATTCGCTCTGTTTCTACAGCGCCACTGTCGCTGTGATGTCGTGATGGACAGCTGGTGTGAACAAGATCTGGCCCAGCAGTCTCCCTTCCAGTGGTTCCTCGCTCAACTTTTCCACGTCGACACTCTCCTTGTCATCCACTCAGAGGGTGGCAAGCGTCTATTCGACGCTTCTCTGGAGGGACATCGCTACGAAAAGAAGGCAGAAGAATCAGGACATCTAGAGGATATTTTTGTGCCAGCTGTGAAACATCTCATAAACGATAACAAATTACAGACGCAGCCGGAAAGCCGGCGAGTTTTTAACGCTTTCTTTTCCTACTCTAAGAAGAAGACATGGGTTATCGACGCTATGAATGGCCAGACCTATGAGCTGATGAGGAACATAGAAGAGCTGTTTCTGGTAATACACGGGCTGTCAAAGTCCAGCAAGAGAGGTGTGAGCAGGGTTCCTGTCGTCAATTACAAAGAGTTCTGCAGCGTTCCTGAAGGAAAGGATCTCGCTAATGCGATTATGCAAGCAGAAAGTTATCATAGCAACACTCCAAAATGGTTTGATAGTGTCTTTATGAAAAATGATAAAAGTACCTTTGTGCAATATAGTGAAAAACCTTCAACATCAACAGAATCCAATCCAACTGATCTCTCCTGTGAGCACCCAAGTGACGTAATGCAAGCCGATGTAATATCAACTTGTGTAGTGCAGGGTGCTTCTATTGCTCCTGCGCAATACTCTGATGATGATACCAATGATTCAGGTTTAGCTAGCGGTACTGAAATCCCTAGAGTGATATGCCATCAGGACCAGAGAATTCCGCTAAATGACAAAAACGAACATTTCAACCTGCCACCCGATTTCATACAGTTTAGAGCAGACTCTAGAAGTTATAAATCAGTCAGCATGCTAAGTGGGTCAGACTATGACAGAGATGAGGAAAATGAATATTCTGACCTGATTGAACCGGATTCTATAAGTACGTCATCCATCGATTCTGTGACATTCGAATGTGAAGGTAGAGAATTTAATGAGGATGCAGAATCCAGTTAAAACAGTTAAGTGGGATCAGCGGCCACTAAGTCAGCTGCGAACCACACATGATGTAGACAATAGCTAATGAAATTGGAATCTTTAATTATTCTAACAAGTAGTCAAAATATATCGACATTATATAAAGCATACATGTAATTAGAGTAATGTTGTCATCGCTGACAGCATATAGGATATAAGTTATCTGTATAATTACTATTAATGATGACTGTCATGCTCTCGTTATGGTTAGTGAGAAAACTGTGCTTCGATTTCATTCACAGTTTTAAAGATTTATATCTAAGATATGATATTTCAGACCTAAATTCTTTTATCGGAAAGCCTCGGAAGTATTAAGCTGATTGTACAGGGTGCGCATTAAAAAATACACCCTAGAGAAATTGAGATGGCTTGCTCAATTCTTCACATTTCGTTACGAAATTCCAATGGCCTGTAATCGAGGAATGTGTCTACAAGCATACAAAATTTTGCGAATGTATTTTGAATAGGACCGAAGTTATCAATACAAAAATTGACTTGTTAAATTTACACGCCATTTTAATTGGAAAGACCTACATGTACATATATCTCTGCGGTCCATTGACAGTGCAATTCTATCGGTATGAAAAAGCTTAGATATCCTGCATCAAAGATCAGGGAGCTCATTTCGAGTTCAAAACGTAGCACAGTATCAGAGCCGTCATCGGACCTTAGGCCTATCGGTCTAACGGTCCGTTGCAGGGCCAACAAATTTTCAAATGGAATTAATTCCAATTGACGTTCTAATTTGAGTTTTAAATGAGAAAAATTAATTTTTTCGTAAGACTTCATAAATCCGGTCCCCTTCTAATTATATCTAAATATTTTGGTGGGCTTGTGAAAAAATTCCTCGACTACAGTTAATTAGAATTTCAAGGTGAAATTTAAAGAATTGGCTAAGCTATCGCAGTTGGATTATATTTTAATGCGCAGCCAATACATTAGCGCTTCTATAGTTCAACAGTTCTGTTGTTCTATACAAGAGAGCGCTTGTAAATACATCGGCCGATTGGTTAAGGGAAAGATATGCTTAATAATTACATGTATATTATATATGTATTGCAAACACTACAGTATAAGGCAATATCTCTCTCTCTCTCTCTCTCTTAGTGCACTGCCTACCGGCATTTCCATGCTATATAGCGACTCCACTCATGTTTATCTTCCGTTTCCTCTTCATGTCCATATACGAGTGGATGTTTAAATCGTCTATAACATTCTTTTTGACACACCATTATACTTGGAGGATTCTGCTTAAGAAATGGTGGGCCCTCTATGCGTTCCACAGTGTAATGGCATCATCTTTAAATCATATTATCATCATCTTTTTCATATTATTTAAACCTGACGTTAAATCGTGGATTATACTCATACAGAATCATCCGGGCAGTTGAGACCAAAACTGAAATATGTGGCGTTGTTTCATAATTTCACTTTAAATGTCTCGCTGATAACGAATCCTTGGAGATAAAATAATTTTTTGCACGTGAATATTGCAAAATCTTAAGTATTTGCTATAACCTATGATAGAAAAGTAATGGTTTTAATTAAATGTAAGAATGACGACTATGATACAGCTTGCATAGAGTGGTAGATTACAAATTGTTCTGGTAAATGTTTTACTAGAAGCTTATTACTCAGACTCTCATGTGTACAGTATACATTCGAGACATACGAAAGTGAGTAAGTACAACAATTTACACTCTATCATCCAATTTAAATTCTGTCTGACAATATTCAGATGCTTGAAACATCAACCTCTGCATATCCTACAGAATACTGGAAACCATTAAGTGTTGCTTCAGTAAGGAAAACTTGCCATCTGTTGAATCAGGAAAATGTCTTTAATATTTTTTGCATTTAACGTAATTTAGCTCATCTAGTTTTAGCGTTCTATCCCATTCCTGCAACATGACCACTGCAGCATGTGCCAAACCTATGTTATGTGTGACTACTGAGCAGAAAGTAAAAATGGTCTGGTGCAGCTACTAGCTAATAGCACGGTGTTTGCATGATAAAAGCCATATTAAAATGTATTAGTAATGAACGTGTAAAAATTTGTGTCGATCAAGCAGATTTTGTGTGGGAATCAACGTGTGTGTTAGAATACTGTCTTTTAGTAGTATCTTGAAGACTTTTTGTATTATCATATAATATCTTTCCCTTATGCCTATTTTACTGTATCAGGCGATACAGAGGTGATTCAAAGGCATAGTCTCTTGCTTATGAAAAGCTACTATACTGTCAAGTATCAATTCGGCAGCCATTGAATCATTTATTCTCTAGCTTAGGTTTATGAGTCTTTGAGTGCCGAGGAAGAAACACAAATCATTTTTCACACATACTACGATGTTAATACAACTTCAGTAGCTCTGTTTACTAGTATAGTAGAATCCTCTATGTATGCTGTTGAATATATAGTTAATTTTACTACTGACTTCGTGTTGCTGCTTAGTTTGAAAATCTAAATTAGAATCCCCATGACCACCTTGCTCTCATGGGCCGAACTCACAGTACAAAAGAAAAAAGTAAACACGTAATATAGTGAAATGATCAACTGTGTTGATATCTATCACTTTCAATACCACATGTTTAAACCGTTAGGCAATCTTTTCCATTTTCCGTATAACCAGTCCAGTGAATGTCTAAGGCTTTACTCTCAGAGCAGCGCGGCTGGGTTTCGAACACGCGAGGGTTCAATTCACCTCAGGATCTGTCATTTAAAACTTCATGACATTACCCCCTACGCAATTAAGACATTCTAGCTAACTACCCCGTCCATCGTCAGCACGATTGGAGAACAAGTGGCAGAGGACAAACGCGGTAATGCCTGTCTGAAATCCCCTTCCCCATTAAATAACACCAATTGTGATAAATTGCAGTATAATATTGACTGGTTTACAATTAAATGTAAGGTTTAATAACACCTATCAGCAGGACATGGTGCTATGACGTATGTATTTGTCCTGCATTTCTTGAAAACTACAGAGTACAGTAATAGTTTTGCAAGGCCAGCAGCTATTTATTAAATGGCTTTCAACTATCTAAAAGGTATGCAATTATAAATTCTCTTCAACTATCTATACGGTGTAAATAGTTACTTTCTAAAAGGTATATATATATATACAGTATATATACATATATACAGTATATATATATATATATATATATATATAGTATATATATATATATATATATATATATATATATATACTATATATATATATATATATATATATATATATATATATATATATATGTATCTATATATATATGAACATGCACATACAGTTTAAAGATGCAGAAAAATACTTGCACAAATTTATAGCTTGATTATACATGTATATCCAAATTATATAGAGCATTTTTTAAAGTATTTAAAAAATAATTTTTTCTTTCAAATTACTTGTGGAAAAGATTTTGAATTAGCTATTTTGAAAATACCTGGAAGATATACATGTATTAATAAAGTATTTTTTGTACTTTTAGGAAGTATTTCAAAACGTATGTGAACCTCGGAACTGCAATCTGACAATTGAACACAAACAACACAGAGAAAAATAAATCATATTGATATTAAAACAGTACCGTAAATAAAAGACTTTAACGAATTAACGTAGTCCATGAATATATTTGAAAACAGTTGAAAGTACTGGAAGGGCTTGCCCTACCTATCTCTTTTCTTCCAGCTCTTGATTAAGCCTAATTGACATTACACAGATGCCCTATAGCACAGCAACCCGCAAAATAATTAAATTATAGCTGTTAGTTCCTCGTTTAGCAGCTGTTTAATGCTTAAGCCATATTTCTCAGTAACTAATGTAATGTGACTGAGAAGTTGTGCATTTAGCTTGTAGACCAAAGCTCAATATATACGTTTGCGCGGTGTTATGAAATCTTAACGTATCCGTGTTACGGAAAAACACACAGAGCTTTGTATTACAGAAATGATCTTATCAAATACACGTAAGTAACAAGAATTCATTTTAAATCATAAATATGCATAGGCAAACTTGCAGTGATTTTACGTGCAGTGGTGTAACCAGAATTTTCTGAAGGAGGGATAAGGTGGGGTAGGCGGGGAAACTTCCCCGAAATTAATTATACTTCTCAAAAATTAATTAATGACTTTTTTGGGTGATTCATATGATCCTAATCACACTAATATAAAATTAGTTCTTTTATAATTGATTTTATGATAAACAGGAATAGCTACATTTGTACCGCAACTCGTGTTATTTTATCATGTAAAATAGGAAAGTTTAGTGAAGGATAATTTTTACAATATTAATAACAATTCAGGATGGAAGGTTGGACACTCAAAACACCTCCTTGATTACGCCATTTCTTACTTGTATTTTTTTTATTCTCTTGCGTTTAAGAACATGATGACGTCCTAGCAAGGTTTGATTAAGACTTTCTTATTTTAGATCTAAATTCTCCAGGTTGGCATTTACAAATCATAATTCAAATCTAAATGGCATTACTTTTAAACCCAGATACCCTCAGTCGTTTCTTGTATGTAACTACGTGCGTAAAAGGGCTTACGCGCTTTTGTGCTATACCTATATACACAGTTGCTTTATTACAAGCCACTTAGTTAGGATCGAATGGCTCTGTCTCAGGGTTCAGTGATTCTGTCTCTGGGTTCAGTGACTCTGTCTCAGGGTTCAGTGAATCTGTCTCAGGGTTCAGTGACTCTGTCTCAGGGTTCAGTAGCTCTGTCTCAGGGTTCAGTGCAGTGACTCTGACTCAGAGTTCAGTGATTCTGTCTCAGGGTTCAGTGACTCTGACTCAGAGTTCAGTGATTCTGTCTCAGGGCAAAAAGAAACGATTACTAATAACCATGGATTGGAAAAGGAGGAAATAACGAAACTATAACAAACAGCAACCAAGAAGGGAAACTATGTAGCACATGCGGTATGTCATGTGTCTATCTAAAGCTGGTAAAGCTAAGGTTAACGTCAGTTTCCTCATTCGAAAGCGATGTCAGTGACGGGCGAGCCCAGAATTTGAACTCCGCACATACTGATCCGCGGTCAAGTGTCTTACCGACTTCGGATATCTATACGGAATATCTATACGGAATATAAAAATTTCTATTGTTCCTCAGGTTACCTCAAAACCATTTCATACTTATTTATTTAAGTCGTGTTTTGGACCCTGACAAATTGACCAACCTTTAGTTGTACGTGGCGTAAGAGGTGACAAGGCTAAGGCAGAGGAAGGCAACGAGAATCCAGAATCCAACTCAGAAGCCATATATTTCCACGTTATAGACTACATAAAGTGTGGGTAAGGCATAGCTTTTTGTGAAGGGATTAGCTTATCAATCAATCAATCAATAAATCAATCAATAAATCTAGAGGAACGAAGACTACGAGAGGGTTGATAGATTGATAAAAGATTAGATAGATAGGATGGTTTACTATAATTTAAACCGATATATGTATATATATATATATATATCTATATATCTATATATATATATCTATATATTTATATATATACATGTATATACATATATATACAAACTATATATATGTATACATAGATATATATATCTAGATATATATATTTACATACATATACGTATATAGAGTATATATATATATATATATATATATATATATATATATATATATATATATATACATGTATACGAATCGTGAAAGCAGACTCTGGGTATGAAGATGTAGTATGTACCTTGGACCTGCAGAACAATAGAGAGAGGGGAGAGGTTTAAATCATAAAAGAGACGGTCTACGTTTGATCATTTTAAATAATGTATACAGGGTGAGTAAAAATAGTGATAACACCTGCAAAAAGTTTGAATATCTCAGGCTATTGCTAATATTTTAAAATAAAATTTTTACCAATTACTAAAGGACTAATTGTTGATGGGGTGGCCAAATTTTATCCATTTTAATCTAGAGATCGGAAAGTTATGCAAGTTTCAGCAGACCAACCCCCCATTTTACCTAAAAATGGCGCTTGCTACAACGGTAAGGGCATATTTCACTTCATTGGCGAGAAGGAAAAGGTGAACGCTCAGTATTATGTCAATACTTTACTTCCCAAGCTGTTTGATGATTGCAATGCTCTTCTCTCAAATGGTTTCGTAGTTCAGCAGTATGGTAATCCGGCTCATGCATCTCGTCATGCACAGGAATGGATCAGCGAGAGAAATCCGCATTTCATTAAGAAGAGTGAATGGCCTCCAAACTCTCCCGATCCAAAATCCTCTGGATTACCATGTCAGGGGAACCATGCTGCATCTCTATCAGAAACACCAGTCGATGCCTAAAAATAATACAGAACTGTAAGAAGTGCTACCTACCATCAATTTGGGAGAGACGGCCACAAGCTGGAATCAACATGGCTGTCCTAGCTTTCCGAAAGCTGCTGCAGACCTGAAAAGCAGCTGGAGGAAAGCATATTGAATAGGTAGTAATGCTAGCAGATACAACTGGTTCTTTCCGAACCATCACAACGACTCTTTCCAGGGTCAAAAAATAAAGTTAAATATAGTTTTTATTTACAGTACATTCAAAAAAGGGGGGCTGCTCAGCTGAAATCTTCATATCTGGCTAATCTATGTATTAAAATGGGTAAAAATCAAAATTAATCCTTTAGTAATTGTTAAAAGTTTGATTTGAAAATATTAACAATAGCCTGAGATATTCAAACTTTTGCAGGTGTTATCGCTTTTATTACTCACGCTGTATAGTTTGCATATTATTGTTTCTGTTATTAAGTAATACTACATAATTTGTTTAACTTGGAGGTCAAAATAAAATAAAGTATTATGTTTGTTGCAGATAGTATAGAAATGATGATTCAAAGAAAGATTGCGATTTACTCGATTCCGAACCTCTTATTTCAATTCACTATCGTGACGCTGCTATTTGGATGCCGGTCAGTTTTATGCAGCTCGGCCTTGTCAGATGTTCGGGTCTTCAAAACACCAAAAGATTGCAATTCCGAGTTGGACTATTATGGAAACTACACTGTGAGCTTTTGAAATTTCTTTAAACATCATTTTATAAGCACTTTAACTAATATGTTACACATAAGAATATTTGAATATCCCTTGAATACTCTTCAAACGGATGGTCCCCTTTTGGGAAAACAAAAATCGATCTTATAGAGTCAGTTTAAAAGCTATTTACAAAAAGGCTATACGGATTAAATTTTTTTCGTCATACCCTCAGCGTTTAAATGTACTTGATTCAGAGTATCTTGAACTACATAGATTAAAGAAATTACTTAATCGCCTATTTTAAAATTGTAAACAATTTTTCAGATTTAGCAGTTTATTAGTTTTTTACACTACAAAGTGGTGTCACCAGAAATAATGGTGCATCTCTTAGGATTACCCCATTTCATAATAACGCTGAGAGGTATGTTTTTAAAAATAGAGTCACTGCAGCGTGGAATAGTGTCGTCAATTATGTAATCATGGCTTCTTCAGTTGAGCAATTTAAAAAAGGATTAAAAGTTAAAAAATCATACGCTCATAATAATACGTTCAGTCACTCGAGGTCAGTGAGCACGTCACCGGAGCCGAGAGAAGAGGCGGAGAGGAAGGAGGGAAGAGGTAGAAGGTCGAGTAAAGTTATTAATTATCAATTCTTTTAAAGAAATAATTATTATATGTAAACTTGATCTCTGTGGCGATGTTTAAAACTTTCCTAGTCCTTGGCGTAAATATTTGTTTTCTTCTCAGTCCATCCCTAGTTTATGCAAATTAGCAATATTATATTTATCTAAATTACCAATAAATATCATTTTTTAAAGAAATGTTTTTGTAATTTAATAACGGATATTACGAAATAGTCTATGTAAGTGCTATGTTAATAGCCTATATTTGCCGTTTCACCTACATATTTGTGAATGTTTCTTATGCTTTCTGCATCTCTTAAGTGCTTATGTGATCTTTTTTGTGGTGATAAATGTAAATAAACAATAAAATATTTGAAATGTAGAGCGTGTGTGGATAGTTTTATTCTCCTTATTTTGCATGATAGTTTGCAGATCTACTGATTAATGTCATAACTTGACCTAGCTAGGTGGCTATCTACTTGCCTAAGATTCTTCTACGGCATACAACGGTCCTCGATGCACTCGTATTGGCTTTTTGTAAACTCATCCTTTTGATAAACCTTAATGTGCTATATATATTGTCAGCAGGATTTAACGAACCCGGTTAAGTTGAGCGTCAATAATTATAATCGATTGTGAAACTGCGTCGGCCTCGGTTAGTACATGGTTAGGTGACCACCTGGGAATACCGAGTATTAACAGTTTCGAATGAAAACAATCCTCAGGTTATTGGAAGGTTATACTTAATCTGCGCTAGCTTCAATCAATGCGCCATAAAAAAGCGAAGATTGCGAATAACCATGGATACAAAGGAGGCAATATAGTATAGTACACAAGGATCTGCGCTTCCTGAACCAGTGTGCTGTTATTATACATGTATTTTTACAATGCGAGATAATAAAACATTTCAAGGAGTAAAATGTATGTTTTATGGCGCAATACTGCTGGGTTATTTATTGTAGAGAGCCTATCTACCGCATTATATATTGTACGTAAATGTATATATATGATTACTGCTTATTGATAATGATTACTAGGTAGAAAATGTGCAATGTGCAATCGCATTGTAAAATACATGTATTGGCGTCAGTCAGCTGAAGCATTCTCCAAAAATTCATTATTAAACATCTCATGAATTCATCTCATCTTGCCCGCTACAAGTGCAATGTTTGGGGCTTTAGACTATATAGTTTGCTTCTCTAGAGTAATATTCCGGATACTCTTTTACTTATTGCTTCACTTATTCAATTCATACATTCGTTCATTAATTTAAAATACATTCATTAATTCTTATAATTAGTCTCTTTGTGTTGCATTATATTATATTCACTCATTTATCTTCAAAACAAATCTGACATTTTATATGCTCGTATTTAGTATTTTACATACTTGTATTGTGATTAGCATCTTATATACATGTGTCGATTCTTTGAGGTACAATTTGTGCACTTTACTATAATGCATTTTCTGTTCGTGCATGTGTGCTAATTAAACAGTTAATAATTTTGTTTTCAGCCCCCAAATGTTCCGGGAATTCGTTACACATACCTTGGAGAAGAGAGTAATTACGCACCATATGATACGGATCCTAAAAGTAAGTAAAACCATTGGTTTAATTTGTTTAAATTTTAATTGAAAGAAAAGTGAGTGTTTGAACACCTTGGTGCAATTCACAAGCACAATATTGTGTATGGTGCTTTGCATTGCGCAAAGCACCATATATAAACAGCAAATTATGTTGCATGAAAGTTCGCTAAAAGATTGTATGGTTTAAAAGATCTTTCCTACTCTGTTATTCGCTCCGTTATTTCTACGTTATTGGCGCTATTCCCATTCGCCGATGGACGTCTACGTTAGGGACTTGATCCAGTCTTGTCAGATCAAGACTCCAGAGCAGCATCCTCTTTTCCACGGCGTGGAGGGTCTGCTAGTGCTTGACGGTTGCCGGCCAACATTCGGAACCATATAGCACGATTGGTCTAACGACAGATTATAGACTTTGGACTTGAGTCACATAGACATCCGAGGATCACAGAGGACGCCAGTGATCTGCCGCCACTTCAACCATGCGGCATTTACACGAGCCCTGGAGTCTGGGAGAGAGTCAATAAGAAATAAGAAGAAGAGTTGGATAGGACATATTCTAAGGGTGGGAAGGACTACTATAAGAGGTCATAGAAGGCAGAATGAAAGGATAGAGAAGCAGAGGCAGGCCGAAACTAGGAATATTGGATGATTTAAAGATCCACTCAGATGCGGACATAAAGAGGAAAGCGAAAGACATGTAGGAGTGGAGGCGTTATATGTCATGGACCTGCCAGAAGGTAGAGTACAAAAAGAGAGATTGCCTTCAGATAGCATCCAGTTATCATTAAAATTCAAATAGCATTCAAATGGCATTCAAATTCAAATGTCAGTCTAATAGTATTATGCTGGAAGTCATTTAGTCAGTAGTTTCAGCACCACATTGCCATGATAGACATATCTTTCTGTATTGCACTTGTTTACTGTAATTTTCCTGTCTTCATTTCTGTATAGTTAAAAAAGCCTTCCTAGTTTCTTCTTCAACAACGAAATCAAATTTAGTATAATGAAACAGATTTGAGATTGGCTAATAATCTAAGGACCTTTGTGTCCTTTTCCTTTCATTTCATTTGCTGTATTGTGTGAAATGATTGCATCATTTAAATAAATAAATAAATAATTTAATAAGGTATGAATCATTTAAATAGACAAATAAATAATTTAAGCAGGTATGAATCATTTAAATAAACAAATAAATAATTTAAGCAGGTATGAATCATTTAAATAAACAAATAAATAATTTAAGCAGATATGAATCCTGAAGCACCTCTCGCCCCGAGGAATTGTACAATCAGTGTGAGGACAATAGAAGGTGAAAATGATATGAGATTCGCAGAGGTGAACATCTCCTGGACGACTCCTTCTAACGGTCCCTACTTTTATTTTTTACTTTATATTTCGAGAGAACAGTTGCAAAATTATGCAAAACGTGTAAGTGTGCTTAACGTCAAGGTCATATCCTCACTTATTTTTGTTAACAAATATATTGCACATATAGACTATTTGCTAACTGTATTAGTTGCCATTATTAATATTGTTTAAAGTTACTTATAATTCAACTCTCCTTGTTACATTGTCATGAATATTCTATTTACATTTTTACGTTAATTTTTCGAATTTCGTATTTTATATTTTATTTTCCATTTTTTATTAGCTTATTTCAGTCATAGTTACAATACAACAATAATTATCAGAGTGCTACTGTCGTCAATGACGCTATTGAACAAAAGCAAGCCCACGAACAGGAAGCGTCCAAAAAGAGTGCGAAATCCAAAATTCAGAAAACACAACCCGAAGTACAAAGTAGCCCACAGACACCACACCATACACTATGATTAATGAAGCAGAAAACGTACAATTATAAGAAAGTTACCTCTCTCTCTCTCTTTGTGAACTGCCTACTGGCAGGTCCATGGTATATAACGCCTCCAATCTTCTCTGTCTTCCGTTTTCCTCTTCATGCCAATATACGATTGGATCTTTAAATCATCTTTCATTCCTAATCTCGATCTGCCTCTGCTTCTCCTTCTTTCCATTCTAGCTTCTGTGACCTCCTGTAGTATATCATCTCCCCTTACAATATTTCCAATCCAGTTCTTTTGCCTATTTCTTAATGTATTTTTCTACTGTCCATCTGTAATCACTCTCTTCAAGACATCTTCGTTTGCAAATTTTTGGGTCCAGCTAATCTATTTCATTCTTCTTCATATTCACATTTCCAATGCTTCTAATCTTCTGACATTTTCTTTCCTTAATGTCCATGCTCCACATTCATACATAGCGTAGTCCATACCAAAGTGTATCAAAGAACATGATCAAGTGAGAATAGTTCAAGACAAATTAGCCGGCACAATGCAGTACACTCGTAAACACTTAAAAATATTTAAACTAATTTATTAAGGAATTATTAAATCTTAATATGTATTTAAGGAGGAGATTAATAAATGAGCTTGATAGGTCTGGCAAGATTGAAAAGGCAAACTCTCTTGCTAAAAAAGTTGGTAATCTAATTGCTAAAGCTAATTCTAAGCAACTATCGCGTCTCAATACAGATTCATCAACGGCTGAACTCTGGCAAATGGTAAAGCAATGTTTAGGGAACAAATCTAAGCATCTAGTCTCTGGCAATATCACTGCTGACTGCCTTAACGATTATTATGCTAATATATCAGCTGACCCTAAATATTCTGCGCCCATCTTCAAAAGTACCAATTCTAAGGCAGATTTTAAACCACTTTCTGAATTTCAAGTTTTTAATATATTGAAGAACCTGAAGCCAACCGCTACTAGTTTGAATGGTCTAACTGCCTGGTTTCTCAGGTTGTCTGCTCCTGTATTCTGTCAACCTCTAACAACACTTTTAAATGCTTCCATGGCACAGTCAGTTGTTCCTAATCAGTGGAAAACTTCTTGTACAATACCTTTGTCTAAATTATCTAAACCCTCTACACTGTCCGATTTTTGACCTATCTCCATTACCGCTGTTCTTTCCAGACTTTGTGAGAGAGTCATCATTTCAGCTTACATTTATCCCGCTCCATTAAGTCCTCCTGCTACGCTTTGTTTATATGACCAGTTCGCCTTCAGGCCAACCGGATGTACCACAGGTGCCCTGATAGCACTCTATCAGAGTATCTCACAAATGTTGTCAAGTAGTCCCTTTGTCAGAGTCATTGTTCTAGATTTTAGCAAAGCTTTTGATCTGATCAGACATTCAACTGTTATTGAAAAGTTTGCTGATCTGAACATACCACCTAGCATTCATAATTGGCTTGTTAGTTTCTTTACTGGGCGTCAACATTGTACTAAATTTGATGGAAATGTATCCTCTACTGCAAATATTTCAGCTAGTGTTGTTCAAGGTTCAGCTATTGGTCCCGCTTCATATTCCATTACTGCTTCGGATTTAAGACCTATCCACTCTCATAATGACATTATTAAGTTCGCTGATGATACATACCTCATTATCCCATCTCAGTATCTTTATACCACTGACGATGAACTTGCTAACTTGAGGTCCAGTAATAACAATCTACAGTTGAATAAGTCGAAATCTTGTGAACTTCTTTTCCATCCTCCGCGATCTAGATTTCTAGCAAGTTCTGTGCCACCGCTCCTAGACGGAATTGTCAGAGTCAACACCTCGAAGAGCTTAGGTGTTACACTGCAATCCAACTTTTCTTTTTCTGTCCACGTGATGATATAATTAGCAGTTGCTCTTGTAATCTTTTTGCCATTCGCACTCTAAAATCAAAAGGTCTTAATTCTGACCTAATTGTCACTGTCTTTAAATTTATTGTACTCTCCAAGTTAACATATGCATCACAATTTAGGTGGGGTTATGTTGGTTCCTCCGAGAGTGAACGCCTTGAAGCCTTCTACAGGAAGGCTACAAGATGTAACTTCTATGATGGAGTACGATCTTTTGCGGATATCGCTGCCGATGCAGATGAGAAATTGTTTAACACTATCATCAGTAACAAATGGCATGTCCTGCACCGGCTTCTTCCGACGCTTAAAGATAATTTTAACTTTAAGCTCAGGGAGAGAGCTCACCCTTTCTCTCTACCATCTAAGCGCACACCTTTGATGGATAAGAACTTTATAATTAGAATGCTATATAAAGACTCTTATTAAGTTTTTTTTAAACAATGTCTGCTTATGTTTATTACCATTTACTATATTGCCATTTGTGTGTGTGTACGTTTTCTGCGGTATGTCAGATTTCATGTAGTAAACGAATATAATAATAGGTCAGTTCTAACAGAGCCTTGTTAGACTATTTTAGTCATCTAAAAATAGGCCAACTTTAAATATTTTTTATAGCTGGATGGATGCTTTTCCATTTAACGGAATAAGATTGACGACCATTCTGCAATAGAGTACAGCAAAAGCATGTACAATAATCTGTAAAAATTGCTTTTGAACATTTTACCAAAAATACTCAATTTGGCACTTCACGATATTCGCACGAATAAAAATGCTACCTAATTCTCGTTGAATATCTTAATCATATGACATAGCAAATTGAAGTGCTAACAGAACACTTGTAATTTCAGTTAAATTTTTTCATTTTTTGAAGTAAAAACTATTACGAGCTACTAAGTTGCCCTTTAGTGAACACGTCTCGGATTAGACAAAGCAACGTTATGGCATAGTCTTTGCCATTTCCGCATCTGAACGGGCCCTCTTCTTACCTTTTTTCTGAAGGTAGCTTTATTTTCATTCCCCAGTATCTGCTTTTGATTACGTTTATTTCAGTTGCCCAACTACAATGCAAAAGACTTTGCAAAAGACATGTAGTTTTTATGAATTTTAGAAGCTGCTCCGCTATTAGTCTTGAGAAATTTACGCAGAGCGTTCAATAGGAGAATTGTGATGAAACAGAATTGCTGATACATTTAATCGCATTGTTGAATAAACGTAACTAATTTAAACACCATGTCTAACAAGAGGCTACTAAGCTGAGAGTAATTATTTTATTTTGTATAACACTTTTCGGGAGGGGACATGGCGTATTGACGGTTAGCGTGTTCGCCTATGATGCAAATGCCCTGGGTCAATAACTCATGTCTTTCAACAACAACTGTACATCTCCTAGGTGCCTTTGTAGGTTAATAGTGTATCGTAGTGTGATGAAAATTAATTTAATATGCGTTATAAACAGCAAAAATACGATTAATCATGTAAATAGAGCCTCGTAAATAAATATTAAATAAATAAATAAATAAATAATAGAGCCTCGATTAATCATGTAAATAGAGCCTCGTAAACCGGTCTCAAAGACCGGTAGACGTTTATTCCACAGATGAAATGGTGAAAATGGTCCTTAAATAACACTAAATTGAATTTTCCTGCCTGACCACTTCCATGTACATATTATGTAGTATTTACTGTGAATTACTTACAAATCAATGCAAAGTTAACGAATCGTTAAACGAATTAGGTCGCGACGATGTGGCTGAATGCTTCCCATTATCTCCCAACATTCCTCTGCATTATCTAGGATCTTATGCAATCTTAGGCTAAGTCATATATATTTTAGGCCTGCTTTATGAGGAGAGAAACTTTACGTAGTGCGAAAAGTTCTTTCCCACTTGTTAAACTTGGAAGCAATTCAATCATCTTCATCATCATCATCTCTTGAATCCCAGTTTAGCCAGGGCCGGATTTAAAAAATTCAATAATTACAATCTAAATGATTAAAACTTCATTACAATTCTAAAAATATTTCATTTTTTGAAAATCACAAAAAATAACTGATTGCAAGTGCTTATCTAGTGTAACATATGGAATACAGCAGACTGGATCTCTGAATATAAAGTCAGCTACGCCATGTTTCTCCGCCATCACAGCATGATAAGAATATCGTAATTGACTTTTAGAATTCAACGTCTTCAGGGATGGTATTAAAGTTTCGAAAGCTAGAGTATATTAGGCCTATTGAGCTCAAATAAATGTATTAGAATATCCGGGTAGATTCGAAACAGTGCTGCAAATCTTTAATTAGTTTGTGCCGTTGTTGAGAAACTAATTGACTGAACATCCTTTATTGAATTTAATTATCTTATACGGTAAATTATAGCAAATTATATTCATGAGTTTAATTACATCCAATATAATTCAAATAATTACTTTTTAATTTATCGGATATTCTGCCATAATTCCTGGTTGAGGATAATTCTACTCTTAATAAGATATAGATGTAAATGTCGCTCAAAAAGAGAATCTCACAGACAAGTTGATTCCTTGACGGGTGGACGCAGAATCTTACATTCGAATTAGTTTAATTCATGTTAACCAATTCCAACAGAAATTTACTTATTTATTTATTTATTTACTAAGCAAAATCTTTAAAAACTAACATGTGCAGTATCAGAAAATTACATCTAGTGACATCCAAAATTATTTTACAAATTTTATTTCAATTACTTTAACTTTCAAAAGTAGTCCAACTTTTAGTTAACTTTAATTGTAAAAATATTGTTACGCTATTGGAGTAAATTATTTAATAGTTAATTATTTAATTCTAAATATTAATTTAACTTTTACCCAACATTTAAAAACAACAATTATTAGAGTGTAGTGTTTTCAACGATAACATCGAGCACGCCTCGATGTTATCGTTGATCGGCTAAGCTGGTTGCATATTGTAAGTTGTCCGACTGAGGATAAGTTAGAGCATGGTTCAAATCCAGTGCTGGCTCGTCTATGACTTGCATTCCAATAGCTAGGCTTTTTAGTTATTTTATTAATGTGTTTGTACTAATTTAATTAGTTACCGGACTTGAAGGATACGTTAGTGAGGATACTGGAACGGTGGACAGCAAAAGCAAAAATACTAAGAAAATGTACAAACTGCAGATTATTAGACCATTCGTACCGAATCCAAATACCTCAAGATTCCTGCCGGTCTGTATAACATTTGTTTTCTCATTCGTAGGCTGATTGATAAATTTTTGTTTAATTGACGTTTTCGTTTTGGAATTTTTGTGCGCCATTATAGATATACGATCTTGTGATTATCAATGTTGAAGAAATCCTTTATCGACAAATATTAATTAACGTTATGAAATTGCTTATTGCATTCATATTTCCCTCCCTCAGTGGCTTGTATTCACTGGGAAGCATTTATATTTATCTCTTATTATAGTCAATTATCTCTAGTCGGATTTAGGGCCTACCCTTGATGCTGAAATCAGATAACTTTACTGAGTTACTCAGATCTGCCTTCATTTAGATAATTATAATTTGCAAACACCCTCAATTAATCATAGAATTTGCAACAATAGGCTAAACCTAATTTGTTGTTAGATATCACATTACCAGTAATCAATAGTTTTTTCCTGATATTAGGCAACTTGATTCATTTTCTATAGTATATATTTTTAAATATCTATAACTTATACACTGGCGCGCATGAAGTGCAGCGTAGTACAGTGCAGTCTTGCAGCCTTGCAGCGCAGCGTAGCGTAGCGTAGTGTGATGTACATGTAGAGCAGTGTAGCGTAGTGTAGTGTAGTGTAACGTAGTGTAGTGTAGTGCAGAGCAGTGTAGTGTAGTGTAGTGTAGTGTAGTGTAGTGTAGTGCAGTGCAGTGAAGTACAGTGCAGTGCAGTGTAGTGTAGTGTAGTGTAGTGTAGTGCAGTGCAGTGCAGTGAAGTACAGTGAAGTGTAGTATAGTGCAGTGCAGTGCAGTGCAGTGCAGTGCAGTGCAGTGCAGTGCAGTGCAGTGCAGTTCAGTTCAGTGCAGTGCAGTGCAGTGCAGTGCAGTGTGCTCTAGTGACTGAATGTTTAATTCATTACAGGATACAGCTTACTACTACGAATGTTTGACATTATCAGATCATAAAGACGGCTCAGTTGTCAGATTTTCGTCTCTTCCACTTTCAATTGATAACTATGTCGAGGCATACATTCACTACATTGACACAGGTATTTCGTGATAAGTCTTAAATTCATTAAACAATCAATTTTAAAGATTAAAATGAATTGAAACGATATTAAACCCAACATAATTCTCTAACATCAACTGACTATAATCCTATGTTGAGATAAATTTTAAATAGAAATTTAAAACATCCAACTAAAAGTCATTAAGAGTGTTTTGCAACTTTAAATGTTGATTGATAGGGTTTTAAATACAATTAGTTTACATAGTGCACTTTTTCAAATGGTTTTTATGCAGTGTATCCCACCACCATTTAAAATTAATGACCTGGATAGATGGCCTAGACATCTCTAGTACGTCTGTGGCATGTTAAATATTCATAGCAAAATTATCCCCGGATGATATCTGTGCAGAGCTTTATATCTGCAGATATAAACTTTTGCTCAATCATTAATACACTGTGCAATTCAATGATTCAATCTTAACTAATGCTTTATATTAGCAAATGATTGAGAAATTTACACCGCAATGATACTGGTGTTGAACTACTGGTCCTTCACATCTAGATGGATTCAAAATTTACTACCTCTATAGGACATCTTCAGAAGACTATGCTGGATAAATTTAATGGATAGATGGATTCAAGAGATTCATGAGACCGCTGTAGCATGTTACTGCTTTACTGCTGTTTTAATTGTAATCAATTTTAGTCTTTTGTTTGTGTTCTGGTTAGTCTTTAATCTTGTGCTCCTTACACTTTAATGCTATTTTCATAATAATCAATTTGTTTATTAGGAGTATTATGAATATTCCTAGTAATCTCATTTCGTTAGGTAAACGTTCATTCTCTATCTTAGCTCCTACTGTTTCTAACTCTCTGCCTCCTGATCTCCGCTCATGTTCTACTACTTCCACTTTCCGTTGCAGGTTGAAAACACCTCTTCCCAACACGGACTTTTTTCATCTTGCCTGACGAGGTTTGATCACCGGACCGGCACCGTTTAGGATCTTTCTCTTTAGCACATGTTTTCTCAAATCGTTTGGGGTGAATCGATTTGTAGTGACATGTGATGGGGACGACCCTGACATAGTCGTTGTATGAGGAAACGGACGTTAAACCTTTAATTTTATAAATATTTCTTTTCTCTAATTTTTCTAAGGTACTATGTTTTTACGTTAATATGCTTTCGGTATTCAGCTAGACTGAGCTCAATTTTGCTCTTTCTGATGGCCGTTTTATTTGTATTCTGTCTCGCTGTATAGGCATTATTTGATTAAGTTAGAAATAAATTATCATGATACTCTCTTTTTCTCTGTTGCAAAGTTTAATTTTAACTTATTTCTATCTTCAAATGATCGGAGAGTTAGTGTTTGCATGGTCATCTTGACTTTCCGTATTAATGTCATTTTTGCACATCACACCAGATTTGAAATGCGTGACATCGATAACATTCCGGGAAACATATTAAAACTAATTCAAGAGTTATAAAAATATATTGAGCATAAATTGAAACCTATCATACCTATCTCTCAAAAGCAGTTTAGAAGGCTATTTCAGATGTATTTTCCAGCTACTCTTATATTTAGTATTATGAATATAGATTTGAAAGTATGATCACAATATTTTTAAAATGTAGTTATGAAAGTATTTTCGAATTTAAAAAAAAAAGTATTTTGTTTATCACTGATCGTGTTCGATAAATAGAAGCTGTTGTGCGTCATTCTTGTGTATGCCCTGCAATTGCTATTTCAATTACTCTACTTGGACTCATTGAGAACTCATGCATTTTAAGCACTGCAACGAAAAGCTCAAATTTGAGTAAACCATTTCTCTGGTATACCGGTACGAGAGACAAGTAGTGCATTATACCGACTTCGCCAGTGGCGAAGTCGGTAAGTTACTCGACCGCGGACCTGATGGTGCGGGGTTCAAATCCTGGGCTCGCCCGTCACTGACATCGTTTTCGAGTGAGGAAACTGACGTTAACCTTAGCTTTTTTAAGCTTTACTATATTCACAATTTGACTAATTCCATTTTCAGAAGTGAGATTTTTCATTACGTACTCTGGGAATATTTCCGTCAGTAAAAATTATTTTATAGTATTTGCCTTCATTTACGTCCCTGACGTTGCCTTATGGCGAGGAACCTGACGATAAATTCTTATTGATTGATTGATTGATTTAGAACTAGCTTAATTAAAATGTGAAATATTTTAAAAACAATATGAATTTTAATAAAATTGTTTCAGAGATTACTGAAAATAGTGAAGTAGTTGTGATTGGTGATTTTAAAATCAATCTATAATATACAAGGAAGTATAAGAGCCATTTCAAACCTCGGCATCCTTTTATGATATAAAAGGAAGTACAGGAGCTACTGATGTTTCTAACAGAAGTACCTAACTAAAATAATACAGTAATCTGAGTGATCTAATTTTTCTAAGTTACTATGTTTTTGGGTCATTATGTTGCTATCTTTTCAGTTGGCTGCTAGATAGAGCTGAATTGTGCTCTTCTGGCGGCCATTGTTTGTATTCTCTCTCATTTATAATTTGATTATAAGCAATAATATACAGTATATAAAAGGCACGTGTATAATTTGATTCAGTTATCACTAAGTTTCAATGCCCTGCCAAACATTACACTGAGTTGTAGTATTTGTTTTTATGTTTTGTTCTGGAAGAAGCGAGAACCTCTGATTTCTGGAATGAAGACGACTGGACCACACTAATGGTGGTCACAGTCTACCCACAAGAAGCCAGGGTACTGGTCAAGTTTATCGCTAATCACTACAAATTTGATCACTACACAATCTGCCACGACTTTTTTCATCACACCTCGAACGTTACGATCACAGTGAATCCATCTGAGGTTTGAAATTTGTTCAGTTGCCATATGGCTTAGTGTTTATTTTGTTTTAGATTGTATTTGGCGCCTGACTGGTAGCTCATGTCATCTCGATACTTGTTGACACAAATTTTCATTTCCTTCTCTAGAGCCTTTACACTACATGTGTATCAAAATGTTAGCTTGCTTGTTAGAGATATTTATGGGAGTTTGTTTGTGTTTGGTTGTGTCTGCAGAGTGAGCCAGAAAGAGAGTTTTGCAACATAAAGCCTGAGAGATATAAAGTGTGGGTTAGTTCAATTTGTATAATAGTGATTTGATGAGTTAAAAATATATTATTTGGTTTTCAAGAACTTGCTTTTGGACTGTGAAATGTTACTCGGAAGTGGAAATTACTTTTCTAGTTTGTATCCAACAGCTTCTGAAATGAATTTCTAATTGTAATTTCCTATTTTAGAAGATATTCCACAGTTGTCATTCAGTCTCTGCTGAAAGCAGCAAGTTCGTAATACATATGTTGTAGGATTCGACGAAGGCGTAGCTCTGGATAGCAATTTATGTAGCATGTGCGTTAATCCAGGTACAGTATCTGCTTCACTTGTACGGCAGCTTAACCTAGACGGACCACCTGGTAGGCAGAACTATCCTTAACCATATGTTTCATGTGTTAAGCTTGGCTGCATTCAAAGCGTCGAATCACGAATATCGTTGATGAACACACT
The DNA here is from genome assembly GCA_905160935.1 of Enchytraeus crypticus. Lineage (NCBI taxonomy): Eukaryota > Metazoa > Annelida > Clitellata > Enchytraeida > Enchytraeidae > Enchytraeus > Enchytraeus crypticus. The sequence goes on along the minus strand of CAJHZI010000517.1, from coordinate 1,043,755 downwards.
TTCACTACAAAGTGCGTTTCAGCGGGAAGCATACGTAGAGTCTCTCTTAGTGCACTGCCCACTGGCAGGTCCATGGTATATAACATGTATATATATATAACATATGTACATGTATATGTATATTATAATACTTTGATTGAATATATATATATATCTATATATATATATATATATATATATGCAATGATGTGTGCTGGGGGGACGTCCCTGGCATCATCCCTGGATGAGGAAACGGAAGTTAAATCCTTATTATAATTATATGTATATATATATATATATATTCAACATGTTGGTAGATAAATATACATATATATACTGTATAAATATATATATATATATATATATATATATATATATATATATAAATATACATAAATATATATATATATATATATATATATATATATATATTTATACAGTATATATATGTATATATATCTACCAACATGTAAACCTTACTTTACAGGGTTTAGCATCAGTTTGTAATCCTACCTCATATCAGTGATTAGCTTGCCTAGAAAATAGAAAACACAAGCGACTATCCTACTGGCTCGGTCAGGCGTAACGTAGCGAACAGAGCTGTAATCGACGAGTCCATGGGAGAGAGAGAGAGAGAGAGAGAGAGAGAGAGAGAGAACTATGTTTATATCAATACACTCAATTTATACAATGACATACACAAACAAGGTCATGAAAGAGTTCACAAGTAACCTATCTGGTTGACCACCCATCAATCAAGGAAATTGAAAAATAACTAGACTAACGGAATAAACATGCAAAATAAGTGAAATAAATAACTGTTGATAAAGTTTGAAATAATAGCAACAGGAATTTAAAAAGAGAATATTGCTTCTGCTAATACATCTGAGCAATACATCCATGGAACTTCGCGATTATATTTCTCCAGTGCCACTTCATAATGAGAGCACCCCCTCATATTTTTACGAAAACAAATAAATTATTATCTAAGTAATTGATTTATAATTACAGCTATTAGTCCATAGAAGCAAGAAAAGGATACTGGACTGTGATACAGCTCTCAGTCTTGGCCGAGTAGCGGCAATGGTTGGAAACATTAAGCTGCCCCGGAGTATGTGTTTTCTTAGTTACAATATTATGACATTTTAAGCTTTCTTTACTTTTCTTGTTAAGTCTAAGGCTAGAATTTACTTTAAAGTCAGGCTCTTATTACGAAAGCATGTCGTTGATTTGGCGACACTGGATTTGGACTCTTTACCTACTAATCCTAAGTCACATAACTAGCTGAACTTGACTCGATCCATTAGGAAGCCGTTATCCCTAAAGTATATCCACTATAGCTCTTCTATCCATTCATTGTGCCTCGAAGGAATAGCTTGATTATTTTGAATCAGCGTTCTTAATTAAATGTTTTGTCGTCTTACCGTCGTTTTACCCCACATTAGATGCAACATTCTCATTTCGGCCACATACAAATTCGCAAATGTTCCCTTTATAGTGTCCCTTACTCCGAACCATACATTATTACTGGCCTTACCTCAGAAATGTCAAATTTGCCATTCAGACAGGGGGATGGGATATGGTGTAACGGTTAGAGTGTTCGATACAAGTGGCCTGAATTCAAAGCTCAGGTCAGTCAAAAATGATGGATATCCCCTTGGGTCCATGGAAGGTTTATATTGTATCGGAGCTAGCTGCAATTGGCGTTAATAATTGCAAATATATGATTAACTATGGAAAGGATTAATAGTAACCTGCCAGGAACCGGTAAAGCGGTCTCGAAGACCTGACCCCGGCCATGACACCGCTATGGAAATTTTAGGAGGTTATTATTATTACTATTATTTCAATCTTATTGGTATTCTATTCTTAGTGGTATTGCCCCGTGTTGTGCTCGGGTGTGGTTGGACCACTGCAAAATAGGGCAACCGCAAACAATCTGCCGCGTGTATGTAAGAGGCGACTAAAGGCAGGAGCTGAGGATGGAAAGAGGGGACCCACCTCACCATGAAATATTTTCCCCAGTATTAAATGGCAATTAATCCGCCTAACTGAGAAAGGCAACGGCAAACCACCTCAGAAGCCATATTTTTCCCAAGCTATAGGCTACATATAGTATGGATAAGGCATAGAATTTGTGAAGGGGTTAACTTGTTGATCTAAGGAGTGCTCTTATGGAGCGAGAAAGGAGACTTTGAGTATGAATAAGTACCTTGAACCTTCCACCTGGCAGCGCACTGAAGTGAGAGAGAGTGGTATTCTGCAACCACGCAACACTTCACTAGATGCCCTACACTTTGCCTACCCAGCCTGAATCCTACTAGTAACCTCCTTTTCTAACTCCCCATCATCCTCTATTCCAGACCCAAAATGCTTGAAGTCTGTTACCTTCCTTAGCTCAACCCTCTGACTTAAAACTCTGTATACGTTTATAATCTCACCGTTCCATCTACTCCTCAAATGCTCCGTGGTTTTCTTATTCACTCTCAGTCCTTTACTTTCCACCCGGTATATATCAGTTTAAAGTAATTAATAATTAACTGGGTTTTAAGGGAAGATGATGATGATGATGAATAATTAACTAAATTTGTTTTGTTTGCATGTGTCTTCATTAAATTTTGACTATTGTAAGTTACTACGGACAACCTTAGGCACTAATGAACTGTTCAATGTTAGCAATTAATATTTGTTTTTCACTTTTAAACAGTTATAGTAGTATTAGATAGATTTAACTCCTCGTTTGCGAAAATATTGTACTAATCTGATGGTATTTGCTCAGATGGAAAATAGACACTAAGAATTATTATTTGGATTCTAATTATTGATGTCTACTTTTGATTAAAAGGTAAATCACCTAGCGTAAGTAGGCTCTTCAGTAAACAGCCCAATGATACAGATGAAGAGAATTGGAAGTATATAATTGGCGGAGTTGTTGTTGTTGGTCTGGTTGCCCTCTTGCTGGCTGTCGCGCTTGTTGCGGTCAGGAAAATACTTTTCTATGTCAAAACGTCTTCAACATCAGCGTCATCTTCAGTTGAGTCAGGTAGGTATACCGCATTTTAATTACGGTATGTTGTTAGCTTGTCGTTAAGTGCTAACTATTATATTCACCTCATGTTTAGTATCTTTGTTTCAAAATCACACTATATAAGAACGAAAACATCTTTATTCAGTTAAGTTTTCACTTTATTTGCTAAGTTTCACGAGCCATCAAGTTAGGATTATATATATTGTTTAGTGTTTCGATTTATGTCTGTGTTATTTGTTTTTATATTTTATTTGTGTTTACATGTTTTACTTGCGTTTATGTGAAAAGAAAGGACACAATACTCAAAAGACTCTGACACGTGCCACAGATTCCGCCAAGGAATTCCACAATTCCCAAACTTTAATTGCAAAATAGAACTTTCGAAGATTTACTGGATTACGCAGTGTATAGTTTTAATGAATACACTCGTGATTAACGTGAAGACAACATCAGTTCGTAATTTCTGGGCCACTAATTATTTGTCCGTTCAAAATTTGAAACACAGTATTCGATAACAGTGATACCTTTAAAGCTCCATAGTGATCATTTTCAAAGCTGATAACCTTTCATAAGATGTCGTGCCATGTAAATTCAGGTATTCTTTTCGTGAAATTACGTTGCACCGATTCAATTTTTAGTAGGCCTATAGTACATACGAAGTGAGTGACCATACCGGGCAGCAGTAATCAAGAAATGTAAAATGTAAGATTTATATGCAAGTAGTAATAATCTCAGATCACTTGTCGTAAAAGATGAAAATAAAAGTGAGCACCGCTATTTAGCAAGATCCAGTGGCGGATCAAGGGGGGCCCAGGGGGCCCGGGCCCCCCCTTAGCTCCGTCGAAAAAGTTTTAAATATATTTTCATTGTTTCTATGGCAATTTAAATTTATAAATATGTTAGTAATTGGTTAGGGGGGCCCGGGGGGTACGAGAGGGAACTCAGTTACAATAGCTCAATTTTTTTCTAGGATATACTAGGAACCCGGTATAATGGAAGGGGGCCCGAAAAATGTTGACCGTTTCACTAGCTCTCACTTTTCGCTTGAACCACTGCATTATAGGAAAAAGGGTGTAAGTTAAAAATGTAAACTCTGTCCCGTATCAATGGTGCAAACAATCTTGGCTGTGTGGGGCTTAAACCTCTTCCTACCGCATAAATTAGGTCACTTTTGCAATTTATCGAGATCCGCAGAGTTTCTTCAGAGGTGAAAAAATTAACCTATTTTTAAAAAGCAAATGTAGAATTTTAGGTCTTCCACTGACTTTAATACGGATATGAGCGGGGTGTGGGGGATGGTAAGATACGCAGATATGCTCACTCTACGAGCTGAACGCAGTAGTGAAAAATTTTGAGCCCCCCACCGCAATTTGTCTGGTCGCGTCACATATCCCGAAGAAGGCAGGGATTATCAAAAATGTTTACACTTTTAAAAAAATATTTCGGCTCCCCCTTAAAAATTTCCTAGATCCGCCCCTGGTAAGCTCCACTGTATTCACTTACGTCTATGTGCAGCAAAATTCAGTTTAGAATCACCTAAAACTCTTAAGTACCGCAGCTGGTCAACATAATTTATTTTATCTTTTTTATGTAGATCCTCAATAGATATGGCTTCTCACTTACTTAAATTAAACACTAAATATCTTGCTATTATTCTACTTGCTCACCGGCTTGAATTTGTCTCAATATTGCTCGATGTTGTCATGGACGACAGTCGTAGTCGAATTGTTGCTATTATTATTATTATTAGGTTATTATTGGCTAAATTATTTAAACTAATGAATCATGAATTACTATTAAATTCAAACAAATCAAATTATCAGAAAAGCTACGATTAACAAATAGAATTTAATACATAGAAAAAATATCAATTGCATGGCAGTTGCTTGATTGACTGTCGTGCAATTTACAGTTAATCTATACTGAATTAATTAAGTCTGTTTGCAGAGAAAATAAACGCTCAAATTGTACGTTTGAAGGTACCGATGTGCAATATTCTCCTGTTTGATATTAGAAAGGTGCTATACTGACATTTTAGATAAGATAAGAAAAGACAAGTCAATGCAAGATAAGATAAGATTAGGTTAGGTTAGGTGAGATAAGATGAGATGAGTTATGATAAGATTAGGTGAGGTGAGATGAGATGAGCTATGATAAGATTAGGTTAGGTGAGATGAGATGAGCTATGATAAGATTAGGTTAGGTGAGATGAGATGAGCTATGATAAGATTAGGTTAGGTGAGATGAGATGAGCTATGATACGATACGATATGATATTTAAGATAAGTTAACTGAATTTGATTTTTTGAAATTTGAAAGGTTCATTAAATGAATCCATTTAATGAAATTGATTCAAAATTCACTTGTAAGGCAAAGCTAAAAAGCGAATGTTAACGTCAGTTTCCTCACTCGAAAGCAATGTCAGTGACGGGCGAGCCCAGTATTTATTATCGCCACTGGTTCCTTCCAGTAGCGATTTATGCCATTACATGTGCCAGATATCATCAAGGTAAAACTACTCGAAAAGATTTTTGTTTCATCTTTTAGATGTGTGTTTACAATATCACAACTCTCAGTAATTTCCTACAGTTGACACCATATGTGTGACTCTCTCTCTCTCTCTCACTCTCTCTCTCTCTCTCTCTCTCTCTCTCTCTCTCTCTCTAGTGTTCTGCCGAGCGGCAGGTACAAGGTACCTAGTCCTACTCACATGCAGCTTTTTACGCGTATCCGAATATTTTCTTCATCATTTCTCGAATCTGTTTTGCTTATTCACCAGATTGTACACTGACATCTTGACTGTTAATAACCTATTTTAGCACTATTAAAATGCATTACATTTCAGCAGAAATCAGAGATGTGACCAGTTTTCTTAATATACGTAGGCCTATTTATGGAATCAGCTTTGCAGAGAAAATTAAAACACAATATTTTATCGTATTCATTAGTTTGTATACTGACATTTTGACTGTTATTAATCAATCTTAAAAACAATTAAAATATATAACATTTTAGCAGACCTCAGCAGTGACGTGCTGTTGATATCAGAAGCTCGTAAACTGCTCATCCTCTACTCCAGTGACAACGACTCGCACAGACGAGTGGTGGACAGATTCGCTCTATTTCTACAGCGCCACTGTCTCTGTGATGTCGTGATGGACAGCTGGTGTGAACAAGATCTGGCCCAGCAGTCCCCCTTCCAGTGGTTCCTCGCTCAACTTCTCCACGTCGACACTCTCCTTGTCATCCACTCAGAGGGTGGCAAGCGTCTATTCGACGCTTCTCTGGAGGGACGTCGCTACGAAAAGAAGGCAGAAGAATCAGGACATCTAGAGGATATTTTTGTGCCAGCTGTGAAACATCTCATAAACGATAACAAATTACAGACGCAGCCGGAAAGCCGGCGAGTTTTTAACGCTTTCTTTTCCTACTCTAAGAAGAAGACATGGGTTATCGACGCTATGAATGGCCAGACCTATGAGCTGATGAGGTATATAGAAGAGCTGTTTCTGGTAATACACGGGCTGTCAAAGTCCAGCAAGAGAGGTGTGAGCAGGGTTCCTGTCGTCAATTACAAAGAGTTCTGCAGCGTTCCTGAAGGAAAGGATCTCGCTAATGCGATTATGCAAGCAGAAAGTTATCATAGCAACACTCCAAAATGGTTTGATAGTGTCTTTATGAAAAATGATAAAAGTACTTTTGTGCAATATAGCCGTGAAAAACCTTCAACATCAACGGAATCCAATCCAACTGATCTCTCCTGTGAGCACCCAAGTGACGTAATGCAAGCCGATGTAATATCAACTTGTGTAGTGCAGGGTGCTTTTAAAGCAAATCCTGCGCAATACTCTGATAATGATACCAATGATTCAGGTTTAGCTAGCGGTACTGAAATCCCTAGAGTGATATGCCATCAGGATCAGAGACCTCCGCTAAATGACAAAAACGAACATTTCAACCTGCCACCCGATTTCATACAGTTTAGAGCAGACTCTAGAAGTTATAAATCAGTCAGCATGCTAAGTGGGTCAGACTATGACCGAGATGAGGAAAGTGAATATCCTGACTTAATTGCACCGGATTCTATATATACGTCATCCATCGATTCTATGACATTCAAATGTGAAGGTAGAGAATTTAATGAGGATGCGGAATCCAGTTAAAACAGTTAAGTGGGATCAGCGGCCATTTAGTCAGCTGCGAACCACACATGATGTAGACAATAGCTAATGAAATTGGAATCTTTAATTTTCTAACAAGTAGTCAAAATATATCGGCATTATATAAAGCATACATGTAATTAGAGTACTGTTGTCATCGCTGACAGCATAAAGGACATAAGTTATCTGTGTAATTATTATTGAATGATGACTGTCATGCTCTTGTTACGGTTAGTGAGAAAACTGTGCTTCGATTTCATTCACAGTTTTAAAGATTTATATCTAAGATATGATATTTCAGACCTAAATTCTTTTATCGGAAAGCCTCGGAAGTATTAAGCTGATTGTACAGGGTGCGCATTAAAAACTACACCCTAGAAAAATTGAGATAGCTTGCTCAATTCTTCACATTTCGTTACGAAATTCCAATCGACTGTATTCGAGGAATGTGTCTACAAGCTTACAAAATTGTGTGAATGTATTTTGAATAGGACCGAAGTTATCCAAGTTTCAATACAAAAATTGATTTGTTAAATTTACACGCCATTTTAATTGGAAAGACCTACATGTACATGTATCACAGCGGTTCATTGACAGTGGAATTCTATCGGTAAGAAAAAGACTTTTATAACCTGCATCAAAGATCAGGGAGCTCATTTCGAGTTCAAAACGTAGCACAGTATCAGAGCCGTCATCGGACCTTAGGCCTATCGGTCTAACGGTCCTTTGCTGGGCCAACAAATTTTCAAATGCAATTAATTCTAATTGACGTTCCAATTTGAGTTTTAAATGAAAAAAATTAATTTTTTCGTAAGACTTAATAAATCCGGTCCTCTTCTAATTATATCTAAATATTTTGGTGGGCTTGTGGAAAAATTCCTCGACTACAGTTAATTAGAATTTCAAGGTGAAATTTAAAGAATTGGCTAAGCTATCGCAGTTGGGTTATATTTTAATGCGCAGCCAATACATTAGCGCTTCTATAGTTCAACAGTTCTGTTGTTCTATACAAGAGAGCGCTTGTAAATACATCGGCCGATTGGTTAAGGGAAAGATATGCTTAATAATTACATGTATATTATATATGTATTGCAAACACTACAGTATAAGGCAATATCTCTCTCTCTCTCTCTCTCTTAGTGCACTGCCTACCGGCATTTCCATGCTATATAGCGACTCCACTCATGTTTATCTTCCGTTTCCTCTTCATGTCCATATACGAGTGGATGTTTAAATCGTCTATAACATTCTTTTTGACACACCATTATACTTGGAGGATTCTGCTTAAGAAATGGTGGGCCCTCTATGCGTTCCACAGTGTAATGGCATCATCTTTAAATCATATTATCATCATCTTTTTCATATTATTTAAACCTGACGTTAAATCGTGGATTATACTCATACAGAATCATCCGGGCAGTTGAGACCAAAACTGAAATATGTGGCGTTGTTTCATAATTTCACTTTAAATGTCTCGCTGATAACGAATCCTTGGAGATAAAATAATTTTTTGCACGTGAATATTGCAAAATCTTAAGTATTTGCTATAACCTATGATAGATAAGTAATGGTTTTAATTAAATGTAAGAATGACGACTATGATACAGCTTGCATAGAGTGGTAGATTACAAATTGTTCTGGTAAATGTTTTACTAAAAGCTTATTACTCAGACTCTCATGTGTACAGTATACATTCGAGACATACGAAAGTGAGTAAGTACAACAATTTACACTCTATCATCCAATTTAAATTCTGTCTGACAATATTCAGATGCTTGAAACATCAACCTCTGCATATCCTACAGAATACTGGAAACCATTAAGTGTTGCTTCAGTAAGGAAAACTTACCATCTGTTGAATCAGGAAAATGTCTTCAAAATTTTTGTTGCATTTAACGTAATTTAGCTCATCGAGTTTTAGCGTTCTATCCCATTCCTGTAATATGACCACTGCAGCATGTGCCAAACCTATGTTACGTGTGACTACTGAGCAGAAAGTAAAAATGGCCTGGTGCAGCTACTAGCTAATAGCACGGTGTTTGCATGATAAAAGCCACATTAAAATGTATTACTAATGAACGTGTAAAAATTTGAGTTGATCAAGCAGATTTTGTGTTGGAATCAACGTGTGTGTTAGAGTACTGTCTTTTAGTAGTATCTTGAAGACTTTTTGTATTATCATGTAATATCTTTGCCTTATGCCTATTTTACTGTATCAGGCGATACAGAGGTGCTTCAAAGGCATAGTCTCTTGCTTATGAAAGGCTACTATACTATCAAGTATGAATTCGGCAGCCATTGAATCATTTATTCTCTAGCTTAGGTTTATGAGTCTTTGAGTGCCGAAGGAAGAAACACAAATCATTTTTCACACATTCTACGATGTTAATACAACTTCAGTAGCTCTGTTTACTAGTATAGTAGAATCCTCTATGTATGCTGTTGAATATATAGTTAATTTTACTACTGACTTCGTGTTGCTGCTTAGTTTGAAAATCTAAGTTAGAATCCCCATGACCACCTTGCTCTCATGGGACGAACTCACAGTACAAAAGAAAAAAGTAAACACGCATTATAGTGAAATGATCAACTGTGTTGATATCTATCACTTTCAATACCACATGTTTAAACCGTTAGGCAATTTATTCCATTTTTCGTATAACTAGTCCAGTGAATGTCCAAGACTTTACTCTCAGATCAGCGCGGTTGGGTTTCGAACACGCGAGGGTTCAATTCACCTCAGGATCTGTCATTTAAAACTTCATGACATTACCCCCTACGCAATTAAGACATTCTAGCTAACTACCCCGTCTATCGTCAGCACGATTGGAGAACAAGTGGCAGAGGACAAACGCGGTAATGCCTATCTGAAATCCCCTTCTCCTTTAAATAACACCAATTGTGATAAATTGCAGTATAATATTGACTGCTTTACAATTAAATGTAAGGTTTAATAACATCTATCAGCAGGACATGGTGCTATGACGTATGTATTTGTCCTGCATTTCTTGAAAGCTACAGAGTACAATAATAGTTTTGCAAGGCCACCAGCTATTTATTAAAAGGCTTTCAACTATCTAAAAGGTATGCAATTATAAAATCTCTTCAACTATCTACACGGTGTAAATAGTTACTTTCTAAAAGGCTTTCAACTACCTTCAATGGGAACAAATATCTACAAAATGTGCTACAGGTAGGCCTACTACCTAAGAGACTTTCAACTATCTAAAATGTGCACAACTGTCTACAAGGCGTGCAACGATCTACAAAAAAGTTCTGCTATGTACACGACGTTTAACTATTTAAATCTAATTTTAGGGTTTACACATATAGGCCTACCTAAGCATTATTTTGTGAAATCATCAGAAAGACTCTCTCTAACACTGTTTGACATTCAAATAACGAGATGCTTGCTTTCCTTCTAATTCTTTACATTTGATTCGTTTCACTTCCACTGATTGCAATTAGAGACAAGCCGAACTGGGCTTCCTGTCGTGTAATCAGCGAATGTCTAACTTAGTCATACGCTCAAACAGACCGACAGAACCCTGTTTCCTTGAAGGCTAATGATATCCAAGTTCAAGGAAAACGTGATTGGCTGCGAACTGTAGGAAATTTTGCGCTAATTTGGCAAAAAGATTAGGCCAATAAAAAATGAATCGCAGAGAGTAACGTCAAAGCAACTACACAAATGTAGAGACTATGGGTTGGTTCTTGGTAATGGTTTTGGTAGTCTTTGGCAATCGTTTTGGTAGTCTTCGCTCTTGCCTGGCTCGTAAAAATGCCCAAGTTTCGCATTCACACTGGATGATTGGCGATGGTAACTTATGGCAGACGTTGTACTTACTATTTCATACTTGTTTGAGGAAAAAAATGGAAGTTAAACGACTTAAAAGACTTGAAGGTTTTTTAAAGGAGCTAAAAAGGCAAATTTCTGCAACTTGGAATCCACTTTTGAAGATTTGTGTGCTTCAGCTAACTATAAACTTTTTAAAAATGTACATAGTGATAGTGCCTATCTACTTATCCCACTTTTGCCTCCACTTACCTATCACACATATCTACATTGTAACTAGAAGTAACGTTGCCGGTAGAAATTTCACACTTCCCACTAAACGCAATAGTTTAAGTGACAAGAAATTTATTACCCGTATTATGCTTGATGATGTTAGAAATTATTAACTTTTAACTTACAATGCCAACGCTCCCATCAATCAATCAATCAATCAATCAATATGAATTTAACGTCCGGTTCCTGTTTTTCTATACTGCTGAAATTGCTTTCTTCTACTGTTTTAATAATGCTTAGATAGCTATATGTGACTTTAGAGTTCTTAAAGTAGGATAAGTTTGCCTTGATCAATTTTCATGTTATCTTATAATTTTCAATCTTATATTTTTGACTTTATGGTGCATTTCTGCCTGTATCTGTTACGTTGCAATGTTATCTGCCATATTGTTACAGTCTGCGGTTTGTCAGATTGATTGTGGAAATAAAGGGAATAGATTATAAACCTTTACTATTATTGATTATTATGATCATTACTATTAGACTTTTAAAATACAGTGAATAATTTAAATATATTAAGTCAACTTATATATATATATATATATATATATATATATATATATATATATATATATATATTTATTTATTTATTTATTTATAATATATAATTTAGAACTGAGACCAATACGTAAACCTCCATTTCACAACTACTTTTCCTCGGACTAAATTCTCGGATTTTGGCTTACACCGTTTTTGGACCCCACACTTTGCTCGTAGGATTGGATTTGGTACCATAGTGCTCAATGTTGTCATAGACGACAGTAGCACTCCAATTCTTTTGTTATTGTTATATATTAATTTAAATATATTAAGTCAACCTAGGCCTATGTTATACATAAATAACAAATTAAAGATTAAATTAATATTAAATTATTATTTTCATTATTAATAGTTATTTAATCTAAATTAAATATTAACCAATGGCGTAGCGAGGGAGGCAGTGATTTAATTTTTAAATTAAATTAATAATTATATATCATCAAGTATAGGCCTAATTTATATTTAGCTCAAATTTTAATTGCACACAATATATAAGTCTGCACTAATTGATACCTCCTCCAAAGTGCTCCATGATTAAAGTGCCCCGTGATTAAAGTGCCCACTCTAAGATTGAATCCTGGCTTCAACACTGCTTTAAACAGTTGACAGCTTTAGCTAGTAAAGTGTTCCCACTAAACTTACACAGCATAAGTTATCCTTGATTACTTTCACTTTGTAAGGTTGTACAGTGCTTCTAGAAAATTAGACCACCAGTCTCTGCTCAAGCCGTCAGCAATCTATTTAACTACTTTGATTATTTACTCGACCATTGTCAGTGTCTCCGTGGCGCAATGGATAGCGCGTCGGACTTCTAGTCGGCTAGAAAAAGTTATTCGGAGGTTGTGGGTTCGAGTCCCACCGGAGACGTATATTTTATGCCTTGGTGGGAAAATAGTATTAAATAAAGAGCTATAAACTAATGGAATTGCAAATTGGAGAATTAAAATAAAAACAATTAATTGATTTGCAATTAAACTCACACTTACTGAATTGTCTGGATCTATAGGCTTATTATGTGGAAATTAAATTATCAGTTTACTAATTTAAATAATGTTAAATTTAAAGACTATTTAAGGGCTATTAATTTTTTGACATTATTAAAATCGTCGCGTCACAAACAAATTATGCAGGCCTAATATTCTCTCTTTATCATGCATTCATTATATGATTCCCATCCATTTGATTTGTAACTAATAAATATTTTAATAACTGTTAAAGTTAACAAATTTTCAAAGCTGAAAATTTCTGAAGTCTCCGCAATTTTTCTAAAATTATTTGATTTCAGAAATGAATGTTGAAAACTCTTCGCAGTAAAAAGTAAACACACGCTAAAGTGGAATGATCAACTATATTAATATCAGTCACTTTTAATACCACATGATTAAACCGTTAGGCAATTTAGATCATTTTCCGAATAACCAGTCCAGTGAATGTCCGAGATTTTACTCTCAGATCAGCGCGTCTGTGATTGGAACCCACGAGAGTTCAATTCACTTCAGGATCTGTCATTTAAAACTTCATGACGTTATTCCTACGCTATAAAGTGAAAATGACATTAAAATAGAAACGTCTTTTTATTACATTTCCGCTGTCACAAAAATAAGTTTTACAACCCGGTCGCCATTAAATCCCACAACTAACACCAATTACATTCACGAACACTAATCACATTCATGAACACCAATCACATTCATGAACACCAATCTCATTCATGAACACCAATCACATTCATGAACACCAATCTCATTCATGAACACCAATCTCATTCATGAACACCAATCTCATTCTCGACCAAACACAATCATGAACACCAATCACATTCAAGAACACCAATCACATTCATGAACACCAATCACATTCATGAACACCAATCACATTCATGAACACCAATCACATTCATGAACACCAATCACATTCAAGAACACCAATCACATTCAAGAACACCAATCACATTCATGAACACCAATCACATTCATGAACACCAATCACATTCATGAACACCAATCACATTCAAGAACACCAATCACATTCAAGAACACCAATCACATTCATGAACACCAATCACATTCATGAACACCAATCACATTCATGAACACCAATCACATTCAAGAACACCAATCACATTCAAGAACACCAATCACATTCATGAACACCAATCACATTCACAATCTAATTCTATCACAAGACCTGTGTTAACATCTATTTGCGATTACCCCGAGCCCTAACCATAACTCCTACCTTGAAAACTTTAATAATTGAAATATTTTAACAAGAGTGACACGAGAGAGGTTCGAACCCTGGACGTCAGGATCTAGAGCCTAACGCCATACCCACTAGATCACTACGGCTTGTGATCAAAAGTTTTTGTTTTAAAATTTAAACCCCATTTTTTGTTTTGTTTTTGCTTCATAGATACAGTGCACAAGTGAACTCTTTAGTATACAGTATATAATATCATTCAACTACTTTTGTTATTGGTGTGTATTATGGGATTTAATGGCTACCTTACAACGCGGACATTATGAACGTGACCATCCATTTCGCAATTCACATTCTATCTTCGTACTATTTCTTAATCAAATGAAATGGTAATTATTTGAGTTTATATTTGCTATTTATCGTTAGATATAAATATTTGATTACAATTATCATCTTTTGTCAATATTCACATGTAGGCTAATGTCGTATTGTAAAATAAATTTTGAAAAATCTCACTTAATTATCACTATTTCTTGCTATGTCATATATATATATATACATGTATATATATGCATGTATATATATATATATATATATATATATATATATATATATATATATATATGCATGCATATATAATATATAACACATGTATACGTGTATATATACATTATATATATATACATGTATATGTTATATATTACATATATAATATATGTATATATATATACATGTATATATATATATAGATATATATATATATATACATATATACACACACACATATATATATACTATCATATAATGTTTAAATGTTTGCTTACATGCATATGCATTAGGAGAACTTGTCGAACCTTTATCTGGTATTGCCTTCTCTGCTGATATTGTGTCGTCTTCTCTGTATTTTAATCCATCTTCAACTGTTGCCGAATATTCAGCTCAATTTAGCTTCGTACTTTCTTCCATATTAGACAAACATGCCCCTCTCAAGACCATTCATTGCCGCTCAAACCCTAGGAAACCATTCATTTCTGAACAAATCCTTAAACAAAAATCTGAACGATCCAAACTCGAAACTAGGTTCAGGAAGGATCTGAAAAATCCGCCTAAACTAAGAAATCCAGACATTAAGTCCAGGTACCTCAAACAAAGAAAATTATTAAATAAAATGACTAGTTCTGCTAAAAGTTTGTACTATCAAAATCTAATCTCGCAGAATCAAAATTGTCCCAAGAAATTGTGGGGAGCACTTGACTCTCTGCTTGATCGCACCATTCCCAAGTCACTCCCCTCTTCCACCTCACCATCTTCTCTTGCTACCTCTTTCTCAACTTTTTCGATGACAAAATAGCCAAACTCTGTAGCTCTATACCCTCCAACTCCATTGACACCGACAACTCCATTTCTGTAAATATTCCTGAACCACTAATACTTTCTAGTTTTGAACCAGCTAAAACGGAAGAAATACGCAATTTTATTCTTCGCTCTACCGACTCATCTTGCTGCCTGGATGTTATTCCTACACGATTACTGAAATCCTGTATTGATGCTTTAGTTGCTCCTATTACTTACTTAATCAACCTCTCACTCCCAGAAGGTATCTTCCCGACCTCCTTCAAACAAGCAGTTGTATCTCCTTTGCTAAATAAGCCTTCTCTAACAAAAGATGATCTTTCCAGTTACCGTCCTATTTCCAATCTTAACTTCATCTCTAAACTTCTTGAAAAGGTAATTTATACCCGCTCAGTAAATCATCTTGATTCTTTCCCTTCTCTCTCTCATTATCAATCTGCCTATAGAAAACTCCATTTTACTGAAACCGCTCTTCTTCGTATACATAATGATCTTACCTTGGCCATGAGTAGTAAACAGGTTTCTACCTTGGTTCTTCTAGATCTCTCTGCTGCCTTTGATACAATTGACCATGGCATTCTAATAAATAGGCTCAAATATTGTTTTGGCATTTCTAATTCAGCTTTTTCCCTTCTCACATCATATCTCACATGTCGCACACAAGCGGTTGTTATTGGTCAAAATCGCTCTTCTGAACTACCCCTCCTACGCGGTGTTCCTAATGGTTCAGTGTTAGGTCCATTACTCTTCTCTTTATATATCACTCCTCTTAGCTACTGTACCTGCTTGCTCAATCCTCCATAAATTTTCATTTCTATGCAGACGACACACAACTATATATTTCCTTTTCTAATCCTGATTCCGATCAGAAACTGGCTCATCTCTCATCCATTCTAGACAAGGTTTATTCCTGGTTTTGCGCTAACCTTCTTAATCCCTCTTTTGTTAATCCCTCCAAAACTGAATACCTTTTAATTGGCACTTCTTTGCAAAGAAGTAAAATTACCAATAACTCTGTTAATTTTCAAAATCTTGCTCTTTCACCTTCTCGATCCGCCAAAAACCTTGGAGTCTTATTTGATGAAAACCTTGACTTTAAATCCCATATCTCTTCTGTTTGTCGCGCTTCTTTCTTTCAGATTTGTCAGATTAGGCAAATACGTCCATCCCTTACTAGAAATTCAGCCACCATCCTTGCTAATTCTATAGTTCATTCAAAGCTTGACTACTGTAATTCATTATTACATAGGTTGCCTACGTCTTCTCTCAATCGTTTGCAGCACGTCCAAAATTCTCTTGCACGTGTTGTTTGTATGTCCTCTCGACTTCAATTTCGCTCTCTTTCTCTACTTCGCAGTCTTCACTCGCTCCCTGTTAATCAACGCATAAAATATAAAATAGCTCTATTAACTTTCAAAACTCTGCGATTTGGCAAACCTTCTTACTTGTCTGAAATTCTTCTTCCCTATCGTCCCTCACGTACACTTCTCTCCACCGATGCCAATCTTCTCTCAGTTCCAAATATTCTCACGTCATTGGGCAGACGTTCATTTTCTTACGCAGCACCCACAATCTGGAACTCTTGACCTGCTAATCTTCGCTCTTGATTTTCTCTTGCAACATTCTCTAGCAAGCTTAAAAATTACTTTTTCCCACCATAGACATAATCAATCTACCTTGACCATTTTTTGATCACCGGACCGGCTTTCGTTTAGGACATTACTTCTCCTCGGCACATTTCTTTCGCAGATTGGTCTGGTTGAATTGATCTGTAGTGATGTGTGCTGTTGGGACGTCCCTGACATCATCCCTGGATGAGGAAATGGAGTTAAACCTTTATTATTATTATTATTGTTATTAGTCAATAGCGATTAAATAAATAAGCAATATTCAAACTAAATTTTTGGTGTTCTAACAAATAAATAAATAAATGAACTGCAGAAGATATTGGACAGTCTGAAAGATACGTTATTAAATCTCTCTCTTCTCCCTTCAGTGCGCTGCCAAGTGGCAGGTTCAAGGTACTTATTCATACTCAAATTCTGCTTTCTCGCTCCATAACAGCAATCCTTAGATCAACATGTTGATCCCTTCGCAAAGTCTATACCTTATCCAAAGTCTATACCTGAGGTATAGACTTTGTACAAAGTCTATACCACCTCAGAAGCCATACATTTCCCAAGCTATAGGCTACATAAGGTAGCCTATAGCTTGGGAAATGTATGGCTTCTGAGGTGGTTTTCCGTTGCCTTTCTCAGGTAGATGGATTAAGTGCCATTTAATCCTGGGGGAAAATATTTCATAGTGAGATGGGTCCCCTCTTGCCATCCTCAGCTCCCGCCTTAGATACCTCTTACATACGCGCAACATATTGTTGCGGCTGCCATATTCTGCCGTGGTCCAACCACACCCTCGCACAACACGGCATTAAATGTGATATAAATAGTAACTTTAAAAAATGATGAGATTGTTAAAGGAAAGAGATAAAGTCAACATTACAATAAATGTTACGGGATTGGAACAGGTAATAAGTTTCACACTTTTTGGTCATGCTATAAGAGATGATTTGAAATATGAGACTAAGAAAATACTTAGTTGGATTGCACAGGCAAAAGAGGCTTTCGGTAATAGGAAAGAAATCCTAACGATCGATGCTTCGAAAAGTCTAACGAAAACCACAAATATAAAGATATTGAAAACTTTGGTATGGACTACACTATTATAAGTATGTGAGACATGTAATTCAGGAAGGTAGATTCCAGGGAAGTACAAGTGTTTTAAATGTGGATATGGGGAAGAATAGAATAGATGAGCTAGAAACAGAAAATAAAAATGAGGAAGTTCTAGAGTGAGTTCGTAGGGATAGACAGTTGATAAGTGAAACGAAATAGAAAGAAAGACTTCGATACGGCACATTCCTATGGGAATAGTTTACTAAAAGAGGTCAAAGAAGGTAAAATAGAAGGATAAAGAAGCAGAGGAAGGCCTAGATTAGGTATGCTAGAAGATTTAAAGACCCATGTCGTATGTGGACGCGGACCAGTATGTGTGGGGTTCAAATCCTGGGCTCTCTCATCACTGACATCGCTTTCGAGTGAGGAAACTGACGTTAACATTAGCTTTATTCGAGTTTTACATGAAGAGGAAAACAGAAGCCAAAGAGTGGATGTTTTATATGCTATGGACCTGCAAGTGGTCTAAGAGAGACCCAAATGCTTCTAAACTTCCCTACTCTTTCAGCTTTTATTCTGCTATTATTATTATTATTATTTTATTTTTTTTACCCCGGTGTAAAGAACCTGGGGTTTGATAAAAACGATTCAAGCAATACGTGCTGAATTGTTATTATTATTTTTTTAATGCCCTGGGCTGTATAGGGCCCTGGGATAAAAAAATAAGATAAAAGAGACTTTATTTATTTAAAAGTTTAAAAAGAAGCGACTAAAATAATTCCTCTACACTCTGGGAAGCCGCATTAGCCAAAGTGCCACTGATAAATATTATTATTATTATTATTATTATTATTATTATATTATTATTTTTATTTTTATTTTTATTGCTATATCTAATTCGACACAAAGCACACATTGATTGTCTTATATTTACAATCGCAATGATATTTGCCAAGTGATTACCTTAGCAATGTTCTCACTTGCGCATTCGTACGTGTTAATGGACTTTACGCTTGATGTTATCAGTGGAGGAATTGCTTTTTGAATGCTTTAATATTTAAATACTACTGTACTTCATTCATGAAGCTTTCGTGCAATGAACTGTTATTCAAAGAAAGATGAGAGAATGCTTAAGTAGCAAGTAAATACTTATAGAATTAGGTATAACAGAATTTAAAATTCACGACTTCGCACACTGTTTTGCATGAATTGATTATTAATCTTGTTTGTTGTATTAGAACGTCCAAACGGCAGAAATACATGTTCATGTATATATAAATTTAATACAGGCTGGACAAAGTGCTCAATCGATAGGATACCAATGCGATTGTGTAGAGACCCAATATTTATTACAGTACATAGCAACAAAAACCCTAAAGCCTGGTTTTTTCACCAGATATCAGGGTGACTGCTAAATCACCAGTCACGCGTGAAACTGAAGTTAAAACCGGAATAAAAGTCAACAGTAGACGATGTATTTTGAACTCTATAATATCGACTAGAGATTAGGCACTAGAGTGGCTCTACTTGATTTGCAGGCCATTCTGTATTCAGACAGCACCTCGTGGTCAAAAGTTAGGCACAGACTATAGCGAATCCTGATCCTTAATGATATTTATCATCTTTAATATCACTTTTTGAAACCATTAAACAATTTGTAGTATAAGTCCATGTTTCCTGTTCTGCGAATGTGCGAGATTTTAATCTTAGATCAGCTCAGCAGGAATAGATCCCAGTTCTAAGAATCAACACTTTACCAACAATTAGGCCTACATGCTATTGCCGGACCCTCTAAAAACTGAGCTATTTAGACATTCTATGTGCAAGATGTATTAGTACTGGACGATATAAAAAATTTAAATTAATCTTGACTTGATTGATACTTGCTTTGGGCCCGGGATCCTGTAGACTTTGAATTCTCTATCTATCCCTGTAAAATTTAGCATAAAAACGTTAAATATGTCTCTTGATTTTATTGAATATGTACGCGTGAGCAATGTGTCCTGTAGTAGGCTTATCTCTACTTCAGTTTTAGCCGCTTTGTGAGATAGGAGGAGATAATGCACTTTACGAATTTAGAATGGTCAGAATTGTTAGGAATGAAATCGAATTGAATAAAAATGAATTTGAAAAAGTCTAGAATCAGAATATTTCGCTTATGATTGACGTCCTGCAATAAGGCTGATAAGATGGATTCCTGACTTTAAAAATCTATCAGAAATCCTCATTGGCGATCAATTGATGATCAGAGAAGTCATTTCCAACAAGTAACTGGCAGTTTACTTTTTCTTCCACCCCTTTTTTCTCTCTTTTCACATTCTCTCCTCTTTCCTTTTCTCCTCTCTTCCTCACTCTCTCCTTCTTTTTCTCCTCTTTCTTCTTCTCTTCTTTTTTTCTTTCTCTTTTTTCTCTTTTTCTTTTTTCTTCTCTTATATTTTCTTTCTTCTTCTCTTCTCCTCTTTCCTCTGTCTCTAAAGTTTCTACATGATGGTAGATTCGAAAAATAAAATAATTTGAACATACAAATTCAATGACGCGAATATCAAGAATATTTAACATCCCAGAGTAGACTAATAGAGAATTGAACCCACCGTCGAGTATGCTTATTCGCAAGAGACGCACGAGTGACGCAGACATGACAGAGAAAAAAAGTCTAGCAGTGTGCAATGGTTTCATGTGCTAGACCAATCTGTAGCACATATTTCATTCTTGCAGAAGTCCAACTTCTTCCTTAAAACCTTCAAGTCCCTCACACATTACATTATACACACACACACACACACACACACACACACACACACACACACACACACATATATATATATATATATATATATATATATATATATATATATATATGTATATATATATATATATATATAACATCAACAAGACACAATTTGGCTTTAGGAAAGGATGTGGCACAAGAGAAGCAATAGGGGTAATGCGGGTTCTTTGCGAAAGAAGCTTAGAATATGGAAATGACGTTTTTATATGCTTTGTAGACTTCGAGAAGGCCTTTGACAGGACTGATTGGAAAACGATGATGAATATTTCAAAAGGAATAGGAATTGACTGGAGAGATCGAAAACTAATTTTGAACTTGTACATGAATCAAAGAGCAGTAATCAAAATCCAACAAGAATACTCAGAAGAAGGCGAAATAGGACGTGGAGTAAGACAAGGTTGTAGCATTTCGCCGCTGCTGTTTAACATTTACGCTGAGGCAATGATGGAGGAGGCCACGGAAGACATGGAAGAAGGAATAAAAGTAAGAGGGAAACTGTTACAAGATGTACGATTTTCAGATGACCAAGGAATGGTAGCGAGTAGCGAGATTGGACTTCAGAAGATAATGGATAGGCTGAATGATACGGCATTGAGATATTGTATGAAGATCAACATGAACGAGACGGAGGTTATGATGATAAAGGTGAAGGATGATGATAAAGGTCCAATGATAAAGGTGAAGTTAATATCACAATAGATTGTACGAAATCGGAACAGGTAAGGAGTTTCAAATATTTGGGTCATACTATAACCGCTGACGGGAAATGTGAGACAGAAATATGCAGTAGGATTGCACAAGCAAAAGCTGCCTTTGGTAATCGAAAAGAACTATTAACAAAAAGTCTGAAGAAAGATACAAAGATAAAGATAGTGAAAACTTAGGTTTGGACCACGCTATTGTATGGTTGTGAAACATGGACCTTAAGGGAGGAAGATATTAGGAAACTGGAGGCATTGGAAATGTGGATTTGGAGAAGAATGGAGAGGATTAGCTGGACTCAAAAGGATACAAATGAGGAAGTCCTGGAGAGAGTTGGCACACATAGACAGTTGATAAATGTATTAAGAAATAGGAAGAAGAGATGGATAGGACACATTCTAGGGGGGAAGGTCTATTAAAAGAGGTCATAGAAGGTAGAATGGAAGGAAAAAGAGGCAGGGGCAGGCCGAGATTAGGTATGTTAGAAGATTTAAAGACCCACTCATATGTGGAAATGAAGAAGAAGGCGGAAGACAGAGAAGAGTGGAGGCGTTATATACCATGGACCTGCCAGTAGGCAGTACACTAAGAGATATATATATATATATATATATATATATATATATATATATATAACAGATATTGACATGTGCTATCTGAATGTAAAAATTACTATGTTTATTATGTAAATTTAACATCTTAATTATTTTTGTTTGTAATATAGGCGGAATATTTTGTTTCAATTTTGATTTAATTTTTGCAGTTTACCTTTCTTTCTCCTTATATTTAACTAATTAGTGTAGGCTAATTACTTTTAGAATTGCTATTAGATATTATCAAGCATACATTTAATTTTATGCATGTTACTTTAATATTGTCACATCCATAACTAGAAGTAAACTTTGTGTTATTCAATGTCCTGCTTTTTAGGCCTGCTTTTGATTGTAAGCTATTTTATGCTCTCTCTGGTATTCTGTCAATTGAGATTTAAGGTATACCACCTGAACGATACGGCGTTGATATATTAACGACTTTGAGATTAACATAAAAAGACAAAAGTGATGAGAAAGTTTTTGGAAAGAGGTAAAGTCAAAATTGTATGCTCATAATTGGCATTCACGCTTCATAAAACGCACTGCATAGGTCTTCTACATAGATCAACAAATTAATCCCTGCACAAAGGCCTTTTCCATACTTATAGAGCCCATAGCTTGAGAAAAACAAGCTTCTGATGTGGTTTCACGTGGCCTTCTTCAGTAGATTAGTGAAATCTGCAGGTCAGATGCCGATACTGTACATCTCGTTGCAATTTTTATAAGTTTCTGTAGCGCTTCTCTATCTAAATCTGTCGTAAATTCTATTCCTTCCCTTCCTTTCTGTTCAATTCTATTATTCTTAACCTACCAACATGATATAGAGAGCCTTTACTTCTGTCACGGTTACCGAAAGGTAAGGGAAGCCCTGATGCGACTTAAGCTCAGAGATGATGGGATCTCTAGATGTCTCTATGAGTCGTTCAGTCGATCTGTCGTTTGCTCAACGGTTTGTGCTCTGTCACGAAGTCTGAATCAATAATCGTAGTCGTTGAGTTGTCTTGCATATCAGTGTATTGCATGTCTCAAAATCGCTTCTGTTTAGCTAGCTAGTGAAACTCTGTTAATAGTATAGTTTACAAAAAAATGTGTTAACTTTAGCAGAAATATCTCTGTCATTATTATTAATTAATAATACTTATTACTACAGTAATTATAATTAGTTTCTTAGTTTTAGGAAATCTATGGAACCGAAAGTAGAGTATCTGATTCAGCACCCTTTTATTGCATTAGTAATACCTCTGAGTTGGTCTGAGTTTTATGTCTTTGTTGACAGATAAAAGTGTCAGTTGATTTATTCATAAATGACATTTAGGAACCGATTTATGTTGATTGATTCATTGGAATATTGCGTCAGAATTACAGTTGGAGTAAAGTCAGCGTATCATTTGAGAAGAACTTAGAAAGGTTAGTATTAGTTAAACATGAATTATTGTTATAAGTTCCAAATGTAAATCTCTAATTCTTTATTAATTGTCATGTGCTTGGTCGATAAGTTTGTCAATTATCAAATAAAAACTATACGTTTTAAATTAATTTGATTCATTTGATAATTTTGAACAAAGCCATCCGTTAATGGTGTTTTAGCGACTATAACGGCAGGTCCATTTTCATAACAGCTTCATGTAGCGTCCGGTTTGCTCCATACTGCTTTCATAAAGAGAGCCGCAGCTGACTCTAAGCGAATGATTCTCCCTGGACGATATTATTCCATTTTATCTTGTATAACATCTTTTTGATAACACTAATCGTGCCGTATTGTTCAGCGTTTGTAGCGTGTTAGTATAAATGCATTTTTTTAAAGTGAACGACAAAATAAAACATTTAAAGTATAATATTGTTCTTGACATTGGTGGTTCGTAATTTTTAGCTATTTACAATAATAGTTTTTCATAGGTACGGGATCCCATCAGACGTATGTCTTGGCTACTTAACGTTGCTAACTAAAGATATCCGTGGTTAGTATATTATCAAAAAAGTCAGCGATTACAGATAAGCGTGAAGAGAAGGACTACATTAATACAACTACATCTCCTGAAACTTAATTGAGAGAACTTTTTAATGCTCATATGTACAAATAAACAAATATAAAAGCATTGTCATCGTAACGCATTGTGTCATCATGAAGATCTACATTGTATAGTTCTCAGCGTGGGCCTCAGACTGTGCAGGAGTCATTCGAGTGTGCTGCTGCTGCGTACCAAAGAACAACGGAGCTTTGGCTTAGAATGAGTGAAGGCTGTGGACGCATTAAAAAGAAAACATGCGAGTGGCGGGGTTGGTAGCAAGCTTGCCTGATGTTCACGATGCCACGCGTTACAAATCACGCCAGACTTCCTTAAACAGTATACTTGTTTCATAATTATCATAAAGCGGAAGTTAACATAACTTCATAGCTTCAAAACAAATCTCTAAATTATTTGTTATATTTGTAGTATTTGTATACTTCATGTTATAATATAATATAGTGATAATTCATCATCGAGTTTCAAACAATCATTAGTTTGATAGACCACATGTAGCCTACGTGCTGGAGTGGAGCCGGGAACGGAATGGTTACTAACCGACGTTTCAAGGGCGGATCCAGAAGGTGCCCCCTCCTAGGCCCGCCAATCATACAGGTTTCACTGATCCAGCATGGCACCTCTATTTAACTTTATTTTCATTGTGTTCATTGCTATGTGTATGTATAAATAGGTCCATCGGAGCAAAAATAGGTGCAAGTAAAAACTTGGAACTCTGCCCAGGAGAAGGCGTGGGCGTAAGGAAACAAAGGTGGACACTGTCCAAAACGTTTTTCCCCCTTAAAATATTCCTACATCCTACCGCGTACGTCGGTGTAGGCTGCTCAAATGATCGACGACGACTTAGTCGTCAACAAGGATGACGCCGACTGAGTTGCCAGCAAGGTCGACTACGACTAAGTCTTCAATAAGGTCGACAGGGGCGACGAAATAAAGTTCAGTACAGATAATTTGCCGGTTTTGTGAGAGACAACTAATAGTAATGAAACACTGGAATGGGAGAGACAAAGATGAAATTGGAGTGAACGATTATTCTTGGAATGATGAACGATGGCGGCTCGGCGTGGGATGCATCGGAGTTTAGTTTGGAAATGCAAGAATTCTTTCTCGCTAGTGTTTTGTTAATTGACAGATTCAAGAAACATATTCATTATCGGAGTCTGCTTTTACACTCCTTATTGAGCATGTCGTGATTCAGCAAGTGAACACTTTCACAAAAGGCTATGCCTTCATACCTTATGTAGCCTATAGCTTGGGAAACTATAACTTATGAGGTGGTTTATCATCGTCTTCTTCTATTATTCATTTGTCGTCTCCTGCGGCAATTCCAATTAATGGTTGGTCTAACCATTAGTGTACCAGGTACAAAACGTAGGAAATACACCAGAAGAAAAGAAAAAATGTATGCTTTAGAAGGTTTAGAATTAATTACTTAGAATTATAAATTTACTGGCCATACAAAATGTCCAGATTTCTAAAAGTTTGAGATCCAGTACTGTGATTGATTAGCGATGGAGAAAAGCTGTTGATGAAAGTATTTACATTTGATGCCGTTATCGCTGAGGTTCTACGGGATTAGTTCATTAAGTTACCTCTATTAATATGAGAGATCAACGGGATTCTACTCAATTCAAGTTGTCCAATCAGCTCATTCATTGCCAGCTTATTATATATGCTGTGAGCCTTCAGTTAAGAAAATCTTTTTTCATCCACACTCTGTCCGATATATCGGAGAATATTTTATTACTATAATCACACTATACCTAAAAGTTTTGTGAAGATTCCAACTTTTTAAAATCATCTATACGAAAAGTATTCATAAATTTCAAAGCGATGAATAAGCATCTTATCTGTAGCAAACCAAAATGGTGCAGCCTCACTTACAGCTTACTGCAGTAGCGTTTTCTATTACACTTACGAATAAATTGCAGACACTCAATAGAACTCCTTATCCTTGGCTAAATCGTTTAAAATATACGATTTTATTATAATCATTGTGGGCTAAAAGAATTCCAACGGACTGAACTCAGAGTTCTGAACAAATATTAGCAGAGCAATTAGAGCTAAAGAGAGAGAGAGAGAGAGAAAGGGTGAGAAAGAGAAGGAGAGAGAGAGACGAGAAAGAGATGGAGAAAGAAAAAAAGAAAGAGCGAGGGAAGAGAGAGAGAAAAGGAGAAAGAAATAAGGTGGAAAGAAAGAGATGAAAAAGAGAGAGAGAGAAAGAGAGAAAGAGAGATAAATGCTCATCATGGTTGTCAACGTCTAGACCTAATAAAATCTAAATTTATCTAAATGGTTTTGATTTGATAACTTATATTATCTGAGGCATCCTGCATCAGCAAAAGAACAACGCCAAAATTTTTATAGAAACGCCAAATTCTATAAGATTTACATTGTTTTGTAGACGTATGTAAGCTAAAACGATCTTCTTATAATGTTGAGACAATATTATTATTATCGTTAATGCATTGGCTGCAACAATTTGAGGAAGTAAACAAAGGTCTGGAAAGCTAAAATTATTCAGCCGTGCTTAATGGAAGTCAAATAGTTTTTCCCTAATGCCGCATCTCTTCTTAAGAATTCCTAGAGCTTCTTTTACTTGCTCTTCTTAACGGAGTCCAAGCTTTGCGGCGGAAATCGGTTAATTATCTCGATCTTTATGAAGCTAATAATTTAACTTTGTTTTCTTGTTTTCCATGATCAGATACGAGATTGCTCACGTTTGAGAGATTTTAAGAATATTAATCATTTTACGACGCAGTTGTTTTAGGTTGAATAATAAATTATTTTTATCACTTTGCGTCGTGTTTTGTGTACTGGATTTTTAAAGGTTCAATGGCAACAAAGATTTAAGATGAAAAAAATATGCTTCGGTAAATAAACAGAGTCTAAATGGGTGAATATTGGAGGATGGGATGGGATAAACTGTGGCGCAGAATAATTAACTTAATAATACTGGTTCAGGAAATCGGGGGACATGTAAACTAGTCCAGTGTTAGATTCCATACCTCATCATGGAAAGATTACAAAAAATAAAAACATACAAACCTAGATAAGTATAAATCTCACTTTTACTTTTTTTAGTTTGGCGGATTGACACAAATTTATGTCAAAATGACAAAATTACACAAATTCGAATGTCAAGCTGATTGTTGTGAATTTATTTTAAACGTGTATAGTATCTTTACTTATTTTAGTTTATTCTTATTGAAAAATTTTTTGCAAGAACAAAAAATATTTGTTGAAGAAGATATGCCTTTTAGAATAATTTTATATTTAATGTAAATACTACTGTTGTAGGATGAATAATTATTGTTATTGGTTGACAATTACTACTGTGTAAATAATAGTGGGCCTAATAATTATTTTGTGCCCAAATTGGAGAGTTAATTAGAAGTTATGCATGCAATTTTATTCCAAATTACTTTGATGTTCGCTGAAAAAGTCATTCATTTATGATCTTACTTATTCCTGATTTCAATTAATTTTTTTCTAAAATAGCTTACAATATAATTGCGTCAAAAATGTTATCTTCAATTAATGTCGTTTATTTTGCAACCGACGCAACTGTTGCATTCTTGTTGCCTTTGTTATAATTTAATTTATTTTAGCCTAGCCGCGGTCGAGTATCTTACCGACAGCGGATCTGTATGTGCGAGGTTCAAATCCTGGGCTCGCCCGTCACTGACAACGCTTTCGAGTGAGGAAACTGACGTTAACATTAGTTTAAGCTTTTTAGTCGTGCATTTTGTTGATGCTATTTTGTGTTACTATTACTTTACAATTCGTTGTATTTGATTCGTTTATAATTATTATCGATAGACTATAGAACAATTAAGCGACACAGACGGAAGGACCTCTTTGAAGAGGTTAATTAGTCCGTAGAAAATGCGTCATAAGTCCGACTTATCTTGAACCGGGATTGTAGAAATCGATTCGGGTGTCTTTAATCTAACTAATCTTCTCTCGTCTCTGGACTCGTCCTCTTATTAGTTGTTTCGAATTAGGGTCTCTGGACTGGGTTAATCTAATTTTCTATGGAAGAGTTACGAAATTAAATCAAATCAAATAGCGACATATCGATTTTCCATCAAATAACAGTCATTTCAGGAACGTCAAAGACTACAGTGTTACATCATAGTGTTAGTGCTAGTTCAGTCTGACGTACAGATATAAACAAACTTAGATTAGTATACACTGTACATATTCAGCATTTATATATTTCAAGCCAGGACACTTCAAAATAACACACTAATAAACGACGACACTGAACAATGGTTTGTGTCCTCCTGAGAAGCCGTAAGACCATTGAGTATGACACCAAAAATATCGTTTGATGAAAGGTCAAAACTCGTAAACTTTTGCAAAACTATTACCGGTGTTAACTATTTTGCATTTAGTCAGTCAGTGAAGGACGAAAAAGATATGAGAGTATTATAAATTAAGTTAAATTCATTAATTTAATTATTAATTTATTAAGTAAATAATTAATTAAGTTAATAATTCATTAAGTAGATCAATAAATTAGAATTGTATTTTTCTGGGACTATTTTCAGTTTGTGCTATTAAAGAATTACCAAGTGGTTATATATATTGTTACAAAATTATGCCATTGGATGGATAAATTTATAGCACACCGGCAATTAAACCAAGGTGACACTGGCACTGGTGGATGCCACGGGTCTTTTAAGAGATATTACCGAAAGGATGGCAAAATATTGGAGCTTTTGTTAGAGTTGTAAAATGCACACGTATTTTTTAAAGGGCACTAAAATGCTTTAAAGGACATTGTATTTCTCTAGTTTGTAAAATATATTCCTAATTTTCTGCTTTTCCCTTTTAAAATAAGATGCTGGCATTTTCTGAAACTTTCAGCCATATCTTTGAGGTAATTTCTATACACTATTTACTGAAGGGCCAATTACTGGGGAGAATGACGATAAACCCTCGGAATGGAAAATAATTTGCCCCTCAGGTTAGCACGTTAAAAGGTAACGCTAGTGGTATATTTTGTTTCTAGTTGTGCATAAACAGGCGCTTAGGATACATTTAATTTTAATTAATATTAGTAAACTTTCTGACCTAGTTTCTCTGACACATGTTTACTTTTAGGACTGATTTGCTTCAATCCGTAATCTAGCGAAGTTAACGAAGTTTTGATGATTTTGTATTTGCTGCAGATAAGACCTGCCAAGCCTCCTTTAATTAAACTTCTCTGCCCTCAACCTGGACATTGCCATGCTCTACAGGATCGAATAACCGTGGTGAGTACTGCTTTGGGTTCTAACGTTCAAGTGAAACAAGATTAGAATATCCATTTGTAATGTAACATTTTGCACCGCCAATAGTGCTCGATGTTGTCATGGACAACAGTAGCACTCTAATTGTTATATTAATTATTATTGTTTTTTTTTTAACAAAATTATTCTGCTAGTGATCAAAATAAATTTCAATTAAGTTTTAGTTTAGATTAATCTACTCTAAAGCGGTAATATGTAACTGGCAAAGTTTCGTTTTGTTATTTGCTTAGAAATTGAATTCATTATTAGGCTTTTCTACTAATTCAGTATTAATATAGACAGTTGCATGCACTCGTATGTATTGTTTGATTGTTAAATCAATTAGTTTTCAGAGTGTTTGAGTAGTTTTATTTGCATTTATATTATTTAGTTTTATAAGTAGTTTATAATTAAACAATTTGACTTTTCTTCCGTTTCAACCGCAACAACGGCAATTACAACAGTTAGTATTAATTGGATTGATACTCTCGACAATGACAACATCGAGGACTCTAATAATGACTCTTATGGTAAGAGTTAAAAGCTAGTATTAACGTCAATTTCCTCGCTCGAAGGAGATGTCGGTGACGAGCGAGCCCTTGATCTGAACCCCGCTCATACAGATCCGCAGTCGAATATCCTACAATATCAATCGCAACTGGCTCCAGCCAGTGGCGTTGTCTGTTATATCGAATTATTATAATCATAGAACAATATTTTGGTTATTTGAATATTTAGTTATCGGAGAGATTTTAAATTTACTGTTGAAGTTTCAGTTTAAGTTGAATTATTGTTCTCTTGTATTCTTTTTGAAGGAAAACCTTAGATTGTAATCCGTGATTTACTTATTTGCCATGGCACTAAAACACAATTAAAACAAAATTTCGATACTAGGCGTCACTGAGCTCTGAAAGGGTGTTTCTTCTTATTACATTAAGTTTAATATTACTCATTATTTCCCTGGCAAAATATTTTTCGTTCAAAATTACTTCACTAACGTTGATATCTAGTTTTAAACTTTGTAAATAGTTTTCAGCGTTAGTTAGTTTTACACTGTCAATACATAATTCTACAATTTTATCTGAGGCAAAATGATATCCTGAGATTAAATGTTCCAGGGCTTAAATTCCTATAATTTGAATTTAATAATAATATTGGAATCTTTAGCTGTCCTCGATTCTTGACTGAACCTAGATAACCTTCTAGTCTATTAGTAAATCCAACGACTGCACTAAATTACAATAAATTTAATATTAAAAATTAAAGACTATACAGTTATGCAATTGAACGAAAATTAAAACGATTTCAAATATCACGTGTAAGCGAAATTCGTAGAAGTTGATATTATACTTTTTCTAACGCAAACTGCTAACTTTAAATAAATCAAAAGATTACGTATAACAAAATCAAAAGATTACGTATAACAAAATTACTATCACTACGCAAATTACTACTACGCTCTCTACTACAAATTCCTATTCCATTATTTTACTAACGGCTACACGGCTTCAATGTTAACGTTAGTTTCCTCACTCGAAAGCGAAGTCAGTGACGGACGAGCCCAGGATTTGAACCCCGCACATACTGATCCGCGGTCGAATATCTTACCAACATCACTTTATGACTTTATTGTAAAGTGAACATTTGAAATTAAATGATTCAAATACTATACGAGATTCTATAAGATCAATGAACATGATTTAATTAATTTAATAAAAGCTAAATTTTAGTTCATCTCGTGACAGCGGTTTATATCGGGCTGGAATTGAAGAGATATCATTGGATAATTCATTGGCATCGCAATAAGATTAATCTTCAGAACTTTGCTATGATCAATATTTTGTTTTTCTAAAGCAGTTACGTCATAGATGCGTTAACCATTATCGAGCCAATGACATATGACAATAGACGGGCCTCTCTGACATATGAAGCAGTAAATCGATCTCAGATGATGATGAAACAAGATCAACACACACTAGATCACGAAACGTCAAACCGCACACGAAAATTTTATCTAGTTTGACTAAGTATTTTTGTGAAAGAACAAAAAATATAGAATGTTGCTGTCAATCATGACAGTAACAATGGATATATCTAAACCCTTGAACAATTTATAATGATTAAGCTTTTCCTATGAATAAAATGAAGGCATATGATGGGATTGATTAAAATTATTAATATTTTACACGTTGGTCGTCAACTAGTGGCCACCGAATGTAATAGGGAACGCAAAATTGAATGCATTATTTGTCTATGATATTGTTAACAGGAAAGCATATCTAATGCGATGCCAGTGCCAATGCAAAATGTTGAATGAAGTGTGTATCAGTTTTGAGAACTGGCTTAGAAAGAATTCCAAAAGTTATTATAAGGCTGCCAGTTTGAATTAATGGCAGGTTACTACGAAACTTAAACGTTGTTGACCATCAGGTTAATCTGATAGTGTATATCTTGTTTATTTTATTTTACTAAAACTTTCACGAAAAAAGACTAACTAACTTGCTAAAAAATAAAAATTAATTTACGAAACGAATTTATTTTTATTTGCTTTTTATTATGTTCATAGGGGCCTATGTATTTATATTACAATACATCTACCGTATGCGCCAACAAACACCTTTATTTACACGTGTATAAATGCTTGATACATATGTAGACATTTGTCAACTCCTACATTTCTTTCTTCATAGTGAGTTTTTTTTGTGAAAAATAAACAGAATTATTACGGACGCATGATGACCTTATCTGCCTTCAGTTATTATTAAGTAACGTAGATCAACATACATGTACGTATGGAAGAAACATTGCCTTTTGTGAAGTGAGTTGCTGAGCTATGGAGTGCTCAAGATTGAGCGTGAACGCAGACATTGAATATGAAGAAGTATCTTGGACCTGCACTTGGCATAACACTAGAGAAAGAGAGAGAAAGAGGGAGGTGGGGAGAGATCAACATTTGACAGCTTGTGGATTGGTTGAGTATTGTAGCGTCATGCTCAGAGCTGCCTGTGAGGCTGTGACGTATCCCTGTCTGTTAGTTATCAGGTAAACTCAGCTGAACCATTATAAACAATTAGTTCTATTATGATATTACAAGAATGCTGAGCTAAATAAATAAAACCAACTTCAGTAGAATCAATCAGTTGATTAGAGCACTGCCTCCTTCGTTTTCTTCTCCAAATACCAATTTGTTATATCATCCAGAATTCCATGTCTCGCTATGCCTCAAGCTTTTTTCATGTGCATGCTTCCTTCTGTTACATCTTTCATTATTAGTCATCCCCCTTATAATATATCATATTCAGCCTTTCTTTCTATATCTAATCATATTTATTGACTGTCTATCTGTACCAACGAACACAAGGACTTTCTTATTTGTCATTTTGTGGGTCCAATTAGGCTTTGCTTAAAGTTTTCTGATGAACTTTTGCTTAACGTCCACGTTTCACAAGCATATAGAAGTGTCGTCCACACCAGTGTTTTTACAGTCTTTATTGTTATGTTTTTCTTAGTATCTTTGGTTAGGAGTTCTTTCCTCTTTCCGAAAGTCTCTTTCGTCTGTCTAATTCGATATTCTATTTTCGTATTTTTTTTATTCCGTATAGTTACACGCGTGACATACTACATGTGCTACATAGTTTTCTTTCTTGGTTTCTATTTTTGTAGTTTTCGTTATTGCCTTCTTTTCCTCGCCATGGTTATTAGTAATCGTTGTCTTTTGTTGGCGCTTTCCATTGACGCGCAGCTTAACTGGGTGCGCTAAATCCCCCCCCCCCCCCATTGCGTATTACACTTTCCATCATCCGTGATGTGATGGTGTGGCCCAGGTGTTTGAAGCTCCTTTTCTAACCGTTTAATGTTCAATGTGATATTTATTTCACTGTTACTCTTAGACACTCTCATTTAATTATTGTATACCTGTTTATAAGAAGGAGATTAATGACATTTGTTTAAAACGCATGACTCTAATAAGAATTGTTAGATAACTACACATTGCAGATTTAAATAGCTCAGTGCATAGAGCCAATGTGACGTCGTGACATTTTCCTCATTGATCCTATGGTGATTGGAAGAAGCTCTAGTTGAATTTCTGGTCGAGGTTATAGCGACAAAATCACATGACAGGTGAAAAATGGATCATGAGAAAACTATCCAATGTTATAAACAAATGGTAGAGATCGTCATTGGCGATCACTATAGCACGTATTTTTAAACAATGTATATTATCAACCATTTGCATATGGGTTACATTATGCATCGCCGATGTGGTTGACTGAAGGCTAAGCCGAAAGTAATTATGTTATGAAAGTAAGTATGTACATGTATATTAGTATATGCCTATTTTCGGCTTAGCCTTCAGTCATGCACCTATCATAGCCAGTTAAAACTACTGCACATATTGCAGCAGGGCTATAGTCTATCCCAGCACATCTTGCCTAATAAAGAGATCATTGTTTGATTTATGATGGAAGGCTACCTAACAGTTAACCCGGCGCTGAGCGCTGTTCATTCAATTTCCGTTTGCAATAATACTTCCGGTAGCATGAAAAATCCAATAAGCGGCGGGATTCAGCAAAAAAGTGGGCGTCGATTCTTTATAAAATATTTACATGTTGATTTCTTATGTGGGTCAATTTTCGTTGTAAACATATAGTAAATAAATAGCTCAATTAATAGCGATGGTAAGGTACCAATGATAATTATCATAGTCTTGTCGATCATCGATCATATCCAATAATATTGCTATTCCTATTACCATTGTGACTATTTATATTTTATCTTTTTTGGGCTTACTTTTCAGTGTCAGCTAAAGTCTGAGGCAAATGCATATTGGTAGAATGGTATTTCAGGTATTCTTCCATATAACTCTAGAAGCCGATAATAAGTTAAATAATTTAAAAGCTAAAAATCTACTTCCGACGAGTAATGAAAAGGACAAATTCTGGTGGAATTCATTTGAATGAATACTTGGATGGAATATTGAAATTATATTTGTGGAATGGCCGAGTTGTTAGTAGGCTTGCCTGAAAAGCCAGAGGCTATCGAATCTCAACTGGACAGTCTACATGTATGTACATGTATGTACCGGATCCTCTGCGGTACGCTAAGAGCCTAATAGACGTTAAACTTAATTTTATTCAAAGTCTGGCTACTGATGCATTAGGCAAGTGAACCATTAACACGTCCATACATCCAAGACAGTCTCATGTCTCGTGGTACATAAAAGTTATTGTCACTTATGTAATTGATATCTAACTCTTATTAATTAATGATTGCATTTTAGCTTTTGGGTCCTTATAAGTGCATAATACCTGATTCTGCACTATAACATGTATTTTCCCCGTGTTGTGCTCGGGTGTGGATGGACCACTGCAGAATAGGGCAACAGCAAACATTCTACAGCGTGTACGTAAGAGGCGATTAAAGCAGGAGTTGAGGATGGCAAGAGGGGATCCACCTCACCATGAAATATATTCCCCCAGGATTATATGGTAATTAATCCATCTAACTGAGGGAGGCAACGGGAAACCACCTCAGAAGCCATATTTTCCCAAGATATAGGCTACATAAGGTATGGATAAGGTATAGACTCTGTGAAAGGATTAACTTGTTGATCTAAGGAGTGCTCTTTTGGAGCGAGAAAGCCGACTTTGGATATGAATATGTATCTCGAACCTGCCACTTGGCAGTGCACTGAAGAAGAAGACTTAATATCGTAATGTTGCAATGTGCAAATCAAACTATCTGTCAAGTAAAAATAAATTACAAATAAAAATTTTTCTCAGTTGTTTTTACATTGTTAAATCTGCTGAAATTAACATAGCGGAAGCAAACACATTATACGCAGGAAGATAGCAGTCAATTCAGTGGCAGTCTACTGTTTTATTAGTGTTCACAGTAATACCGTCAAATTCCCAGATGACTATTTATAGCCGAGACTAAATCTTCGGGAATTAATCTCCACAAAACATCCAGTCGTCTCTTCCTCTCCAGGTTGTTTTATGGTGGAGCCGTTGCAGAAGAGATAACGATGGCTCTCGTGATGTAAGATTGGGGATCTTGTGCTCTTAGTATGGCTTGTAAACCGCTATTCCTCTAGACGTTACAGCCTGTGCAATGGCTCGAAACATTTCGTTAGTCAATATATACCATATACATGTATATAATATTGTTTAATATAGTCAATATATATCATATAGTATCTCTCTCTCCAGTGCACTGCCAAGTGGCTGGTTCAAGGAACATATTCATACTCAAAGTCTGCTTTATCGCTCCATTAGAGAACTCCGTAGATCAACAAGTAATCCCGTCACAAAGTCTATGTCTTATTCATACCTTTTGTAGCCTATAGCTTGGGAAAAGTTCTGAGGTGGTTTCCCAATGCCTTCCTCAGTTGGAGGAAGACAACGAATAATATATAATATAATAATATAGTATATGACTTGTATATTGACATATAATTGACCTATAATGTTTACTAACGAACATTACATTAACTATTTGTTGCTATAACCACGGCCACTCTAAAACCTGGTAAGTCTAGGGGAGGGAGTAAAGGCTCCTCCAGTCCTCAGGTTTACCCTCTCCCTCCACTGCTCTCTATTTGCTTCTTAACATAACATAACGGCACACTGGGTCAGCCTCCTTCCTCTCCATGGTTATTAGTAATTGTTGCCTTTTGATAGCGCATCAATTGCAGCCGGCGCGGATTTAAGAATAACCTTCCATCACCCTGGGATTTTTTCTTCTGGTGATCCAGCGATTAACTTGTGTCTAACATATGTGGTGTTGTGTTCGAGACACTGAAGAATAGACCAAACCTAAACTATAGGTGCCGTTAAAGGCCGCTGAGCAATAACTGAGGAAGACAACGGGAGACCACCTCAGACGCCATATTATTCCAAAGCTATAGGCTACCTTAAGGTATTGATATGGATAGTCGTTCGTTAAGGGTCTAGCTCATTAATTGATGAATAGTTCTTTATGGAGCGTAAAAGCAGCATATAAGTAGAATATGCATCTTGGACCTGCAACGTGGTAGAGTGAATAAGAAAGAGAGAGAGAGAGAGAGAGAATATATGTATGAAGTGAGAAAAGGTCTTCAAATAATTTCAGAATGAGATTTTGGCGGCTCAAGATGCTTCTTATATTGACATTTTTGTATGTATATGGGGTCTCACGAAGAGCATATACGCACATTCACTCCTATCCAATAAACGTTTTGTCTTCCAGTAATTTTTCTTTTTATAAAGAGACTACGTTTACTTTAGTAACAATATTAAATCAACTTCTTCTTGAAGCGACTCTTGTAGTATCAAGACGCCTGCGAAAGTTCATCTTGCTATCCGCCCTGAAACCTGTCGCTTACTTAATGAATAAAGCAGCATTATTGATTGGTATATTATACAATATCGCTCATAGACTAATGGCAGCGTTAACAATAGATCTAATTATTTGCAACCCACTGAACTTTAAAATCTTCGAATATTCATTAAATGTTATTAAATTGCCTCAAAGCTGGAGTCCGCGTATTCATTGTTTTGTTAAGAATTACGCAATAATATGCACTATGCACTTGGACAACGGCGACACATTAATTAGTTCTTAAAGGAATATTGTTCTTCCTATCGAGATTACTCTACAAACCTGTAAGTAGGAGGAGCATTTCAGCTAATAAGCTTATATCAGCTTAATAATAGCTTCTAAGTTAATATAATTTTACGTAGCTCCGTAATTATGATCTTATATTTTTGTGATTAACGCAACAACAACGACAACTAATAATTATAATAATAAGAATTTTAAAAATACCAATAATGATAATAGTAATAATAATAATAAAAACGATTCGAGCAATACGTGCTGAATCGCCGCCCGGCTATAATAATAATAATAATAACAATAATAACAAAACTTGATATAAATTATTAGACAACAGGGCTATTGCTAAAAGCCATCGTTTTGTGTGAAAACGTGTGAAAAAGTGGCCACACACGATCAAATTTATCTGAACAGATATCTGTTCAGATAAATTTGACGGAGCCCACACACGGTCAAATTTAACTGACAGATATCAGATCAGATATCTGATCAGATATCTGTTCAGATAAATTTTATTCGTCCACACACGGTCAAATTTATTTGTTTAGATCTCAGATCTGAACAGATATTTTGGCCACACACGATCAAATTTAACTGTTCAGATATCTGATCAGTTATGCTAATTAGCTGTCAATCATTTCCAGACTGCAGCGCGCGTGACTGGCGTTGTTATTACTACAGTCAATCAATATATTTTTGAGCAATTTAAACTACTAATTTGAGAGCTACCCATCCACTGATTGATGGTGGCTGTTCAAATGATGGAAGTATCATTTAATGATTTAATAGTTCTATTTTTATTATTTTATTTTGTAATCTCAATTTAAAATAATACCCCTGCCTCTGTTGCATGCACAAGTTCAACTATTATCATTAGTTTTATTTACGTTCACCATTCATTTAAAAGCTGGTAAAGCTAAGGTCAACGTCACTTTCCTCACTCCAAAGTGATGTCAGTGACGGGCGAGCCCAGGATTTGAACCCAGCACCTATGATCCACGGTCGAGTATCTTACCGACTTCGTCACTGGCTCCAGCCAGCAGATCCAGACTAAATGTAGATCACATTTAGTCTGTGCTTTTTCAGTGGATTGCGAGTTTGAATCCAGGCCAATTGCATCCGAGGCGAACACTCTAACCGTTACGCCATATCCACCCAATACTTCACTATCAATACAAAAGTATAATATAATACTAGTTTTAGTCTATAATCCCACATGGTAGGTATTCTGCATCATTAAGTATGCTGTATCATGGTCACTATTTAGTTTATATTTCTGCATTCTCGTATAGGCAAAGTCTCTTATACGCATGTTGAAATTATTTAGTGGAGCATCAATTGCAGCCGGCACGGATTTAAGAATAAACTTCCATCACCCTGGGATTTTTTTCCTTCCTAAGCTGTCAACACTCGGTCTTCCAAGGGGGTCACCCAAAAAGTACTAACCGAGGTCGGTGTAACTTAACTTCGATAATTGATTCGCAACTAAACCAAGCGCGCTAAATCCCGCCAAACGGCATGCTTATGAAGTGTTCATTACTGAGGGAGATTGTAGAATACTATATAAGTTGCGCATGTCATTTCTATTGTTCGGAAATATAGTAGAGATTGACTATAAATAAAATTATTATTCTGTGTTTAAAATTTTTTAATTTGTTTAGCGAAGGTGTTTAATATTAAAATTAAAAAAGCCGTTTAGCATCCCGTATATCCCTATTCGGGGTCGAAACGAAAGGGACTAGATAGGAAATGGAACATTAAGGTCGCATATATACATCGATTTGGCGTATATAATGTTTGCACGACTAAATTTTTATTTTTCACGTCGCAACGCAGTCCCGAACTCGCGACCTCTCGTTCTAGAGGCGAGCTTTTTGTCATTGCACCACTAGTCATTCAATTTATATTAAAATCAATATTGAATTTTAATAATGATATTTAATTCGTAAACTCTTATTCCTGTAAGTCAAAAGCATCTTTGTGATTTCTAATACTTTTATTTGAATTACTCAATTAAGAAATTAATTTCTATTCAGAATGCTCAAATTAAAATAAATTTAGGCCGACAAGTGCGCCAAAAGTCTTTGTGGGCGGGACAAGTCTTCAGATCTGAAAACTGACGCTGCCACGCACGATCAAATTTATCTGAACAGATGAGTTTGATGGTTTTCCCATCAGTTTTGAAAACTGACACTCGTCAGTTTTCCCATCAGTTTTTGCCCACACATTATGAAATTTATCTGTTCAGATATCTGAACAGATATCTGTTCAGATAAGTTTGATCAGTTAAATTTGATCGTATGTGGAGAAACTAGGTCATCAGTTCTCTCGTCAGCTTTCAAATCTGACGCGGACACACACCATCAAATTTATCTGTTAAGACATCTGAACAGATATCTGAACAGATGAGTTTGATGGCAAAACTGATCGTGTGTGGCTACTGAAAGAATAATAGCCGTAATGGTCAAGCAGTGAGATGCTGATATATCGCTACGTAAACTTATCGTTTTATTGCATGACTTAATGATGTTACATTAACGTCATTAAATCAGATTTACTGACTTTAACTAAATAAACCTGACAGCAGAATGACCTACGTTAGATTGAAGAAGAAGACTCTCAATGCATCCATCAGACGCCTCAATTTTCTATATAAACGCTTAATATGAAATGTTTTCTCATAAGATACTTTATGATGTACAAATAATTGTATTCGTAAAATTATTAAAATTCACGAATGCCTACAACCAGACTCTCAACTCACTAAAGGCATTACTAAGATTATTTTAAAGTACATCTAAATCTAGTATATCAGTGTACATTGTTCTTATACCACTGAGAACTGTTTTGACTTTATTTTTAATTGAAAGATCTTCAAATTTGAAACAGTATTTACTTCAGTTTAATGCATACAGTTTTGTATTGTATGCGTTAAGTACTGTATGCTGAGTCAATACGCTAATAAATTAATTTCTCACTTCTTATTCAGAATCTGATAAATACGTTTAATTTAATTAAAGCAACAGACTTTGTAACCGACATTTTGGCAGCTCCACAAAGCATTATCAATTTCTATAAAAATGTGAATTGTGCAAATTATAAATGCGTTAATAATAGAGTAGCAATAAAATGATAGCAATTTAAATATTTATTGGAAAATTTATAGCAAAAGAAATTATATCATTAAATTGAATGAGGCTATTTTATTACAATTTCGCCGCAGTCTCATACATTCCATACATATGGCCTTACCAGTGTGTGCTCTATATTCTCCATACGCTATCATATTCTCCTGAGGCATCATGATTTCATGTTTCAACCTTTAGGCTACTGTTCAAAATTTACACAAATTATTTTACTGACAGACTTAGTGGAGCTCCAAAAAACGTCCATAAAGTGATTTTCCATGCAGATATAAATTATTCACAAAATTGTAGAAAATAATGCAAAAGGATGTGATGCAATTTTGTGTCACGCTGTTACGCTTAATGATACACTAAGCTATCATTAGACTGTCGCAGTGTTAGCAGCAGAATATAGAGCTAGTTTAACACGCAGTCAATTCTCTGATCATAGGAGTAGAGCCCGCGAGCACGCTCTCAAATGCAGCTCTAATGTAAAGCGCTCCAAGTTCTCTACATTCGATGAATTTCTTTCCATAATTGCAGCTACAGTGTGTCATCTGCAGTTGAATTGAATTTTAAAATTTTTATTCTGTTCTCGAGAATCCAGGGTTTTAATGCTTACACCATGTTTTAGTCGCTACACCGATTGTGGTATTATACTACCAGGCTACTTGACCTTTACTCTCCATTCAGCGCTACTCTGATATTTAGCATAGAACGGCGCTTTAAATATACATATTATTTATGTTATTGTTATCATTATTATATACATGTATCTGCTTTCAACGGAATGTAGTGGATGTGGTGTAGTGCTTAGAAAGCTCTGCTCTCATGCAAAGAGCACGTACATCTACATTTAAATGTGTCATGTGTAACTCTGTGTAGCATTACATGTAACTTTGGAATACAATGAAGCATTTCTTTGCTTATAGCATTTGTGGCCAAATGAACATTTTATCCCATGAGGTAGTTTATATCATATAACGATAGCACTTTTTATCGGAAACTTTTAAAATGTACATTTAAATAAATTGTTAGTCTTGAATTCTGTGCAGGAATAATTCTGTTTTTAAACTTGAAACATTTTTATGTTGTCGATTGATACGTGGTAATTTCTAGAGTCTGTGTTGTCGATTCGTAAATAATATATATATTATATATATATATATATATATATATATATATATATATATATATATATATATATATAATTGCATAAAGCATTTTTGTAGCTATATATGTGCTTTTTACAAACATATTTAATATAATTCTATAATTATCGCTACTTTGCATATGTGAACATCAGCATTTACTTACCTTGGATGGTTACTAATATAATAATATCCTTGCTGGGCATACTTCAGACACCCCGGGCCTGTATGTACATTTTCGCGTCGTCGTTATTTGCACAATGTGTTATGTCATTTGTGATTTTCGTTAAAGTAAAATATATTCATTTAAACTCAATACAAAACAAGAGTTATTGTTGAAATAATTTTTAAAATTTCCCCAATTTTTAATATTATAGTACCTAGAGTATCGAAAGACAAAACAAGATTGTTTATTGACAAGTATAGCAATTGTCTAGCTTTTTGCATACTGTCATAGTATATATAGTATATAGGCATAACGTCAAAAACAAGATTGCTTGTTGAAAAGTATACAATCTCTCTAGTTTTCTTCGCAGTTCCAACTACATTTAGCCGGATGTTGAATTTTGTGAAAATAACAGATATAGGAAATCCCATTGCAAACGCATATTGCACATCATGTGGTACCTCACAACATACATGACGACTGTGCAAAATCTTCAGGCTGCTCACATTGGACAGCCTTCATTAGCACTTATATCCCTCAGAAAAAGGTATTACATCTTTCGCCTGCATTATAGATATATAATAATATAATAATATAACAATATAGATTAAAGATTTCATGCTGTGTTCATTGCTATAGATTAATTTAAGTAACTTTTAAACCGAAGGAAATCACAAACCCCTATGATCTAGTTAGTAAGACGTCAGG
Source organism: Enchytraeus crypticus (assembly GCA_905160935.1). Classification (NCBI taxonomy): domain Eukaryota; kingdom Metazoa; phylum Annelida; class Clitellata; order Enchytraeida; family Enchytraeidae; genus Enchytraeus; species Enchytraeus crypticus. Next base: position 1,001,620 of record CAJHZI010000517.1, on the reverse strand, counting down.
CTTTAGAGCGTGATACACTGGGTTCGATTCTCGCTCGAGTACTTTTGTCAACATCTTTAAATTATTTTCTTTTTATGGTTGGGATTAAGCCTCGAACAATGTAAGTAAATGAGTTAGAATAAATATTGTTATTTGTGTATTTAATTGGTACTGGCGAAGTACGGATTATCTTCTTCTGAGGTATTTAAGCGATAGTCAACCTTCTGCAATGGCTAGCGTCGTAAGAGTGCCATTTGAATCCTACAGATAGTTCAGAATTTATATTGCATTTAAATTAATTTCTACATTGCATTGTACTTTGATTGATTTGAAATGAAATTTATGTAATAGGAAATCGGGAAAATCTGTCCGTAATAATGCTTGAAGATTATTAATAGGACCTTTTGAGGTTTCATTATCATTCCTGACATTATTGATGCTTATTCCATTATTCAGCAATATCATGTCTAATTATGTGTCTTTGTAATTCATTCATGGCAAATTTATAATTTATATTCGTCCATTCATTCACTAATTTATTAGAGTATCCTTTGTGTTGAATAAATTCTAAATAAGTAAATGTAAAAACGGTCTGCCGGTGTATTAATTAATTGCATGCTTTGTTCAATCTGCATGTAGATCTCAGTGCCTGTTGTTTTGTACAAACATGTCTTATAGTCGTAACAGTTTTATATAAAAAATTTGTTATACATTAATTCCAGATGGAAATATCCAAGAAATTCCGGAATTTAAATACATTTACAAGTACAACATTTGAGTAAATGTAAAATTAGTTAAAAACAAAACGTATACAATTATAAGACCCCGTATTTTAGGCAGGGTCTTCCATGTTATGTCCGGACTATTGCAAAATAGACTAACCTTAAACGGCACGTGTTGTAAAAGTCGACAATAGAGTACTGAATATGGCAGTGGGAAGCCACCTCAGAAGCCATAATTTTCAAAGATAAAGGCTACTTTAATGTTTGGTAAAGTTTAGGTTTTAGTGATTAGGTGCTTTTATTTGTCAGTGAAGTGTTCTTATTGAGAGTGAAGGCAGACAGTGAATAGGTATGTGTACTTTGGACCTGCCACTAGGCAGAGCCCTGACGAGAGTGTTATGAATAGTAAATTTTCAAAATTCATAGAAGAACGTTTAAGGACTGCCAGATTGACATCAGGGAGCAAAACCTGGCGACTAATAGTAAACTTAAACGTGTTGCTTAGTTACACAGCAAATTTTCTAGTGAAGAAAAATATTTCGCCAAGTAACAGTAAGACTAGCAGCTATCTTCCTAGAAACAATTTTAAAAAATAAGTTCGAGAAAGCTGACAAGCCTAAAGTACCAGTAGCTAAGTAATATATTGAGTTGATATACTAAGCTATCGTTTGAGTATTAAAATCTTTAAAATCAGTGTTTTAAAGTTTGTTCAATTGCAGTAAAATTGGTTGGGCTTACGAACTATTAGACCGGAGGACTTTGTGCTGAAAAGTATTATACAAAGCGATTTGTGAGCATAACTTGTTTTATGCAAGTCTTGTTGCAGATTGTGTTAATTGACCTTAATCTGGCAATCATTAAATATTAGTCTATGAGATTTTAAAATTTACCTACCACTGCTAACTAGAATCAGTCTTGCAGCAGTGAATCGCGTTAATATCTCTCATCTAGCCGATTCTGGTCCCAGAAACACTTAAAGATTTCTACTGCTTTCTCATGCTTCATTTTTGGTCAATTTTCTGATAGTCTTTTTGCATACAGTACAATGTCATGTATGTTCGTAGTATATTGTCACATATCAACCTTTGCATTTTTATGAACAGTTCGATAAATACCCACCTCTTTTCTCGTCTCTTCTTTTATCCAGTGTCCATGAGTTGCGACAATCACGTCAAAACCTTTTTTAATTCTCTGTTTTTGAACTGGTTTTCAGGATTATTGATTTTTCATCGATTTAGACCCCTATTGCTCATCGGTTAGAATTTAGTTAAATATTGCTCTATGTTATCATTGACGACAGTAGCACTCTGATAGTTGTTGTCTTTATTTATTATACTTGGAAAATTTAAGCTTTCGGAATCTATTAGCTTGAAACCTCTCTCATTCAATGTGAATGTAATAATGTATATATTTGTAATTCACTTAAAAATGCATCTTTTCTCAAAAGAAGTAAATTGAGCTACTTTTCTTCAATTCAATTCAGTAGAGTACATTGAATAGATGATTTTTTCCTGCTATTTGCTGAAATTGTGATGTACATTGTAAATATAACATTACTGAAATGTTGTTCTTGTTATTTATGCAAATTGATTTCTGACAGAAGTTAATAAGATATCAGTCGAGTCTATTTTAGTTTTGTCTTACTTTTCATTTCTCTTGACTTCTGGGATTACATTTAATGCGACGAATGCCCACTGGTTCGGGGCGTAAAAGTTCGAAACATTATTTATCAGTCAACACAAGGAAACGTTTCTGTTTCGAAAAATGAGAGTTTAAGCGTCCAACAATTGAACCCATTTCGTATTACCTGAGTAAAATTTGATAGGCGTAAGTAGATTAGGACTGTTAACCTCAAAAGCCATACTTTTCCCAAGCTATAGGCTACATAAGGTATGAATAAGGCCTAGACTTTGAGAAAGGGATTTACTTGATGCTCTTATGGAGCGAAAAAGCAGACTTTGAGTTTGAATATGTTGGCAGTGCACTGACGAGAGAGAGAGAGCGAGAGAGCGAGAGAGAGAGAGAGAAAGAAAGAGAGAAGCAGATTAGAGGAAAGTAAAGGGAAACCTCTTCATGTGCCTTATTTTGTCAGCTTAGGTTACTTAGAGTGTGGAGGATGCATCTATATGTACCACACAGTGCTAGGTTCAACTTGTTAATCTACATGTATATACATGTTTAGAAGTCTTTGTTACTAATGATAGTTGTGGAATATGAGCATGATATGTATAAAAGAGCACTCTATCGATTAACTAGTAAATCCTTTCGCAAAAGGCATAACATTTTGAGATGGTTTTAATCTGTTAAACCATGGAGTGCTCTATATGCAAAATGACAGCAAAATGTGAATCATCAACTAGTTATTAGATTAATTAATAGGTTCACAGATCTATTGCTGGCATTTAACCAAAGTAGCCCTGCGTTTTAGGCTCGATATTGATTATTTTAAGTTTAATTTCTTTGGCTGTATAGCTGCAAAAATGAAATCGATATCAGTGAAGGGTGAGCCCACGATTTGAAACCATATATACTTATCCGTGGTCGATTTTCTTACCAATATCGGTAATTTCTTATATCGGTAGACTGATCAAAAAGATCTATTTTATTGTAAATCTTTATTTAATATTTTATTATAAATGAAAGCTTTGTGCTTTTAAATAGTATAAATACAGGCCACCTTTAATTATCTCTTTGTTGTGATGGAAAACGAGCAAAGGGAAGCCCTGAATGAATTGGTGTCCACATAACCTCAATCTTGTACGGGGCTCCTTCCTTTCTGACCCTATTTTTTGCATATTATATTATATAGCACACTCTGTCTAGATCTATATTGTCTCTCTCTCTCTCTGTCTTCTGTCTTTCCTTCTTTCTTTCTTTCTTTCGCTCTCTCTCTCTCTCTCTCTCTTTCCAACTTTCTAAGTCTACATTTCTATATTTTCAGTCTTCATCTACTTCTCATTATCTACTAATCACTCAACTTTCTCATTGCCTTAGTTCTTTCTCTCATGAACTCTCTTTTTCCTGGACTAAATTAGACCGTATCGAAAATGATGATAGGCCTATTTATTTGCTGAGTAATTTAAGTAAGACTCTGAAAAAATTAATGTGTAAATGGGTATTTGATTCGTTGATAAATACAACAATTTAATTACGCGATGACCCATTTGGTTCTAAAGCGGGTCACTTAAAAACGTATACAGTAGACCACCTAATCTCTCTTAGTGCACTGCCTACTGGCAGGTCCACGTATATAACGCCTCCACTCTTCTCTGTCTTTCGATTACCTCTTTCCTCATGTATACCTACTTCTTCTTCTTCTCTTCTTCAGTGCACTGCCAAGTGGCAGGTTCAAGGTACATACTCATACTCAAAGTCTGTTTTCACTCTCCATAAGAGCACTCCTTAGATCAACAAGTTAATCCCTTCACAAAGTCTATGCCTTATCCATACCTTATGTAGCCTATAGCTTGAGAAAAATATGGCTTCTGAGGTGGTTCCCCGTTACCATCCTCAGTTAGATGGATTAATTACAATTTAATCCTGGGGTAAAAATTTCATGGTGAGGTGGGTCCCCTCTTGCCATCCTCAGCTACTGCCTTTAGTCGCCTCTTACGTACACGCGACAGATTATTTGCGGTTGCCCTATTCTGCAATGGTCCAACCACATCCGAGCAAAACACGGGTTTTACAGGTATACAAAAGTTAGATACCTACTAAATTTTATAAAATGCTAAAAGTGGAAGATACAGTGGCCAATTTTTAACGGGCTCTTCCTGGATCTTTCCAAGGCATTTGATACAGTTGATCTTAAATTATCCCTAATCAAATTATGGCACTAATTAAGGCTGCGTGGCGTCTGAAATAACTTCTTTAAGTCACATCTTGAGGGTAGATACCCATGTACAGTTGCTTTTACGTCTGTTTCATAAATTCTAGGAGTGGCGATGGGTGTAGGGCACTGTAGGTCTAAAGTATCTCAATTCTCTCTCCTGAGCCTTTTGCTTTTCCTAATTATATTAATGACATCCAGAATGCCCAGTGGTAGTGCATTTCAAAAATTATTTGCTGATGACTCAAATGTCTTCCTGGAAGCACTCAATTCGATATATTTATATGACTCTGCCAATAAATTTTGTAAACTAATTTGTCAATGGTGTCAAGAAAATAAGTTTACTATTAACAGTTCTAAATCAATTTATGTTTTATATTTTTCAATTAAGAAGGACTATGAATCCACAGCAGTCAATAATTTAACTATTTCGCTAGATAATTGCAAACCAGAGAATTAAGTACTAAATTTCATGGGTTGGTTTGACGACAAGCTCAAAAAAGAGCCTAGAAATAGTATGACCCATAAAATCAATAGCGTCATTGGCATACTAAATCCAAACCGTGATTTTATTTCTGACAGCTGCCGTAAACATCTTTTCTTTTCATTTGTGCACCGTAAAGCTCTTATAGGGTAGAAATGTTTATCGGGCTACCTCATCTTCTGCTATGTTCCTTCGTCGTATGTCCATAAACAAATCGTTGCGCACTCTGCAGTACCGTATCATAGTAGATAGTGCATACTGAGTGCTTTATGAAAATTATACTCTATTACCAGTTTACCTACAGTACTAACTTTCAATTGGTAAATTAATATTTAAATGCCTGTCCTATGAAGCCATGTTAAATTCTGTTAGAGATATGTTCGTGACCAATTAGGCCCGTGTATCAATTAAAGCTAGCACTTCTAATTTTAATTCAATTATTTTTACTTGCTGCAATATCTCTCTCTCTAATGCTCTGCCAAGCACCAGGTCCAAGGTACTTATTCCTACTCACAATGCTTTCACGTTCCATAAAGAACACACCATCGATTAATGAGTTAATCCCTTCACAAGTGGCTATGCCTTATCCTCACCTTAAAGTAGCCTTTAGCTTGGGAATATATGGGAATATACATGTATGCTGTAATATATGGGTTAATATTCCTCTTACTATTCGCAATGCATCATCCATAAATTCTTTTCTTAGGTGATACAAAGATCTTTTAATTAATGGATTGTGAATTTCGGTTACTTATTGCAAAATCAAACTATCTAAATTTGATTTTCTTAATATATCTTGTAATTAATAGTTGAGTGTTCAGCTAGATAAGATACTATGCATTTTCACAGATGACTGCACGTACTTGCAATCATCGCCATTGGCGATGTCGTTAAGATACTCGACCGCTGATAAGTAAGTGCGGGTTCAAATCCTGGGCTCGACCGTCACTGACATCGCTTTCGAGTGAGGCAACTGACGTTAACATTAGCTTTTTTAGCTTTTTTAATATATACTTCTTTACTTTCTATAGGATATGCATGCCCTTTTCTCACTGTGCATGGCATGAATGTTTATATTACTGTATGTTGTATACCCATGCATATGAGTTGATATGAATTAAAGCATTCTCTTTCTCTCTCTCTCTCTCTCTCTCTCTCTCTCTCTCTCTCTTTCTCTCTACGACCCTGTCACACGCTCATTCTGCGTATTATTCTCTGTGTTTACCTATTTATCAATATATATTTTTCTCACTTTGTCATTCTCTCTATATCTATCTCTCAATTCTTTGAATTCCTTTCGTACAAATTTCTATCAATCTCAAACTGAAATCTTCAAGCCAGTAGCAAACAGCCGAATTGTCTTCTGTCGTTCTATCACATTGTCTCTCGCTTTCCCTCGATCTCTTGCTTTCGCTCTCTATCTCTCTATCTCTCTCTCTCTCTCTCTCTCTTTCTATCTCTTACTCTCTCTCTCCTTCTTTCTTTCTCTCTCTCTCTCTCTCTCTCTCTCTCTCTCTCTCTATCTGTTTAATCATTTTAAACTGTAATATTTTGAAGTGTAACAGCTGAAGTATAATATTTCGATAAGAATTTGCTAAATTGAGCTGTCTCTCTCTCCCAAGAATTTTGGGTTTTTAGCAGAGGCAGTTAACCATAAGACAATAATACAATAACAAGTACATTATGAAGCTGCCATCAGGAGAGAGAGAGAGAGAGAGAGAGAGAGAGAGAGAGAGAGAGAGAGAGAGAGAGAGAGAGAGAGAGAGAAAGAGACTGATAGACAGCGTTATTAATGAGATCAGAGGATTAGAGGTTGACTATCTATCATCAGTGTTATTGACCAGTGATGCATTAAGCGCCAGTAGGAATTCCCTATCAGGACTTGTTAGCACTGGTCTGCACTCAGTCAATGTCATTCTCTGTTTACTTGCATAACATTCCCATCATGGTTTCCCTCAACTGATGCCAATTTCTTCTTCAAGCTTCAAAGCTTGCTCTGTGACATAACATTAATTGTAGATATTTTTAGCAATCAATAAATAAATCATTCAATCAGTCATCAATCACTCAATCAATCAATTAATTAATAAATCAATATCAATAAGAAGTTAACGTCCGGTTCATTTCCAAGAGACAATGTCAAAGATGTCTCAAGCAGACTCTGCACCGCATCAAAAGGCACCAGAGTACTTGATGACGCCTGTGTATAAAAGCAGAAGAAAAAGCAAATTGGAACAATTCAATTCCATGATATTATAGAAATAAATTAATTTTGGCAACCGTTTAAAGTCATTTTCCCCATCTATTGATTATGTCCATCGAACGTACTTACATCTTTAGTCGTTAAGTCCAAATTGATTCACTCAAAGTCGTATTCCTAACAGCAGCTCGGTCGTCTATTGAAGGGAAAATTTGAAATCTTGATTTTTACTCATTTACATCAATGGGTAACAATACAAACATGTTCTAATAACATACTTACAAATCCATTAATTTAATTATCGTAAGGTTGCTCAGCACGAATATTTATTACGGGCAATATTAACGAATATAAACTTATTAGGTTCAGACGGCGATGCAGGCACTAATGTTTGAGTATTATTTGATCAACACATTTCTGGTCTTATTCCGTTGATCAAATATATAAATGCGTGAGGTCATCTAATATTTTCGACCATTGGTTCAACAAATTTGACACAATGGTAGCAAAGAAAACTCTCAGAGTGTCACTTCGTGTCTATGTTAAGGCAGCATGAAACACATCTACCCCTAAAATATGAATAATTGATTTAAAGTTTCAATTTCGATAGCTTTGCTCCAGAACTTTAGTCGGTATTTTTAGCTATCATTTGACAATCAGGACAACAACATTTTCAATTTTTTTTAAACATGGCTTGTTTCCTTCAAGCCAAATTTGACTTATCATTGACTGTAGTGATCTAGGGTGGGCGAACCGCTCAGCGAGAACTTTTATTTGCTACGGGATGTTTTGTGAGGACGAGGAATTAACTTCCTCCAATGCTTTGTGTCTCTACTACCGCATAGTAAGTGTCCCGTTAGTCGTAAATACGAATAGAGAGATGCATGATGTGAATATTGAGCAGCTGGGCATTTAGAGAAAAGGGCTGCAAGTCATGTACGTTCATGAGCAGAATGTGAGTCTATCTGGAAAAGCAATGCCGTGCATCTGAAAGAATAAAAGTAAATTGTAGGCGCGGGTAGACAATCCAGATTTGATGGCAATTCATATGTCACTCTATCTCGTAATCTAGTAAATGGAAGGTCCAAGAGTAACTATTTAAATAACTTTAATAAAAGTAATAAAATTTCAAAATCCGGATCCGAGACCTTAGGCGAAGTCAGGGAAGTCTACTGAAAAACACTTATTGATTTTTATAATAAATACCAGGCCATACTATAGGGAATAATAGCAGTACGTAACTGTCTTGAATATTAAATTACCTGAACACGAAATATGTCAAGGATTATCATTAAGTGTTATTCAACTTTTTTACATTCGTTCCTTTACATGAATGTAATTTATATCGCTTAAAGATTATTCAAGTTGCACAGCTATATATATATATATATATATATATATATATATATATATATATATATATATATAACTGTATATATATATATATATATATATATATATATATCTTTATATTAGTGCATTGCCTACTGGCAGTACCATGGCACATAACGCCTCCACTCTTTTCTGTCTTCCGCCTTCCTCTTCGTTTCCACATATGAGTGGGTCTTTAAATCATCTAACATACCTAATCTCGGCCTGCCCCTGCCTCTTTTGCCTTCCAATCTCACTTCTATGACCTCTTTTAATAGACCTTCCCCCTTAGAATGTGTCCTATCCATCTCTTCTTCCTATTTCTTAATACATTTATCAACTGTCTATCTGTGCCAACTCTCTCCAGAACTTCCTCATTTGTAACCTTTTGAGTCCAGCTAATTCTCTCCATTCTTCTCCAAATCCACATTTCCAATGCCACCAATTTCCTAATATCTTCCTTCCTTAAGGTCCATGTTTCACATCCATACAATAGTGTGATCTAAACCAAAGTTTTCACTATCTTTATCTTTGTATCTTTCTTCAGACTTTTTGTTAATAGTTCTTTTCTAGTACCAAAGGCCGCTTTTGCTTCTGCAATCCTACTGCATATTTCTGTCTCACATTTCATATAATCGGTTATGGTATAACCCAAATATTTGAAACTCCTTACCTGTTCCAATTTCGTACCATTTATTGTGATATTAACTTCACCTTTATTATTGGACACTCTCATAACCTTGGTCTTTTATATTAATCTTCATGCCATAACTTAGGGCCGTATCATTCAGCCTATCCATTATTTTCTGCAATCCAATCTCGCTGCCCGCTACCATTCCTTGGTCATCTGCAAATCGCACATCTTGTTACAAATTCCCTCCAACTTTTATTCCTTCTTCCAAGTCTTCCATGGCTTCCTCCATCATTGGCTCAGCGTAAATGTTAAACAGCAGCGTCGAAATGCGACAACCTTGTCTTACTCCACGTCCAATTTCACCTTCTTCTGAGTATTTTGTTGGATTTTGGTTACTGCTCTTTAATTCAGGTACACGTTCAAAGTGAGTCTTCTATCTCTCCAGTCAATTCCTATTCTTTTTAAGATATTCATCATCGATATCTAATCAATCCTGTCAAAGGCCTTCTCGAAGTCTACAAAGCATACAAAAACGTCATTTCAATATTCTAAGCTACTTTCGCAAAGAACCCGCATTACTGCTATTGCTTCTCTTGTGCCGCATCCTTTCCTAAAATCAAATTGTGTCTTGCTCAGTATCATCTCTGCTTACGATTGAATGCGATTACTTACTATCTTTAAAATAAGATCTTAGATACATGAGGTATTAAGCTGATTGCTCTGTAATCCGACCACTCCACAGCATTGGCTTTTTTTGAGAATTGGAATCATCACTGACTTATTAAAGTCGTCTGGTAAAATACCTGTATTGTACACTTCCATACACACTTCCATTAACTTTTTGAGTGTTTCTCCTTTCAGCATTTTCAAGAATTCTGCTGGGATTTCATCTATTCCGGCTGCCTTCCCCTTCTTGATTCTGTCAATTGCAGAATAAATTTCCTCCTTCATTAAATCGGGGCCCCTTTTATCGTCTTCTATGATATTTTCTTCTTCTATTTTAAAATCCTCTTGAACTGGTTTTCAAGCCTTATCGTACAATTCCTCTACATATTCTTTCCATCATTCTTTTACTTCTTCCAGCTCTCTCTTCAATTCCCCATCTTTACCCATTGTACTAATGTTCTTTGCATCTCCTTTCTTTTTCTTCTCGGTTCTTGTTAATATCCTGACTTCCTGGTATAATAGATCCGACCTCCATCTTCTATCGTATTCTGCTAAATCATCGCACTTTTCACTCCACGAATGATCTTTTGCTGTGTCTGTAATTCTTCTAAGTTCACTGTTTACGCTTCTACATTTCCTTCGGCCATGATTGGTGTCAATACTTTTCCATTTCCTCCTTTCATCCATTTTGTCAAGCATCTCGCTTGTGATCCAAGGTTTTTTAGCTGTATTTGCTTTAAGAAAGCCATAAACTTCTTTTGCCCCTATTTTAATAGCTTCCTTTAGCTGATATATATATATATATATATATATATATATATATATATATATATATATATATATATATATATATATATATATATCATAATGCACTGCCTACTGGCAGGTCTATGATATATAACGCCTTCACTCTTCTGTCTTCCGCCTTCCTCTTCATTTTCACATATGAGTGGGTCTTTAAATCATCTAACATACCTAATCTCGACCTGCCCCTGCTTCTTTTTCCTTCCATGCTACCCTCCATGACCTCTTTTAATAGACCTTCCCCCTTCCGACTTCGTCATTTGGCTGGAGCCAATGGCGAAGTCGGTAAGATACTCGACCGCGGATCAGTAGATGCGGGTTAAAATCCTCTGCTCGCCCGTCACTGACATCGCTTTCGAGGAAACTGACGTTAACCTTAGCTTGAGCTTTTGTAGAATGTGTTTTATCCATCTCTTCTTCGTATATCTTAATATATTTATCAACTGTCTACCTGTGCCAAGTCTCTCCAGGACTTCCTCATTTGTAACCTTTTGGGTCCAGCTAATCCTCACCATTCTTCTCCAAATCCGCAATGCTACAACCTTGTCTTACTCCACGTCCTATTTCACCTTCTTCTGAGTATTCTTGTTGAATTTTGATTATTGCTTTTTGATTTATGTACAAGTTCAAAATTAGTCTTCTATCACTCCAGTCAATTCCTATTCTTTTTAAGATAGTCATCATCGTTATCCAATCAGTCCTGTCAAAGGACCTCTCGAAGTCTACGAAGCATACAAAAACGTAATTTCCATATTCTAAGCTTCTTTCGCAAATAAGCCGCGTTACACCTATTGCTTCTCTTGTGCCACATCCTTTCCTAAAACCAAAGTGTGTCTTGCTCGGTATCATCTGTGCTTTCGACTGAATGCGATTATTTACTATTTTTAATAAGATCTTCGATGTATGAGGTATTAAGCTGATTGTATATATATAAGAGTAATATATATAAATATAAATATATATATATATATAATGTATATATATATATATATGCAAGCTTAGAGGCATAACTTATTCCACTAAGCTATAGGCAGCACTGGACTAGGAGCATCAGAGCAATAGAGCAAGAGATCAAAAGAGTAACAGAGCAACAGAACAACAGAGCAAGAGATGGAAATGAACCGTATAGACGGAATGTTCTTTCTTATTTGCTAGAACGTTCGCTTCATAACCGTGAGACTTGTGTTTAAACTCAGGTCATCAGTGAATGAACTTTAGGACGCTGTAAGAATGCGGTAATACGTGTTGTAAGGTTGCTAAAATTCGTGCTAATTGTATTTGTTCTTTGGGAGACAAAGATTATGAGTAAAAAGCAATAGAAGAACAAACTATAAGCATGCGTCTGTACACTCTGTCATCTAAAAATATACTAAAGAAGAATATTTAGTAAAAAGTGCGTCAAACAGAGAATGATAGAGGGAGAGAGGATGAGAGTGTGTGTGTAAGAGAAATGAGAGTGACAGAGGGAAATTAAAGAACGCGAGATAGAAATGCAATAAATTAAACTCATACGAAACAATAAAGGAAAACATTGTAGAGAAAATGAAACAAGAAGCTTGATAGTAAATCGAATGACGACGGCTCTGTTCACAGAGCTGAGCAAGGAAGCGGAAGTGATTTGACAAGGATTAGACCTCGCGCTTTATTGCAAGTTAGGACTGAAAAACCTGGGCGCGAATGCTAAAACATCAACCTTTACCTTCACTACGATCTTAGGTTTTTTCGGAATGATATTGTAGCATAACTAAATCAATTATCCATTTTCTATTCTCTGGATATCATAATTTTAAAAAACATAACTTTATTCTAGTCTTCTATTTACCTATTTCTAATCTTCATTCGGGTAAACAGGATAGTTTCTCAGGGATTGACGCCCCCTGCCCGGTAAATGTCAGTCAAAGCTGAGGAAAGCATAGGGGGCCCACCTCATCAAAAAGCACTTCCCCCAAGAAATATAATGGTATATCACGACAAAAATGAGCGGCCCCAGTCACGTGCACCCCTTAAATGGGGAGGGGGTGGTAAGAATCACACGGCCAGACGGCACCTTGGGTGCCCCACAGATATACCAGGAGGACATTACATGCGCCCTAAAAGGATAAGTGTGGGCACATGGAATGTGAGAATTATGAGTGAAAGGGGAAAGTTAGAAAATGTTAAGAGGGAAATGGAAAAAGGGCAAATAAATGTCCTAGGGATGAGTGAAGTAAGGTGGTTGGGAACTGGAGATTTTACAAGTGATGGGTACAGGGTTATATACTCAGGAGGAGATAAAAGGGAGAAGGGTGTGGCAATAATATTGGATAGAAATTTAAGTGAACGAGTAACAGAGATTCTTCAGTGCAGTGACAGACTGATGTTAGTGCGGATAAAAGCAGATCCAGTAGATTTGGTGTTTATCCAAATCTACATGCCTACATCAGCCTCAGAGGGTGAGGAAATTGAAGCGATGTACGAAAAAATAGAAGGAATGATTAAAGGAGAAAAAGCCACAGATCAAGTGATAGTTATGGGGGATTGGAAGGCGGTGGTGGGTGAAGGAAGAGATGGAAATGTAGTTTTGAATATGGTCTAGAAAAAAGAAATGATAGAGGACAAAAATTGGTTGACTTTTGCAATAGAATGAGATTAGTGGTGTCCAACACTTGGTTCAAACATGAGAAGAGAAGGCGTTACACATGGAAGAAACAAGGAAGCACCGGAAACGAGGGAAGATATCAGATAGATTATATTCTGATAAAGCAACGGTACAGGAATAGTGTGAAGAATTCAAGGGCTTATCCAGGAGCTGATGTTAACTCAGACCACAATCTAGTAATGGTAAAAGTAGGGCTTCAGCTGAAGAAAATACTTAAGATGAAAAGCAGTAAGAGATGGAATTTGAACGGATTGAACGAGAAAAGAAGTCAGTTTCAAGAAGCAGTGGACAGAAAGGTTAAGGAAATGAAGGACTACGAAAGAACAGCGGTAAATGAAAGATGGTGTCACCTAAGGAAGCTATTGAAATAGGTGCAAAAAAAGTTTATGGCTTTCTTAAAGCAAGTACAGCTAAAAAACCTTGGATCACAAGCGAGATAAAAAAATCGATTTTGTCTAGTAGATGCTAGACAAAATGGATGAAAGGAGGAAATGGAAAAGTATTGACACCAGTCATGGCCGAAGGAAATATTGAAGCTTAAACAGTGACCTTAGAAGAATTACAGACAAAGCAAAAGATCATTGGTGGAGTGAAAAGTGTGATGATTTAGCAGAATATGATAGAAGAGGGAGGTCGGATTTATTATACCAGAAAGTCAGGATATTACCAAGAACCGATAAGAAAAAGAAAGGAGATGCAAAGAACATTAGTATAATGGGTAAAGATGGGGAATTGAAGACAGAGGTGGAAGAATTAAAAGAAAGATGGAGAGAACACGTAGAGGAATTGTATTATAACGCTGGGAAACCAGTTCAAGAGGATTTTAAAATAGAAGAAGAGAATAACATAGAAGACGATAAAGGGGGCCCCGATTTAATGAAGGAGGAAATTTATTCTGCAATTAACAGTAGGGGAAGGCAGCCGGAAGGGGAAGGCAGCCGGAATAGATGAAATCCCAGCAGAATTCTTGAAAATGTTGGAAGGAGAAACACTCAAAAAGTTAATGGAGGTATGTATGGAAGTGTACAGTACAGGTATTTGGCCAGACGACTTTACCAAGTCAGTGATGATTCCAATTCCCAAAAAAGCCCATGCTGTTGAGTGTTCGGATTACAGAACAATCAGCTTAATACCTCGTGTATCGAAGATCTTATTAAAGATAGTAAATAATCGCATTCAGTCGAAAGCAGAGATGATACTGAGCAAGACACAATTTAGGCTGTAGGAAAGGATTCGGCACAAGAGAAGCAATAGGAGTAATGCGGGTTCTTTGCGAAAGAAGCTTAGAATATGGAAATGACGTTTTTGTATGCTTTGTAGACTTCGAGAAGGCCTTTGACAGGATTGATTGGATATCGATGATGAATATCTTAAAAAGAATAGGAATCGACTGGAGAGATAGAAGACTCATTTTGAACATGTACATGAATCAAAGAGCAGTAATCAAAATCCAACAAGAATACTCAGAAGAAGGTAAATAGGACGTGGAGTTAGACAAGGTTGTAGCATTTCGCCGCTGCTGTTTAACGTTTACGCTGAGGAATGATGGAGGAAGCCATGGAAGACTTGGAAGAAGGAATAAAGTAGGAGGGAATTTGTTACAAGATGTACGATTTGCAGATCACCAAGGAATGGTAGCGGGCAGCGAGATTGCATTGCAGAAGATAATGGATAGGCTGAATGATACGGCCCTAAGATATGGCATGAAGAATAATATAAAAGACCAAGGTTATGAGAGTGTCCAATAATAAAGGTGAAGTTAATATCACAATAAATGGTACGAAATTGGAACAGGTAAGGAGTTTTAAATATTTGGGTCATACTATAACCGCTGACGGGAAATGTGAGACAGAAATATGCAGTAGGATTGTACAAGCAAAAGCTGCCTTTGGTAATCGAAAAGAACTATTAACAAAAAGTCTGAAGAAAGATACAAAGATAAAGATAGTGAAAACTTAGGTTTGGACCACGCTATTGTATGGATGTGAAACATGGAACTTAAGGGAGGAAGATATTTGGAAACTGGAGGCATTGGAAATGTGGATTTGGAGAAGAGTGGAGAGGATTAGCTGGACTCAAAAGGTTACAAATGAAGAAGTTCTGGAGAGAGTTGGCACAGATAGACAGTTGATAAATGTGTTAAGAAATAGGAAGAAGAGATGGATAGGACACATTCTAAGGGGGGAAGGTCTATTAAAAGAGGTCATAGAAGGTAGAATGGAAGGAAATAGAGGCAGGGGCAATCCGAGATTAGGTATGTTAGATGATTTAAAGACCCACTCATATGTGGAAATGAAGAGGAAGGCGGAAGACAGAGAAGAGTGGAGGCGTTATGTACCATGGACCTGCCAGTAGGCAGTGCACTAAGAGAATCTTCATTCTTGAAATGAACTGACACTGAGCACGGCCTCATAGCTTTACTACAGTTGTATGAGGTAGATATTTCGTTTCATGGTTATAAAACGCCGAACATATATTGAGAATAGAAATCGAAGCCTCTTTATTGAGCTATAAAACTGATAGGAAATTTGCATAAAGGTTGAGAGCATTACATAGAGGTCATGGATTAAGAGTATCTCTCTTAGTGCACTGGCAGGTTCATGGCATATAGCGCCTCCGTATTTCCTTCTCTTCCGTTTCCCTCGTCATGTGCACATATGAGTGGGCTTTTAATTAGCTGACATTTTAATCTAGTCTGCATCTGCTTCTCTTTCCTTCCATTCTGCCTTCTATGACATCTTTCAGTAAACGATTCCCCTTTTGAATGTGTCATATACCGCTTTTCTTCATATTTCTTAGGGTATTTAGCAACAGTGTACCTGTACCAACTCTCTCCAGAACTTCCTCATTTGTAACCTATTGAGTCCAGCTAATCCTTTCCATTTTTCTCCATATCCACATTTCCAGCGCCTCTAGTTTCCTGACATCTTCCTCTCTTAAGATCTATGCTTGTATCTGGTGAAGAAAATCGAGAATCTTTCTTAAAATTGGCTAGTTAGAGCAGTCTTTCAATACTAACATTGATTAATTTTACAAAGATTTACTCCTTAGGCAATTATTTAATATTATGAATAGCCCATAGCTGATGGTTGCCTTTTTCTACTGAAATGTTCAGATACTAAATATTTTAACTTTAACTTTAAGGTCAGTGCAATAACTCTTTATCACTGAAACGCTCCTCTGATATTTACTGCACTACATAAGATTTTGTTTACATTGTGTTGTTATTATGCCTAAGAAACTCAACGACCTAAGATTGGAGTGCATAAAGGAGGATTGCTCATATGAAAGCTACCTATCACACACAATACATCCTCGCATAAACAATACGTGCCCGACGTTTATGCCCACACTCTAGTGTCCTAACTATCGTCGCATTTCTGGACCGGTCAGCACTTTACGACCGACCCCATACTGCGGACAATCAAGCGTGGAATACAAATAGACTGGACTAAGATCAGCGAAATGATAAGAATCGGGACACACAGCAGAGATCGCCCATAGTGAACAGGCTGTGAATTTGGATGCTGATGTTAATGAAGAGCCCTGTTCTAAATTATGTATGATGCAGATAAGAGGCTTTGTTAAGTAATAACATAAATAATAATAATAACAACAATTAGAGTGCTACAGTCATCAATGGCAACATCGAGCACTATTGAGACAAAATCAAGCCGGCGAACTAAAAGAAGGTCCAAAAACGGTGAAAATTCAAAAATCCAGAAAATCAGTCCATAGTATTTCGAATTTCATGCATATTTGATCTTAGAATGTCATTACTGGCAACCTGACAGAAGACATAAGGTCAAATGTGAATAGCATTTAATTCATATTGATAGTATTAATTAACTCTTTTTATTTTTATTGTATCATTTTATTAGGTGTTGTTTGTATTGTATGTCTCGAAATGTTCTAAACTCTGAATGAATTTGTTAGAAATCGAGCTTAATGTTTAGTTACAAAATGTAATGAAAATCTTTTCTAAAGCTGGGTACTAAATTCAGCAAAGAACAGCAGTTACTATATTTTGTAAACTTACTCTAACTGAACTTGTACTTGTATGCACGTATATTGATCGACTAATCTATTGCTATTTTACTATTAATGAGCTAATACATATCATACTAGTGGATTTTTTTCCATAATTTAATACAATGCTAATACTTAGCAGATTAGTAAGGATGCAATCAGTGTAAAACAGACACATTTATTTATTTATTAGTTCGTTTAAGGCGTACATGTACTAGTAGCTTGCGCACACCTAATTATAATTACTTACCTTTGATAGAATAATTTCAGGATACTCTTCAATTTTATATACAGTAGTAGCATTGAATATAGCACAGAGGCATAATCTGAAAATTCAAATTCGCATTCCATAATCGGATTTTAAACTGATTCTAGTAGGCATTGATATTGAATAGTTATTGCTAACTAACATGAATCAGTTTTTTCTGAAATCCTAAATATTTATTTCATGATTTTTAAATTAATATATCATTACTACTAATATCATCAATTCATTATTTCAAATTTCAATATTTTTTAAAATTTTGGTTTCTCTGAATTCTTTGAATTTGCTTTGGTTATAAAATTGAAAGACTTTTGATTTCAATTTTTTTCAAAAGGAATTTCAGTTGCTATCCTTTAATAGGAAGAGTATATCATTTAAAGTCAGAAAGTCAATAAATCGTTGATGAGCCGGTGACTGATTGTGGGCGGGGTTTAGTAGAAACTTTGATGAGCCAGTGATTGATTGTGGGCGGGGTTCAGTCAAATCGTTGATGAGCCAGCGATTGATTGTGGGCGGGGTTTATTAGAATCATTGATGAGCCAGTGATTGAGGTCGAGGTTTAGACAAATAATTGATGAGCCAGTGATTGAGGGCGGGATTCAGTCAAATAATTGATGAGCCAATGATTGAGGGCGGGGTTTAGTCAAATAATTGATGAGCCAGTGATTGAGGGCGGGGTTTAGACAAATAATTGATGAGCCAGTGATTAAAGGTGTGGTTGATGCGAGTCGATAGTGTAATAGTGAAATAATTAGCATCTTTACAACCTGATTCAAATCAACCAAGTCTGGCTGAGCGCAGTTGAGCTAAAATGTCCAGTTTGACGTCAGTTTCCTCTGTGGAAATATGATATTGGCGGTTAATGCATTAGATTTGAACAACCCCACACATATTGATAAGTAGTCGGAGCACACAACTACATATATATATATATATATATATATATATATATATATATATATATATACATATATATATATATATATATAGGGTGAGTAAAAAAGTGATACACCGGCAAAAAGTTTGAATATATTGGTAACATTTTCAAATTAAACTTACCAATTACTAAAGGACTAAATTTTGATGAGGCAGCCAATTTTTATAGATTTTGAGGAAGGCAGAAAATATGGATATGACGAATTTTCAACCACATTTAATATAAATAGTAGCGGAAGATAAGGAAAAATGGACGAGTTGTATGGCATTAACCTGCAGTACATTATGTGACATATTTACAGTATATGCAAATGATACTAGCATTAATTAATATTTGGAATAACAAAGAATGCAATCTTAGTGAATTAGAGTTTTCCTTTCATTTTCTCCAACGTTCAGTATTTTGGAGCGTTAAGTGCCAAGGTATATAATTTTACTTATGGTCTGCGGTCACGCTCATTAGAGAGCATTCTATGTATACTCGTACAGTATCCCTTGTTATTCGGAAACAGAGATAAGTTCGATTTATAGCTATA
Source organism: Enchytraeus crypticus (assembly GCA_905160935.1). NCBI lineage: Eukaryota > Metazoa > Annelida > Clitellata > Enchytraeida > Enchytraeidae > Enchytraeus > Enchytraeus crypticus. Next base: position 982,527 of record CAJHZI010000517.1, on the reverse strand, counting down.
TATACCAATATGTTGATCCCGTTCTCGATGTCTTTACTAAAACTCAATAGTGATTTAAGTTGACACGGTGACGTCTAAGGCGGATTTTTCATTGTTTCTCGGCCACTGTTTAGTGGTATCTTCCGACACTTCTATATTCATTTAGATTATTATGTTTTTGAGGAGTTCAGACACAACATGGGCAATTATTGCTTTTTACAGTTAGTTTATACGCTTTACTGTTTGATCAAGATCTAATAATGTGAAGATTAGTACCTTATCACACCCGAGAATAAACAAGCCGGAAATATAAGACAATAATAACAACATCGAGCAAGAAGTAATCAGCACTATCTTGTTTACAACTTCGCAACTCTTCAACATAACTCTAATAGACGGTTATCTCTTCCTTCTCTTCTGCTTAGCGATTCCAGCAACGCATTAAACAACCACCAAGTGACGACATAACAGACTAAAGTTCATTACTGAAGAGAAAGTAAAAATTTGTCAATACCTACAAATAAGGGAATATAACCATCAGTGTGGTTACTTCAGTAGTATGGAGCAGATCTGCTTGTGTATTAGTCTCAGCATCCGCCTTGTCTCGCATTCAGCATGAGAGAAAAATACTATCTAAAAATACTAATGTAAGAACAGCATAAATATGAGCTTTACTGCACGTGTGCGATTGATATTAATGGTTTCGTTCCAGTTGAATTATTGTCATGCCCCAAGTCTATAGTCATACAATGACACATTAGTAGGCCTGTGTCATATATGTATTTCTCACTATTATTCAATGTAGAGGTGTAATGTCAATAGCAGCTATGTTATATCATATGAACACGGCGTATGCTACACCATGTCGGTACTTGGAATCAATATTTCATATCACACCAGTTTATATCAACGATATTTTCTATTTGTTTTGGTCGTATGATTACACACATGACAGCCGCATGTGCTGCAGAGTTTTTTGTTGTTTTTATATTTTTCGTTATTTTCTCCTTCCTGTTCATCGTTTCGTGTTAATCGATGCCTTTGACGGCGCATTTATTGCAGCCGGCGCGAATTTAAGAATAACCTTCCAGCACTCTGAATATATCTTTCATTCAAAGATGTCAACACTCGGTATTTCAACTTAACAAAGTGGTCTCCTAACCATGTAATTACCGAGCCCGACGTGGCTTAACTTCGTTCATACGACGCGCAGCCAAACCGAATGCACTAAAGCCCTCTCCTCCAATGTAAGTATAACATGTAAGCCTATAGGTATTTTATTTCATAAGGAAAATATGTTGTGATTTGTGAAGTCACGTCAATAACAAATTGACATAACATGTCATCAAATCATGTTATATGATATTACATCATGTCATATCATGTTATATTATATCACATCATGTAATATCATAGCATATCATATCATATCATATCACATCATGTCATGTCATGTCATGTCATGTCATGTCATGTCATGCCATATCTCGTCATGCCATGTCATATAGTATAATATAATATCATATCATATTTTATCTTATCATGTCATGTCATGTAATATCATGTCATGTCTAGTCATATCACGTATGTCTTGTCAATATGTCACAAAGAAATCATCTTTGTCACTATGTTGTCTATGCGGTCTTAAGTCGCTTTTGTCTATAGACTCATACGTGTCCTACTGTGTCCTATGACCTACTGAAATATTCCACACCCTCAGTTGTAATGAGAATGTGGAATACATAATTCTTCGCTTAAACCTGCAGATTTGCTATTGAAAAATGTTTAAATCTTCTGTGATACTATTAGTCTCTAAACTAGATTAGGTCATATATCAGAGCTAATCAGGCATATTGTATAGTATAAAATTGTAATACCTACTATTATATATTATAGAAGTAATTATTATTGCAATATAGTATATAAGTAATAATTCCGATATTGTGACTATGAGCATCCTGCTTTTTATAATCACACATAGTCTCTCACTGTCACATCTGATAACTAAGCTGCAAGAGAACGTAAACACGCACCAGCAAGTCCTACTTGCCGATCAGTTTGGATTATAATCGAATGTTTGCCTCAAAAACATTAACAAATTTGAATAACAAGTCAGGCCTTTTCATGGATTCAGCTAATTAAAATGATCTACTGCATAACACAGAGATTTCGCAAACCTGATTATTCACTTGTGTCAGAATTCTAGTGTGACTTGATAACGAGCTGTACGCTTACGGCTGAATCAATGCATTCCGTGAAACTCAGGTGCTAGTCGTGCTACGTTGTAGCTGATGGGTATTCCTAGTTAACCAGTGAATGACGGACAGCTAATTTTAGTCTCTCTCGATAGTTTGTTTTGCTTTTCAATTTTGCATGATTACCGTTAATTAAAATCAATAATTTCATTTATATGTGCATTATGAATAAACATTTGAATTTGTTTTGATATAGAATTCATATTTCTTATTACTCGGTTAATTATCATCAAGCGTGTTAAAATATTAATTTACGAATAAAAACAGTACGTCGCGTGGGTTGTTTAGCTATTACTGGTTTTCAATGGAGATTTGAAGAGGGTTTGGGCCTGTTTTTCATCATGCACCTCAGAATCACAGGGTATGGATTGAAATATCAGGTCAGTCAGAAATGAAAAAATTACGCTGAAGTTGATAAAACACTGAATGAATTTAAGGAAGAGCGAGTACTATAGGGGTAATATTGACGACTAATAAGTTTGCTAATAACGATGTGATTCAGGTATATATTTGGTACAACTTTAATATATCATGTTTGACATGCAATGCTTTTTAGTCGATATAGTTATATATGATACACCTCAAAATTAAGTTCAGAAATTATTCGGAGTTCTCTTGCTGAAGTATATGTTTACTAGACTTTTCATCATTCTCTACTGACTTACCTGCGATTTGTTCTCAGACGTTTCTATACTATAGAGCATCACGCTGTACCAATACGTCAACTCGATTCAAACGTTAACTTTCTCTATCTGGCTTAGTAAACCAGTAGACAGGCATAAAAATATCTTATGCTGTGCACTGATTTAACCTCAAGGACCTGTATTTATTGTTGACTGTGATATATCAATCTTTTACGGTAATTCAAATCCCACACAAATGAAACAGTTGCGAGACCTGGCCGCTCTAACCACACTGAAGAATAGGAACGATCAATTACCGGACTGACGGATTATTGTAAGATCGATGAGAAGATCTGCGTAAGATTTCAAAGAGATTTAGATATAAGAAAGAGAAGTGAATCTAAGCGAATCTTCTCCATCGACGGATCTTCATTAACTTCAGCTAACTTTGTTTTTCTGACAGCTTTGTTCTTAAACCTGTGATTTACCCGAGGTTATCTCTATGCAATGAAAGAGTTAATCGAGACTTTAGATTTGAATTTATATAATTTGTTTTCTCCCTTGAAGAAAGGAATAGAGAATATATGTATGTTTAAAGGCGTGGAAATTAAGCAATTGCGCATCCAACTTGAGCCAATGGCGATATCGGTAAGAGATTCGAATCTAGGGTTCAAATCCTAGGCTAGCCAGTCACTGACATCGCTTGCGAGTGAGAAAACTGATGTTAACATTAGTTTTTAGCTTTACCAGCTAGATTGCGCATGTTATGATTGTTCATTCTGTACGATTGATCATTCTAAAGACTCAAGACTTTATGAAGTCTCCAATTATTGGAAGCATGGTATTCTCCTGTTTTATCCAGATCTGTCCCAAATGTTCATGGATTCAGAAAGACATCATGGTTTCTTATGATTAGCTTATTCTAAATCCACCTTGAACTTAGCGCTCTTATAACTCAGCGTCCAATGTTGAGAATACAAGCTTACTCTATTAAGTGTACCTATTCTGGACGGAAATTATGAATTGTAAAATTAAGACTTGATATTCCCTGAAATTCTTGTGATATCTCATTTTTACTTTCTCTGTATTGTGTTCTGCTAAGTGGCAGATCCTAAATTCTCATTCCTACTCATAGTCCTAAAGCTCCGTAACTAACACTTCATCGATTAACAAATTAATCCTTCCACTAGGAGCTTTATATTTATTCATATTTTGAATTAACTTATAGCTTGGAAAAAGGCTTCTTAGATCCCCTTTACCTTTGCTCAGGTCTTACTCAGTCGTTTTTTACGAAACGAACAGTTTACGATTAGTCTATTCTTAAGAGGACATGATGCAACATTTGGTTAAATTTACTATCTCAACAAAACCAAATGAATTTTAATCATGATCGAATTATTTTCATTCAGAAGCCAGAACTAATTTTGTTGATAGTACCTTGTAGCAGTTGCCTTGGTGTGTACCGGAAAGTGAAGCATCCGATTAATGAAGCAGTGTTTATGTGGTCAGTGACAACATAAGAACAAGCAGCTGTACTTGTTAATTATTGGCATTGGCTTGCAGCTTCGAGTAGTAGTCCACCCAGCATATCACTACGAGGTTGAGGAAGACAAGATAATTGCGTCCCTGACATTGCCTTATGGCGAGGAACAGGACGTTAAGTTATGATTAATTGATTGCTCTGATTTCAATGCTAATGAATTCAAGAAATTCCTCAATTAGTTTAGAATTTCATGCAAACATACGCGATAGTCTATTTTACGTTTGCTTGGTTTTCTATTTTGGTCAATTGAAACTTTTGCAATGCTAGAGAATTGAATTCAAGTATTTTAAACTTTCTTTAACACAAAATTCATAGAGTCCATAGAATTAATTATCTAGAATTTTAGAGCTCTAACATTAATTTTGCCTTTATTTTACAAGTCAGTTTTAGAGAGTCTGCTAATTACGAGTTGGTTTCGAAGTCAACTACTTATAGCTACGTTGGGCTAGATGGAACGAAAATAAATAGTCCACATTGCGCCTTAGTAAAATGTTAGAAGAAAAACCAAAAGGTTTCAGTCCTTTAGACGCGTCTAAATCCTGAACTGCAGTGGGAAGTGGAATTTGTAGAATTGTAGAATGACGCACTTGGTACTGATTAATAGTGTGTGCAAATTTCATATTTCATGCTTACACAGATCTAAACGGCTCATTTTCATAAGGATTGCTGACTTTGAAAACTGGATTTTAAAAAATAGCAGCTTCCGTTTTTCTAATTGTTCTAATTTAAAAACAATATGGTATTTGCAATCAGAGCTACCTTAGAGTGAACTACATGTACATGTCCGAGATCATACCGCCATTGGGGCTAATACCTCAACTTTAAGACAGATAATTACTTATAAATAATATTGAATTGAGCAGTGATGTGTTGCGTTGGCTACTATAATTTTTATAAAAAAAATACTTATTATTCACTTTGTATTCAGTTCGTTACTTTATTTAATTCTTTTGTCAATCATATATTTGCTGAAACAATATTCATTTTAGCCATATATTGTGCATACATATTGCGTCGATATGTAGTGTACTTTTTATTTCCTTTGTTGCATGCATTTTCTGTTTATTGATTTTATGCTTGTTTATTAAATTTTTCTATTAGTCTGCATGTCTCTTTGACGACTTGTGTGTTATTGCTTGTGTTGAATGTGTTAGAAAATAAATATAACTCTCTCTCTCTCTCTCTCTCTCCACCTTTAAACATAAAATACTATTTCTTGATAACTAAGTAAATAGCAAAGAGCAATTAATGAAGTGCAATTTATTTAAATAACTATTAAGTTAAAGGAATGACCTTTTAAATAAACTGCCGTACAGGCTTTTACAATATACCGAAGAAGACAAAGGAAAATCTCCTCAGAGAGAGGGAGAGAAAGAGAGAGAGAGAGAGAGAAAGAAAGAGAGAGATTGATAGAGAGAGAGAGATAATACACTTCTAGACATTCAAAGAGTTTCGCAAGCACTATATGGGGAGGGCTATGGCATAGCGGTTGGAGTGTTGGCCTAGGAAGTATGTGTCCTGGGTTCAAAGCACAGGGCAGTCAAGGATAACCCCCTGGCCTCATGTAGGTTAATCAAGTATCGGAGCTTGCTGCCATTTTTCGCTATCAACTGCAAATATATGATAAATCAAGCAAAGGATTAAAGGTAGACCTACAAGAAAGGTAAATAAATACAAAGTAGTGAAATATATTATTAAATATGTCATTAATTCTGTTATATAAATAAGACTGCTAATCATATCTTAATCTCTCTGTTTTGTGTTATAAACGCAGCACTAGCAGCATGATATAAATTGATGTAAATGTAACTTCGCAGATTTGCTAAATTGTCATATATTTGGCAATTTTTATCATAAGATAAATGGCAAGCTTAGTAAAAGAAAGATATTACAAGCTAACAAATTTAAAACTTTCAAAGAATTAGTTCTGTAAATTAAGCAAAATACCAATTTAATAGGAAAGCTTCGACAGGAATTTTCCGTTCTTCTATAGCCCAGTATAACTTATCATATATTGTACAATATTAGGCCTATATACAGTATATTTCTATATTCTACATTTATCTTACTGGGCGCATAGCGCGGGCACTACGGTGCCTAGCCAAAGATTTATTTTAGGAGAAGCTGATGAACTGGTCCCCTCTTGTGCGGGACGTCCCATTTCAGTTGTAACTCATATCCGGATTAATTCCTTACAAATGGCAGTTGCTGTTATTGTGAAGTTTGAGCGGCGTACCATAAACAAATGATGGCGAGTCTTGAGAACTCTCTGACGGGTTGTTTATTGGTTTGTTTGTGATGCGAGAGAGCAATAAGTTATGAGCTTCAATCTCTTCTGGATCTTGGTTCGGGCCCAACTTCCAAATTAAGTTCCTCATCAATTAAACCTCAACTGATCCTTTCTTGTGCCATTACTGGTTTTAAATTTCAGACAATCATTTCTTTTCAAAATCCAACGTTTTGTCCAATTTTTAATCATTTTCATGTTTTAAAGGACTTAGTTGAAACAATGCAACAATTACAACAATGCAACATCAGAGTTTAACAATTAAGTTAAACTCTGATCAAACCGGAATGTCGTCAAGGATAAATTTCTGAGATTGATGCATATTGTCTTCGACATTTGCTTCTTGTAAGCTGCTCATGATCCATATACTGGACCTGGCTTTTGTAAGTCTCAACACCATTCAGTGATTTTTATATGATTGCTACGCTCTTGCTAATTTTTCATTTTAATTTAAATGGATGCATGACTGTTTACTAAATTGTATATACAATCATACTTGTAAACGATATTGATTCTAATTATCCATAAAACTATACTTTTAGTTTGCAGCATTTTTCTTGCGATAACTTATCAGTAATAACAATTTTCATGCAGTTTTCAAATAATAAGGACCTCTCTCTCTTTCTCTTAGTGCACTGTTTATTTGCATGTCAATGGCATATAGCTTCTATGCCAAGTCTATGCTCTACATACCAGTAAACGAACTTGTTAACAAATCATTGAATATTCCAAGTCTCGATTTTCCTCTAACGTTTTTCCCTTCCATTATTCTCTCAGTTACCTCTTACAATAAACCTTTCTCTACCACGATACCGTCTAGCTTTCATTGGTATTTTTTATCTAAGACCAAATTTGTCGTGTGTCAGTCGTGAAGTTGAAGCAAATGAAATTAGATATCACGAATATAATTAGGTGAACAATATCTGCATATGTATTCTAAACGAAAAAGTAGAATGATAGTTTTCAAAAATGGAAATTTATTCTAAATAGTTGAATAAGACCTAGAATCAATGTATAGGCCTACTGTCTTATGCTTTAACTGGGCCTAAGTACAATATGTACATATAGCCTGAGCAACTATAGCATTACAGCAAGCAGCGCTTGTGATCTATACACACTGTTATTAATCTGCAATGATTGCTAGATATCCTGCGACGTTAAATCCACAGAATATGATTCTTGCAGTTTTAGAAAGCAGCGGGGAGATAGTAAATTAAATCTTTCTGTCTACTGGTAAATATACACCTGAATGTGTCCCCATCACTCTCTGTCCCTCCCATTCTCTCTTTCTCTCTCACTTACTGTCTCACTTAATTCTCTAGTTACTGTCTATTTCTCCAGTTTGTTCTCTTCTCACTACCTAGTGTAATGTTATATGATGAGTGACTCAAAATTGAAAGTTAACACAACGACCCAGTGCATACATATACAGTATATATATATATATATATATATATATATATATACATATATATATATACACGTATATATATATATGTATATATAATATTATGTATATAGATATATGTATATGTGTATATAATATATATATATGTGTGTGTATATATATATACACGTATATATATATATATATATATATGTATATATAATATTATGTATATAGATATATGTATATGTGTATATAATATATATATATACGTATTATAAATATATATATATATATATATATACTGTATATATATATATATATATATATATATATATATATATATACAGTATATATATATATATTTATACAATACTTATACATATACAGACTGGGGCAAAAAAAATAATCCCCTAGCGAAATCTCAATAACTTTAAGAAAACTCAAAAATATCTCTGCAACATCTAGAGCCTCTAGGAGAGGAATTTCTGCGTATATCCGGAAACTTTGATGAAAATCTATTGAGCAGGAAAAATATTACAGCGTTTCTACGTAAAAAGTGCAAAATCAGTTTTAACAAGACTTGTTTTTACCAAAATTCTTAATAACTTAGGCAAAACTCAAAATAGTTTTACAAAATTTTCGGAGCTTCCAGAGGAGGAATTTCTACACATATCCTGCAAATTTGGTGAAAATATATTCAGTAGTAACAAAAATACGGAGTTTCTTCGAAAAAATGTTAAAATCAATTTTAACAAGGCTTTTTAAACAAAAGTACCGGACATTTTCTTCAAGATTTAGGATTAATTTTAACAGAAGAACGAAATTTAAGCATCTTCTATTGGAGTAGCTAACAAGGTAGTGCAGTCCTAAACTCCACCACTTAAGTAAACGGCCCTTTTCAGGGTCGTTATTTTCTTTAAAAGGAACGACTGACATTTCGAAAAGCCTTGTTAAAATTGATTTTAGCACTTTTCTTTTAGAAATGCTGTCATTTCGTAACTAATGAAAATATTTTCATCAAATTTGCAGGATATACGCTGAAATTCCTCCTCTAGAACTTCCGTAAATTGTGTAGAGATATTTTGAGTTTTCTTAAAGTTATTGAGATTTCGCTACTGAATTATTTTTTTGGCCCCAGTCTGTATGTATATATATATTTATATATATATATATATACATAATGTATGTATATTTTTGTATTACATAATAATAATAATAATAATAATAATAAAATACTACTAATAATAATGGACCAAACCAATGTTTCACATCTTTATCTTTGTTTTTTCCACTCCTTTTGTTAGTAGTCCTTGTCTATTTCTGAAAGCCTCTTTCACCTTTGAAATTCTACATTTAACTTTCGTTTCACACTTCTAATCATCCGTGGTGGTGAGACCCAAATACTTGAAGCTTCTTAACTCTTTCAATTGCGTATTATTCAATGTAATATTTACATCCCTATGATTCCTAGACACTCTCATAACCTTTGTCTTCTTCATATTAATCGTCATACCTTATCTCAATGCTCTGACATTTAGACCATCCAAAACCTTTTTGCAATCCTGCTTCACTATTAGCAAGCATACCTTGACCATCTGCAAACCTCACATCTTTCAGCAATTTACCTCCAATAGCTATAGTTAGTCCTTCCTCAATATCTTCTGATGATTTGCATGTGGAAAAAAGAGTACTTTAGAGTAACTTCTTAATACTTTTTGAAAGTTTGAATGTTATTTGACAGTGAAATATTGTCGTAGTTTAGTAGGGAATTTTCACACTACATACTTAAGACTTGTTATCCTATATTGTAAGGATTTCTGAGCCAATGATTGGCTGCAAGATGTCTTGACTCGCAACATCAAACGCTAATCAGAGATACAGTTAAACAGGAAACCGGCTTTACGAAACACATCAATAGAGAACGCAACTACTTTTTATGTCCTTTGTAGCAACATTTCTAGCTAATTCTAGTTTTCTCACTGACGTTTATGTGCTCTTCCTTTTTCATTGGGTTGCGTCGTGCAGCAATCAATTCTTTAGCACTAGCATTACATTCCAGCGCCCTCTAGTTCAGCCTGTCCGGATGTTGTTGGGCCCGTTGTTGGGTAGTTGTATAGTAAGAGCGTTTAGTGTTTCTTGTTTGAGGAAGACAATGTATATTGTCTTTACAAGGCTGTTAAAAGTCGAGTTGCGAATGGTCATATTCCTTTGTTGCGAATATAATCTGTACGAATATGTTAAAGAAAGCCCTTACATTATTTCAGAATATGTTCTGTTGGTATATACTGTAAATGCAATAGATTATCCTCCAAAATTTACAAATCAAGCAGAAGCGTGTATAAAAATCATACTTTAAAAATAGCACATACATGTAATATATCAGAAGCAAAGCACTGTATCAGTGGATATATGTTTTGATTGCTGCAGTTTATTAATAATTTCTTTTACACCAATTTACTATGTTATATTAGATTTGCCTGGTGAAAAACAATGATTGATTCTATATTTATTAAGTTTCAGTTTAACCTTCATTAATCTGATTTAAGTATATATGAGCTAATCTTATAAGACGAGCACATAATCAAAATCTGTAAAAGGGGCACAAAACCAGTCAGCATACGCGTACATCAGATAACAACTGTTCAAAGAGTTGTATAGTTGCACATTCAGTCAACTGCATATTTGTTCCGAATTCATTCATCAATTTATTAAGAGGCCAAAAAATAGTTTAACGTCAACGTCAGCATTTTGCTTCCAAAACAGTAACTGGGTGAGCACACAGTTTGATCCCTGCACATACAGATCCTATAAGTCGCGGCGTGAGTAAAAGCTTATTGCAAAACAAATAAATAACTTTATAATTTAATAACTACATGTACGCCCGTGTACATTTTGTATGTGTGTATGTTTTCAGAGTGAACTAACGGAACGAGTTTCACGTGAAGATTACAGACAAGTTCCGCAGTAATTGGAAAACATCTCGAAAATTATCCCTGCAGCTAATCCTAGTGATACTTTAAGATTCTGCTATTCAGTAAAGGTTAACAGTATAGGAAATGCAGCTTCATACGTTTAAGTCAATTAAGATTTCTTACCATGGTTTCTCTTTGTTAGAAAAGAGAACAGGTGAAGAATGTTCGTATCCGTAAGTAGCAGAGTAAGTCCTCAGCATATTTGAAATGATATAGCAAAAGAGCAACGAATGTAAGAGTGAAAAAGGTGCTTAAACAGAATGCGTGTTAGGAATGTATTCATTTGCAGAAATAACCTATGATGAAAGAAACTGCTTGCGGGATTCATTATTGAAGCATTCCTTACTTGAGTGTTAAATATCGCCTACGATATTTAAATACGTAAATACGTAAGATCACATCGCTCTACATGTATTTGATAGATGATCTCAAATGAGACTTTGCATTGTAATTCTAGTTGTCCATTCCAATGCGCATAAACTAGTTCAGGTTTGATTTGTTTTTATGCTCGAGAGTTCCTGTGGCTATATGATCAAGAAGCCATATAATGAGAACCGGAGATAAGCTGTGAAGATTAATTGAGATCTGTGTGGCGAAAACTGCTGCCGTTTATAGCGTGAGGAGGTCAGAGTGTGCTACGAAACCGGTGATTAAAATAAACCAGTGAATAGATCCAAACTCGCTTACACTGAAATAGTTGCTGATATATAAGTGAAATAGTAGTCAAGTCTTAGTAATTTGTCATTGCCAAGAATCGTTATAAATTTTAAAGCTGAATTGAGAAAATGAATAAAATTCTAATATATACAGTATGTTATTTTCGATATCGTTAATTGTATAGATAACATTATTTCGACCAGAAATTAAGCTAAAGGTTCTTTCATTGAGAGTGCAGAAAAATAGGCTTGTAATCTTTAAATCATAAAGTAAAATACTTTTTCACAAAAATAGTTATCAAGCAATATGTATCATACGAATAGAATGACTGAACTTGTGATCAGAAGTAACAATCAGAATTCTTCGTACGATCTTAACGGAAGTGAAGTATTTATTTATTATGACAACAAATATTCGGACTACATTCATGACGTCACAACAGCCGAATTACCGATCATCAGTTCCATGGAGGAGGGATACAAGATATGGCAGATGACTTTGATAGCTCACGTGTGCGGCATCATCATAGTCTGCACGGTGATAGGTAACGCGCTGGTCTGCACTGCGGTGGCGGTAACGAGAAAACTCAGAGCTCCTCCATCGAACCTCCTCATCGTCTCACTGGCAGTGGCAGACCTGCTGGTGGCGTTGCTGGACATGCCGTTTGCCGCGGTGTACGAGGTGAAGGGTCGGTGGATGTTCGGTGAACTGATGTGTGACGTGTGGACATCTTTGGACGTATTCCTGTGCACGGCGTCTATACTGAACCTGTGCATGATCAGCGTGGACAGGTACCTCGTCATCACAAGACCCTTCCAGTACGCCATGAAGAGAACTCCATTTAGAATGCTCATCATGATCACCACAGTGTGGCTGATGTCTGCGGTTATAAGCATTCCACCGCTCTTCTACAGCAGACAAACTAATTCCAACGCAAGCTTGGATACATCCACATTCCACACTTCGACAGTGAATCTCAACCTTAGTCAGGAAGAGGGAAATCAAAGTGGAAATGAGTCTAACCTAGAGCAGTGTATACTAAATCAGGACATTGGATATCAGTTATACGCAACGATAGGAGCGTTTTACATACCGTTGTGTGTGATGATTGTGATCTATACCAGAATCTATCTCGTTTCGTCTCGTCTTGCTCGATCTGACATCAAATCAAAGGTCAGCTACGTTCAGCCCAACTCCTCATCACCCTATGATCTCCAAGCTCTCGTCGATTCTCGTCAGATGTCGCTCACTCCCACAGCTGGTTCTACCACGACCTTGCAAAGAGAAGGTGTTCAGACCAATGGAAGAACTACTGTATCTGGAATCTTCCAGTCCCTACCATCACGAAGAAGTAGAGGTCACTCTCTGGGTGAACTAATCCCGAGAAAAATTAGATCAGCCTGTATTAATGGACACTCTAGAAGCGGCAATGGAAGTGTATCTGAACGAAAGGCAACTAAGACTCTTGGAGTGATAATGGGAGCCTTCGTGATCTGTTGGCTGCCGTTCTTTGTTCTCGCTCTTATCAAGCCGTTCTGCTCGGATCCCAGCACTTGTATCCCGGGCTGGCTAAGCGCTCTCTTCCTATGGCTCGGTTTTGCTAACAGCTTTCTTAACCCGGTCATCTATGCGAGATTTAATCGAGACTTCAGAACACCGTTTAAATACATTCTGCAGTGCAAATGTCGAACGATTAATTCGCGTATGAGGAACGAGGAGTATACAGTACAGTTTGGACCTCTGAATGATCGAAGAGAGTCGACTCTGACGACAGGTGGCACTGCGGCAGAAAATCTCATTCAACGTCCGCTATAACATACAGGACATCAACTCAGTTTAAGAGTTAAATGTTTTTATAAATATTTATTACGAACCGAGCACACAGACAAAAATCCTAATCAATCTCATAATCTGCAAGATCACAAAGTATCGTATCACTTGAAATATTTATTATTCGTAGAATCAAATGGTATGATATATTTATCTTCAAGGAAAAATGTTGGTTTTTCTGTTTTTGTGTTTAACTGTGCAAGGATACATATACATGTATGCATGTAAAAATTGATAACTTCATGTATGCATGTAAAAATTGATAACTTCAGTAGTGAAGCTTAGTTACCTGCTATCTCTATCTTCTACTACTACCTAAAGTCAGTTTAATGGCATGTAATTCTTCCAAATATTTCTATCCTCCGTCTTTCTCTTTCTGTATTAATAAACGATTTGCACTCTCAATCCATATAGCATCCCAAGTCTCAGTCTTCCCATAATCCGCTTCCCCTCAATTTTTCTGTCATCTGTTTCGACAAAAACTACTTCTACTTAGGACATGTCTAATCTATCATATTAATGGAGTTATTGATTAATTTATTTCGTAATGTATTTATCAGTATTAATGCATTAATTTTTTTACAAAATTATAGATGCGAATTTCGTGAAATTCAATGTCATTTTATATGCGGCAAAATTTTAGTATTATTGTCTTCAGTTACTTTAAGCTATTCCGGCGTATCTTTTTCCCACCAAAGACGTCGACTGCTTGTGCAATTTTACCTGTTATTCTCTCTCACCTCCCATAACCTGTTATCACATAACACAAATATTAAAACGTTTTGTTGTTGTAACTTGGTACCTTTTCTAACGCTATTAACTTCTCTTTCTTCTCTTGACTCTACTATATCATTCTTTTGCCTGATAATAATCTTTGCCAGTTGAACACATCCATGGCGAGTCTGTACTATTGATGAATATTTCAAGTGTAAGCTTCACCTGCCAAAAGAAGCAACTAATTAAGAACTGGCAATGGCAACTGAATATCGCATCAATAGTTGAAGGTTCAAAAGTTCAAAATTAATTAGAGAGAGAGAGAGAGACAGTGCTGTTGAGTGCATATAAACCTCTGCCGATAACCTTTTAATTGATAGAGCAATAGAGAAAAATATCCGTCATAACACAGAGTGAGAACTATGAATTAGAGATAGGAATTTTATGAATTTCCAGAGTTCGGTTCGGTTCTTTGAAAATGAAAGTTCGGTTAGGTTCGGGTTCGGTTAGCAGTTGACAATTTGAGAGTTCGGTTGGGTTCGATTTGTTGAAAATGAAAGTTCGTTCGGGTTCGGTTAGAAATTGAGAGTTCGGATTCGGTTCGGGTTCGGCTTGCTTTCCACCTCACAAGGGTTCGATTCGAATTCGAAATGATTTGGTTTGGATAATGTTGCAATTATTAACATTACTTATAATAATCATATAATATGATATAATAATAATCTTATAATATGATAAACATGTGTAAAATGATTTATGTTTAATGTGCTTAAAAATATAAGAATCCATAATAACTGCCATATAAGTCGATCAACAAATGTTCATAAAATAGATATTTAGCTTTATTACTGTAGATGAAAATTCTCCATGATTATAACCAGCAAATAGAATGGTTCATCAATTTAAAAATACATTTAGTCACTAGGCCGATATATTTGAAACGTTTAAAATTAAGTGGAAATGTCTTGGCTGAAATTGATATTTCAGAGACAAAGTGCAATTTATTAACATAAAAATGTCAAATAAGAACGATTTGGTAGACACGTTTACTTCTACAGAAAAATGATCACAATATCACACGTTTACTATCAACTGAACCAGTAAGAAACTTCACAATTTACCTTTGGGTTTCAAATTTGAAACTAATGGTTTATTTGAGTCCGTCTAATCCTTTCCACTTTTTCCGTATCCACATTTCCAATGCCTTTAGTTTCCAGTTATTTTCTTTCCTTGATGTTCATGTTTCACCCCCATATAATAGCGTGGTCCATACCAAGGTTTTCGCTATCTTTATCTTAGTGTCTTTCGTTAGGCTTTTTGTTAAAAGTTCTTTCCTATTATCGAAGACTTCTTGCTTGTGCATTCCTACTATACATTTCAGTCTCACATTTCCATTATCTCTTATAGTATGACCTAAATATTTCAAACTCCTTACCTGTTCCAATTTCGTAACATTTATTATAATATTGACTTCACCTCTATTCTGGGATACTCTCATCACTCTTGTCTCTTTAATGTTAATATTAATTCCATATTTCAATGCCGTATCATTCAGACTATCCATCTTAATATCTTCTGTAGACCAGTCTCGCTTCCCGCTACCATTCCTTCTACCATTCATTCATACCATATCGCTATCTGCTATTAGTTTTAAAATTTGTGTCGGAACCGGCCTTATCAGAATATATGCTGTTAGATACTGTAAGACATGTAAATACAAAAACTACTATATATGTGTATTGTTCTTACAATCTTTATATAATGTCAAACATTCTCCATAATATCTTAATGAAGACTTTGAAAAATAGTTGAAAAGAAAAGTGTTCTTTTCTCCTGAAGCTGGCGAAGGAGAAAGGAACTTCAAGAGATCTGTTTGGTTCGGTTTGGAAGAAGCTCCTGAAGCTGGCGAAGGAGAAAGGAACTTCAAGAGATCTGTTGGTTCGGTTTGGACGAAGCTAGGATTCTGTTCGGATTCAGCCAGAGTCTGGGTTCGGGTTCGGTTAGGTCAAAATTCCAGATTTTAGGGTTCGGTTCGATTCGGGTTCGGTTCGATTCCCATCTCTACTATGAATTGTTCGCATGACCAGCAAATAACCAGAACAAATCATGTTCTTACACAAAATGAACAGCTTGCAATAAATTAACCTAATCTAATATCTGTTAAAATCGACCAAGTGCTGTAAAATTTCAGTAAATTCGAAAATGCGTGGCTACAATGTTGAAAGATCAGTGTAAAAATCGTAGTCTATTAACTTCTAGGCTACAGTATGCGATCACATATCAATTAGAGCATGAGATCATCAATAGCTGTATATGGACATATTTTATGAATAATATAAAATTACTGGCTTTATTAATTGAAAAGCAATGCACAAATTACTTGATTTCAATGTTACTTATTATGAGCGTTCTTGAAAGATTGTGATAATATTAATTCTAGCTCAACATGCAAATGGTAAGTTTCACATTCATTTTAACGACTTGCTGAAATAATTTAATACTTTAAACATTAGTCCTTAAATGCAATTAGAAGTTTAGCCTTTCAACGAGAACCAAGGCATACTTTTTTCTGAGAGTGTCTGTTCATGTCTATTTCGTTAAGTATTCTCAGATAGACAAATGAAATAAGCTAATTACATAAATCAGTTGTATCCCTAGAAATCCTAAACCGTAAACTAAAAATCTTAAACCCTAGCGATCTGTAGCAGTGACCCAGTACTAGAATCAGCTCAGCACTTTGGTTCAACGTTGACAACGTTATAACAACTTTGAAATTAACTGTTTAAATGTAATTTAGTGATTATTTGTCAGATATACTAACTATAATGTTTATGCATGTTGATAACTTTTGTTATTTTGTTATCGTTGATACTTCAGTTCGTCGTATTTCAGCTTTTTCTGTTTAATTAATGATTATCGTGTAATAATATATTAAAAAATTCATCCAGTGTTTCCAGACATCTCACCATTTCGCTGTCATGAAGAGTTTATTGCAGAACGAATACAAGGAATTGATTCCAGTAAACTGCAACCATTGTCAATACAAACCTTTTCATTAAGTTTTGCGAAATCTACTAAACACATGTCATTTTATTCTAATTAGCTAATTTTTAGTTCATTAGCTGATCTCTTCTGATAATTAAATCGAAGAAACAGCGTCCGTTACTTCCTGCTTAAGGTTGTTTGAAATGATCTTTAATAAGCTAGCGTTTTGGCGAAACTGCAATGCACTACCCCATAACATACACCACAATATAAAATTTAAAATAGTCTGCCAAAATTATGATATAATATGTATTAGAAAATTGTAAATGTTGTTCATGATAAAGTGGTTTTTGTGCATTTTAATATATTCCATCTTGAAACTTTCTTTAACCGTTAGTATCTTAAATGTTTATTTACATGCTGGTCGTGTAAACGTTTATAATGTGTTAAAAATTTTGTTTCCAATTGTGTACTTTAAATTTTAATAATTAATTTTTTCTATTCTAGAAAACTAATTTCGGTTTTTCTAACTGAAAATCGTGAACGAGGTTTAGCGTAAAAAGACATTTGGTCTCTCATTTTTAATTAAACATGTTTCGGTATGCGTAGTCATTTACCGGTCCTGTGAAACATTGACATCTTACTGTCTCATCAGTTAGCGCAGAATTCAAGCAGACCAGAGTTCAAGCACAAGATCAGTCATTAGTCAGAGGATCAGTTACTTATCAATCAGTCATTAAATCAATCAATCAATCAATTCATCAATCAATCAATCAATTAATCAATCAATCAATAAGAATTTAATGTCCGGTTCCTCGTTATCAGTCACAGGATCAGTCATTTATTGATCAGATGATCAGTCATTATTAGTCAGAGGATCAGTCATTTATTGGTTACAAGATCAGTCATTTATTGGTTAGAGTACCAGTCATTTATTAGTCATTTATCCTTCAGAGGATCAGTCATATCTTGGTCACAGAATCAGACATTTATTGGTCAGAAGATCAGTCGTTAATTAGTCAGTGGATCAGTCATTTATTGGTTATAGAATTTATCATTTATTAATCAGAGAATCAGTCACTTATCATTCAGAGGATCAGTCATTTATTGATCACAGGATCAGTTATTATTAGTCAGAGGATCAGTCATCTTTTAGTCACAGGATCCGTAATTTATCATTCAGATTATCAGCCACTTATCAGTCACATGAACAATGATTTATCATTCAGAGTATCAGTATTTAACTATATGATACATGAAGTCTATGAACTACGACTTTTCATATAGACTAGCATATTAGTACCTGTAACACGGGCAATGCCGGGGATCTTAATCTCTCATTTCTTAATATTCGAAACAACAAAGTTATTAATGCAATGAATTGTAAAGCAGTTGTGAAACGTTAAAGCTAAGCAAATATAATTATAGGAAAAATAGAATTTCTTGACCAATAAAATTAAAATGAAACTTTGCAAAAATTTATGAAGTAAACAAACAAGAAGAGTAAAACGTTCCTAGATACATCAGATGTAGATTTGAAGACAGAAATGGTGCGACTTCACTTTAGTTTCAACTTTTGGTGTTGAAAACCTGCGTGTGAATTAAAAGACAGACATGGTGCGCCCTACCTTGAGCGACGTCTTGGCATCTTGAGTGTGACAGAAAAACAGAGAGAGAGAGAGAAAGAGAAAGGAGGGAGAGAGAGAGAAGTGAGCACCTAGGCTTTTATGCATTGGAATAAAATGAAGCAGTGAATATAGTGTCCTAGAACAGTATATATCATGGGCCAGTTGGAAAATCGGGAAGGTGATTGTATTGAAAATTTCATATTCTACATTTTCAGCAATTGCGTTTGTTGGAAACGCAATTCCGGATTCAATTCATTGAGAGAGTTGCTTCTCTGACAGGCAGGCGTCTGCGTTCTAGTATTTCCCAACCCTTTAATCTGGGCAATGGGCAATTATATTTAACGTGTTTCAGAATATTGTAGATCTCTCTTGAGTGTAAGTAGAAGAGAAAGTGGAGACTTTAAATATGTATCTTCTTATTATTCTTATGCCAGTTCTATTTGTCTGCCATCATCTACCTCTTTCTCTCTAAAAAATGCATAGTAAGAAGAAATAGTTAGAAATTCAAATAGTGACAGGTTAGTTAATGCGACTAGAATGTCTTATGTTCACTATCACGCCCATGAGCTCTATCACTAATCTGCATTTACCTGAATAAACTGAGCAAAGGTCGTTAGCGTGTTTGCCATCTTACAACCTCATGAAGCTCAAAGTTGCGTCAGAAATACAACACTATCTAGTATATGCAATATATTTAATATTTTGTATAACAATTTCACATACTAGTCATTGCATTGCGTATAGAAAGCTTTCTGAAACATCTTTAGTATCTTCAATTTGTTCAAGGTCTACTGTGCTACCATGCGGCAAGTGAATCAATTATTTAAAATATTTTTAGTCCAATGGAAGTACAGTACAGTAAGGTTCCAGGAGAAGACCATAACAGAGGCGAGTTGATATGGTCAGTAAAGTATGTGTCAGTAACTTCAACAAGTTAAACTACTTGTTTATCGTTATTTAAAAATTAACACAACTCGAAGTTACAGGAAGGGCACTATTTCTAAACTGTCCAAGAAACATCCTACCTATCTGACCTTTTATCAATCTATCAACCCTCTCGTAGATTTGCTCCTCCAATAAAATCTTCTCACTGTACCTGACTTTAGATCTACCATTGGCAGACGCTCCTTCATGTGTTTGCTCCAACAATATGAAACTCTCTACCGCTAGATATTTGATCTTATAACTGCATTACAACTCGTCTCTTTCCGCAATAGGTCTAAATTTGGACCCTCTTGCCTTGGATCTTGGACTTTCACTGTTTTGATCTCGTTTTCTCTTGTGGTCTCTGTGTACTCAGTCGTCATCGTATGGTGTTTTGGCGTTTGTTTGTATAGAGACTGCAAGCGACGTCCCTGCTTTGCCTTATGGCGAGGAACCGGACGCTAAAATCCTATTTATTGAATAAATGAAAGGAGATTTATTAGGCCATTGGGGAAGGGATATGACGTAACAGTTAGAGTGTTCACCTCGTATACAATTGGCCTGACTTCATCGACTACTTTTATCTGCTAGATTTACATGTTATAATTATAATATTATTGTCAAACATTAAACATGTACACGTTTATGCTAAAATCATTGCCCACACAATCAAAATCAAATCAAATCAAACTATTTATTTCAGAGACATATACAGGTCCATATAACAGAACAACAGAAACTAAAGTGATTGTGGATGAAACTAAAAGCACTCTCTAACAGAAATCTACACGAACAGTCATAAAAATAATATATACTTAGTATTTTGTTTAATACTATAGAGTTCCAAATCTACTAGCTAAGACATCAACTTAAATATGGATTATAAATGCAATACAAACACTATGCAATAATAGTTATATCTTGATATGGATCATAATAATTATAAAAATAAAAATAATTATAAAAATAATAATTAAATAATAATAGAAATAATAATTAAATAAAAAAAATTAAATTTATGTATATAACTACAGCCCAAGCAAATTAGCATTGTCAATCAACATATTGGATTTTGAAATCCATCATGATTGAAAATTAATAACAGAACTTGAGAAAAATCCTGAAAACTGGGACATCCAAGCTCATCCAGCATCGAAATTACATTATATCTATAGCTATAGCCAAAGAAGTTTTAAAACATTGATTGTAGCAGGATTTCAACTTATATAACATGGATGCTGAATAACTTCTCAAAATTCCTATGTCGTATAAACACATGAAATAAGCCTTGAAGAGTACTCTTTTAACACTCACTGATCATCTTGCAAAACGTCTCTTTAAAATGTTAGTACGAATAAAAAGATTGCGAATTTCTTTCTTAATGTCATCAATATCATCAAAATTATTATTAATTATATGACCCAAATGTTTAAACTCTCTAACATACTTAATATCAACATCATTGAGTTTAAGGGGAGGAAAATCATGAGTCATAATCTTAATCTTACTGGAAGGAAAGAGATCATTCAAACAGTTTTATCATTATTACATGACATATCAATTAACTCAGCATGCTCGCGTAGTTTATTAATAAGAAACTGTAATCTTGACCAACTAGGGGCCAAAGAACAATTTCACCAGCGTACGCTAAAATATTATAAAATATGCAACCTATGTTGTATCCAATAGTACAGTTAATAATCACTTCTATGAGATTCCTAATATATCTCGAAAACAAATAGGGAAACAATAAACTGCCTTGTCTAGTACCATACCCTAAATAAAAAGATTCCGAAATAACAGAATTCCATTGTACTGTAGATGATTGGTGACTATACCAAAAACTTAGTATGGTGACTAGGACAGTATTGAAATTGTCGTTAAGTAACTTATTGAAGAGTTTCCAGTAATTTACAATTGACATGGCGTTATCGCTTCACTATCTACTTCCTTTTTAACATTTCAAGTCGACTGATTACCTAAGAATTAAATTACCTATAGCAGAGATTAGATTCAAGTGTTAGTCAACGTGAGATTGTGTGATTAGATATAATTTAACTAATAGCACTTCATCAATAACTTCATCCGATCCCCACGGTCTCTTATTTTATGTTTGATTTGCTGAAAACTGACAACTTCTATGAGTGTCGTATTAAATTTAGGACTCGATAGATTACATGGTTCTCGACCTGCGATTTCAATTTAAAAATAATTTTTTGTAAAGTAAAGCTCAAGTATGCATAGTAGCCTATAATTCATTATTTATTTATTCATTTTTTATTCGTATGCACATGACATACCGCATTTGTTTACATGGTTTCCTTTCTTAGTTGCTGTTTTTGTAGTTTTCGTTATTTCTTCCATTCCTCTCCATGGTATTAGTAATCGTTGCCTTTTGTTAGCGCATCGATTGCAGCCGACGCGGATTTAAGAATAATCTTCCAACACCCTCGGGATTTTTTCTTTCAAAGCTGTCAACACTCGGTCTTCCAAGGTGGTCGCCCAAAACGTACTAACCGGCGCGATGGAGCTTAACTTCGTTCAATTGACGCGCAGTTTAACCGAGTGTGCTAAATCCCGCTCCATAATAATACACACCATAATAATGAAGTGTAATTGTCGATGTAATTTTTCACCGCTACGACGTCATCTTTCACCCCTACGACGTCATTGTTCATCGCTACGATGCCATTTTTCACCACTACGATGTCATTTTTCGCTGCTAAGAAGAAGTTGATAACATATTTAAAATGGTTAAAATGAATGATTATAATGGCTGATGAGACTAAAATTCTTATGAATTTTCTCTTACAAATTCATAAGCCAGACAATAATATACTCTGACCCTATTAAAGTGGCTATCTCGCGAATGGCGTTGCCTTCATCAAAGATCCGTCATAAGGCAGTCAAATACAATATTGAGAAAGGACAAACACAAATAGGTTAATTAACTTCGAAACTTTTATAGCCAAATAAGTGCAATTTTCAATTCGATCAACTGAATTTGTAGGGAGTGAATTTTACTGAGATCTAGAACAATTTTAGAATATCTGAACGAGAAAAGAAGTCAGTTTCAGGAAGCAGTGCAAAGAAAAGTTAAGGATATGAAGGACGGTGAAAGAAAGATGGTGTCAGCTTGAGGAAGCTATTAAAATAGGTGCAAAAGAAGATTATGGCTTTCTTAAAGCAAATACAGCTAAAAAACCTTGGATCACAAGCGAGATACTAGACAAAATGGATGAAAGGAGGAAATGGAAAAGTATTGACACCAGTCATGGCCGAAGGAAATATAGAAGCTTAAACAGTGAACTTAGAAGAATTACAGACAAAGCAAAAGATCATTCGTGGAGTGAAAGTGTGATGATTTAGCAGAATATGATAGAAGAGGGAGGTCGGATCTAATATACCAGGAAGTCAGGATATTAGCAAGAACCGAAAAGAAAATGAAAGGAGATGCAAAGAACATTAGTATAATGGGTAAAGATGGGGAATTGAAGACAGAGGTGGAAGAAGTAAAAGAAAGATGGAGAGAATATGTAGAGGAATTGTATGATAAGGCTGGGAAACCAGTTCAAGAGGATTTTAAAATAGAAAAAGGAAATATCATAGAAGACGATAAAAGGGGCCCCGATTTAATTAAGGAGGAAATTTATTCTGCAATTAACAGTATGAAGAAGGGGAAGGCAGCCGGAATAGATTAAATCCCAGCTGAATTCTTGAAAATGTTGGAAGGAGAAATACTCCAAAAGTTAATGGAGGTATGTATGGAAGTGTACAGTACAGGTATTTGGCCAGACGACTTTACCAAGTCAGTGATGATTCCAATTCCCAAAAAAGCCAATGCTGTTGAGTGTTCGGATTACAGAACAATCAGCTTAAAACCTCATGCATCGAAGATCTTATTAAAGATAGTAAATAATCGCATTCAGTCGAAAGCAGAGATGATACTGAGCAAGACACAATTTGGTTTTAGGAAAGGATGCGTCACAAGAGAAGCAATTCGAGTAATGAGGGTTCTTTACGAAAGAAGCTTAGAATATGAAAATGACGTTTTTGTATTATGCTTTGTAGACTTCGAGAAGGCCTTTGACAGGATTGATTGGATAACGATGATGAATATCTTAAAAAGAATAGGAATTGACTGGAGAGATAGAAGACTCATTTTGAACTTGTACATGAATCAAAGAGCAGTAATCAAAATCCAACAAGAATACTCAGAAGAAGGTAAATAGGACGTGGAGTAAGACAAGGTTGTAGCATTTCGCCGCTGCTGTTTAACATTTACGCTGTGGCAATGATGGATGAAGCCATGGAAGACTTGGAAGAAGGAGTAAAAGTAGGAGGGAATTTGTTACAAGATGTACGATTTGCAGATCACCAAGGAATGGTAGCGGGCAGCGAGATTGGATTGCAGAAGATAATGGATAGGCCGAATAATACGGCTTTGAGATATTGCATGAAGATTAATATAAAAGACCAAGGTTATGAGAGTGTCCAATAATAAAGGTGAAGTTAATATCACAATAAATGGTACGAAATTGGAACAGGTAAGGAGTTTCAAATATTTGGGTCATACCTTAACCGATTATGGGAACTGTGAGACAGAAATGTGCAGTAGGATTGCAGAAGCAAAAGCGGCCTTTGGTATTAGAAAAGAACTACCAACAGAAAGTCTTAAGAAAGACACAAAGATAAAGATGGTGAAAACTTTAGTTTGGACCACGCTATTGTATGGATGTGAAACGTGGACCTTAAGGAAGGAAGATATTAGGAAACTGGAGGCATTGGAAATGTGGATTTGGAGAAGAATGGAGAGGATTAGCTGGACTCAAAAGGTTTCAAATGAGGAAGTCCTGGAGAGAGTTGGCACATATAGACAGTTGATAAATGTATTAAGAAATAGGAAGAAGAGATGGATAGGACACATTCTAAGGGGGGAAGGTCTATTAAAAGAGGTCATAGAAGGTAGAATGGAAGGAAAAAGAGGCAGGGGCAGGCCGAGAGGTAGATATGTTAGGTATGTTAGATGATTTAAAGACCCACTCACATGTGGAAATGAAGAGGAGGGCGGAAGACAGAGAAGATTGGAGGCGTTATGTACCATGGACCTGCCAGTAGGCAGTACACTAAGATATATATATATATATATATATATATATATATATATATATATATATATATATCTGCGTCAAAAAAGCTGAGCCCCTTCCGAAAATTTTCTATAACTTTTTTATCTGATGTGTCCTTATCATGTAAATTTAAGTAATTATTCATGGTCCAATTGTACACATATGTTGAAAAAGTGAAGGAAATATATACACCGAAATTCGAGTTACAGATCTTTTTGCGCCATGCCCCAAACTTTTATTGATTTCCTACATAAAATTTTCCATAACTTTGGTATCTGCTGTCTCCTTATCACATAAAGTGAAGCAATTATTCGTGATACAATTCTACATATATGCTGAAAAATGTATGGAAATACATGCACCACATTTCGAGTTACAGATCAATTTGCGCCATGCCCCTACCTCTTTCTTATAGATTCTCTAAGCAGTTTATCACTATAAGTCACTATACATGTAAGTTGCGGATACAAATACTTCATGAGCAATAATATGGGGTGAAAAAAATAAAGCAAGCATATCAGCTGAAAGGATGGTCCTTGTCAACTATTAAAAGAGTATTTGTTGGAAGATTGCAGAGAGAGAGAGAGCAACTGGTAGAAAGGCGGGCTGTGGCTGTCCAAGAAGTGCCAGAATTCTTACTAATATTGCTGCTGTTGAGCAACTAATTGGTTCTCCGGAAGGAGAGGCTGGAACAAGTCGTTATACACTTCAGATATCTCAACTACTAGGAGTTTCTGCCGCATCAGTTCGCATGATTGCTACTACCAAAACAAAGAATCAATGAAGGGCTCCAATCAGGAGTATTCGGTGACAAACTGCTTGGAGAAGTGGTAGGGGCATGGCGCAAATAGATCTGTAACTCGAATTGTGATTGTTATATTTCTTTAAATTTTTCAGCATGTGTGTAGAATTGGAACATGTATCATCGATAAAGTGTGCATGATGTAGAGACAAGAGATACCAAAGTTATAGAAAGAAAGCTATAGGTCAAGTTTTTTTGACGCAGTCTTTATATACAGCGTGAGTAAAACAAGTGATAACACCTGCAAAAAGTGTGAATATGTCAGGTTATTGTTAATATTTTTCACATCAAACTCTTACCAATTTCTAAGGGACTACTTTTGGATGGGGTGGCTGATTTTCATCCATTTTAATCAATAGACTGGCCGGATTTACAAGTTTCAGCAGAGCAATCCCCCATTTTTTTACCTAAAATAGGTGTTTGCTACAACGGTAAGGTCAAATTGCACTTCATTGCCGAGAAGGAAACGATGAACGCTCACTATTACGTCAATACTTTGCTTCCCAAGCTGTTCGATGATTGCAATACTCTTCCACCAAATTGCTCATTTTCAGCAGGATGGTGCTCCGGCTCATGCATCTCATCATGCACAGGAATGGATCAGCGAAAGAAATCCGCATTTCATCAAAAAGAGTGAACGGCCGGCCTCCAAACTCTCCTGATCAAAATCCTATGGATTACCATGTCTGGGGAACCATGCTGCTTCTCTA
This sequence comes from Enchytraeus crypticus, assembly GCA_905160935.1. Classification (NCBI taxonomy): domain Eukaryota; kingdom Metazoa; phylum Annelida; class Clitellata; order Enchytraeida; family Enchytraeidae; genus Enchytraeus; species Enchytraeus crypticus. Next base: position 956,099 of record CAJHZI010000517.1, on the reverse strand, counting down.
TCAGAAAAACCAGTCGAAGCCTAAAAACAAGACAGAACTGCAGGAAGTGCTGCAATCAATTTGGGAGAGACTGCCCCAAGCTGGAATCAACAAGGCTGTCCTAGCGTTCCGAAAGCGACTGCAGTCCTGCGTAGCAGCGGGAGGAAAGCATATCGAATAGTCAGCAACGCTAGCAGATACAACTGGTTCTTTCTGAATCCCTACAACGGCCCTTTTCAGGGCCAAAATAAAAATATAATTAAATATAATTTATATTTACAGTGCACTAAAGAATGGGGGTTGCTCTGCTGAAACTTGCATAACTGGCCTAGCTAGTTACCAAAATGGATGAAAACTGGCCACCCCGTCAAAAATTGGTCCTTTAGTAATTGGTAAAAGTTTTATTGGAAAATATTAACAATAGCCTGAGATATTGAAACTTTTTGCATGTGTAATCTTTTTTTACTCACCCTGTATATATAATACAAGAGAGTTGCTTATGGTCAGGTCCATGGCCAGTAACTTCACTACTTTTTTATTTTCACATCATCAAATAGAGGGCGGTTGCTCTGCTGAAACTTTCATAACTGGTCAATCTATGTATTAAAATGAATGAAAATTGGCCACCTCATAAAAAATTAGTCCTTTACTGATTGGTAAAAGTTTCATTTGAAAATATTAACAATAGCCTGAGACATTCAAACTTTTTGCAGGTGTTATCACTTTTTTTACTCACCCTGTTTATATATATATATATATATATATATATATATATATATATATATATATATATAATATATGGCGAAACACATGTGCGAAACATATGTGCATATATATATATATATATTATATATAGGCCTATATATATATATTTGCACTATATATATATATACATATATATATATATATATATATATATGTATATATATATATATATATATATATATATATATATATATGTATGTATGTATATGGCGAAACACATGTGCGAAGCATATGTGCATATATATATATATATATATATATATATATATATATATATATATATATATATATACTGTATACTCTATATAGGACTATAAATATATACACTATATATACATACATCTATATATATATATATATATATATATATATATATATACATGTATATATATAGATGTATGTATATATAGTGCATATACAATGCATTACCTAACGGCAAGTCCATGGCATATAGGCCTCACTCTCCCAACCAAGTCTATCCTCGGCCTTCATTTTCATCTCAATATATGAATTTGTTAACAGATCATCCAGTATTCCGTTTCACGGTCTTCCTCTATCGCATTTCCCTTGCATTCTTTCTTCTATTACATTCTTTAGTAAACCATCACCCATTATAATATGTCCTATCCAGCATTTCTTTCTATTTCGTATCACATATATTAACTGTCTATCTGTATCGACTCATTCAAGAATTTCATTGTAATTTTGTCAGTCCAACAAATCTTTTCCATCCTTCTCTATAACCATATTTCCAATGCCTCTAGTTTCCTGATATCTTCTTTCTTTAATGTCCACGTTTCACATCCGTACAGAAGTTCCAAATCAATGTTTTGACAATCTTTTTGTTTATGTTGCCTTTTGTTAGTAGTTCTTTTCTTTTTCCGAAAGCCTCTTACGCCTGTGAAATTTTACATTTGAATTCCGTTTCACTCTTCGCATCATCCGTGATGGTGTGGCCAAAATACTGGAAGCTTCTTACCGGCTTCAATCGCGTATTATTCAATGTAATACCTACATCCATATGATTCCTACACACTCTCATTACCTTTGTCTTCTTTATATTAATCTTCATGCCATATCACAATGCTGTGACATTCAGACCATCCATAATACTGCTTCACTACTAGCAAGCATACCTTGATCATTTGCAAAATTGCAAACCTCTCATAGTGGTTCCCTTGTAGTCTAGTGCTTAGGACCCGGCGCTCTTACCGCTGTGGCCAGGGTTCGATTCCCCACTAGGGAGGCAAAATTTTGAATGTCTCAATAATATCGCAGGGATAACGTCATGAAGTTTTAAATGACAGTTCTTGAGATGAATTGAACTCTCGTGGGTTCGAATCCCAGTCGCGCTGAGCTAAGAGTAAAATCTCGGACATTCACGGGACTGGTTATACGCAAAATGGACTAAATTGCCGAACGGTTTAAACATGTGGCATTGATAGTGATATATATCAACATGGTTGATCATTTCACTATAATGCGTGTTAACTATTTCAGCAATTTACCTCCAATAGTTATTCCTTCCTCAATATCTTCAATCGCCTCAACCATTATTGCCTAGGCATAACGATTAAACAGTAATTGCGAAATACAGCATCCCTGTCTTACCCCCGTCCCATTTCACCCTCCTCAGAGAACTCTTGCTGGATTTTGGATATTGCTTTGTGATTGATATAAATATTAAAGTCAGTCTTCGATCTCTCCAATCAACTATAATCTTCCTCAAAATGTTTCACATCATTACCCTGTATATTCTATCAAAAGCCTTTTCAAAATCCTTTTCAAAACATACGAAGACATCATTTATCATGTTCCAAGTTACGATTTAGGGATTATGAAGAAGTAAACATCTCCTTAACCACACTATAGAATAGGTATGAAGCTTGTAACATATGAATCATACAAATACTTACAGCAGAAAATATACAATAGAAAATTTGCAATATTAACGCAAGTAAAGGAGTCGTTTATAGAGAGAAAATACGTATAACAACAGGCACTAAGAAGGCCAGGAAAATAGTGAACTTAAAATTTCATTTTTTGCACTCCTCTACGAATGTTAAACGATGACATTAAGGAAAAACGACATCGCCAAAGTAAAGTCATTGAATTATGGTAATGAAGAAAGACGCCAAAATTAGTTGGACTCACAAATTTCATATGATGAAGTTCTTCAGAAAATGTATGCAATTGTAAAAGTATTGTGAAAACTAAAGACAAGTAGATAGTAGACACGTTGTAGGATGGGATGAGTTGCTTAAATACCTAATAAAATGTACAATGTAATAAAATGAGAGATGTAATTAATTGTGTAATATTGCTAGAAAAAGAAGTCAAACGTAATTAAGGATTCTAGATGATTTTATAACGAATTTGTATTTAACGATAACAAGAAACACAGAAAATAAAATAAGTTGAAAGTATTATATGCCATGGGCCGAACTTTAGACAGTAACCTGACAGAGACAAGATATAATACCTATGAGAACCGCTACTAGTAGAATAATTCCTTTTTATGCAGAATTCCACACTAGTCTTTACATGTTTTATTTTCTTGACTAATGGGCCCCTCTCATGAAGCTATTGATTGAAAAGCCGTTACTTCTAACAGCTCTACTCGAAATAACAAGCTTTTGAAATGCGCAATATGAGAATTCGATCATTCTGATCACTTCATAACCTCCTTGTCCGTGATGCTATATAGTGCAAGTCAAAAGTGTATATTACCTACACTCGAGTCTACTTTCACCTTCATTAACGGAATTCAATTGACAAAATAATATACACTGTATATATATATATATATATATATATATATATATATATATACAGTGTATATTATTTTGTATATATATATATATATATATATATATATGTATACTCTATATACATATATAGATATATAATGTATATAGAGTATATAAATATATATATATATATATACATATATATATATATATATATATATATATATATACATATATATATATATATACTCTATATACTTATATAGATATATAATGTATATAGAGTATATAAATATATATATATATATATATATATATATATAAATATATATACTACATATACATGTATATATGTAATTAATATGATCCCATTACATTGGCCTAGCCTATGTCAAATATTGCTTATGAACTGCTTTCCCATTCCCTTCCAGAATTCCCATTTTACAACACACATAGTTTACGAGGTAATGGGTTTCATATATTAGGCTTATTTAAAATAAATATAAACCTGCAGGCAAACTGGCTCATACATAAATGACACCCCTAGGTACAATTCTTATGTTTATAAGTTTAGAATTTATTTTTCATTGTTGAATCCGCCCTATTTACAGTGTAAATATCTTCGCATTCTGGCACTTTAAAATAATATAGGAATTGTCTTGGAAATGCTGACCAAAACCTACTTCAGAGGACGCTTAAAGTGTTTTCCGCTAACTTTTAGCGAAACTAAATATATAGGTCTGCTCTGTTTATAGATGTTTATATGTTTATGGATTTGGAGAAGAATGGAGATGATTAGCTATACTCAAAAGATTACAATTGAGGAATTTCTGGAGAGAGTTGGTACAGATAGACAGTTGATAAATGTATTAAGAAATAGGAAGAAGAGTTGGATTGGACACATCCTAAGGGGGGAGGTCTATTAATAGTGGTCATGGAAGGTAGAATGGAAGGGAAAAGAGGCAGGGGCAGGCCGAGATTATGTATGTTAGATGATTTAAAGGCCCAAGCATACGTGGAATTGAAGAGGAAAGCGGAAGACAGAGAAGAGTGGAGACGTTATATATCATGGACCTGCTGGTAGGCAGGTAGGTAGTGCACTAAGAGAGAGAGAGAGAGTACATCAATGAACATGTGTCAAAAAATGAATTAAACATTATCAGAATTATATGTAATAAGTGCAATAAGTCATGTAAGTGCAAAAAATATGCATAAGAAGTTGCATAAAAACTAGGCCATCAGAGAGAATGCAAGGCGTCCTATCTAGTTGAACACCCAGTTTTCATTCTAGTATAGTTTTCCAGTAAAAAACTTTGAGAGAGCCTAAATCGTTTACAAATTATTATACACTATCATTTTTATAGATAGGCAAACTTTTTTATTAAATTATCATAAACGTACAAGTGTCAGGTTATAAATAGAAGATTACCAGTTGATTCTTAAGTAACGTTTGCATTTATAAGATAATGTAGAAAGAGGGCTGATGTTTTTAATAGATGTTGGAATTTCGTTCCAGTTTGTAAAAGCATCATTTACATATGGTTTATAAAAATTAGCAGAAGACATTTATAATGATATAGCTATAGCCAAATAGTCGGGTGGGGTAGTTAATATGATTGAGATCAAAGATGTTTGCCGTTACTCTGGATGGAGATTATCTGTTGTATAGACACTTATAAATAAGTTTCGCTGAACAAAAATACCTTTGATGATGATGATGAAATACCTTTCTATCAACAGTTCCATTATTTCAAAAGGCTTTCTTCAAAATTGATAAAAAATTAAATTGCCGTCAACTTGGTATCAAAGTAGGATTTAATGGCACGGCGTTATGCCTAAGAAATTCAAAAATGGATAACTTCTTTGTATTTTAGCAATTGCATAAAAGAAACAACGACTGAATATTTACATATCAACCGCTATAAATAAATAAAAAATCAACGGCGAATTCCCTAATGATTAAAAATATTCATTTTTTATTCGTGTATGTCATTTTTTGGGCCAGCTTCTGCTAATTATACAGGCATGTTGGTCTACAAGTATAATGTATTCAAGACAGTGTAAGTATGCTTGTAAGTCGATAGGTGTGACTTATATAAGACAGACACAGAGAAGCATTTCATATACGAGACTATTCTGCAGAAGTGCCTATTGAATAATTTCATGCCAACCTTTCAATCGACAGGCCAAATATTTGAAATATAAATCAACTGTTAACATTCTAGAATGAAGCTCATACATTGTAAAAGTAACTTGTTGTAATTTTGTTAATTTAATTAATTATAACCTTCCACTTCTCTCACGCTCAACGCACATCCTATGGGTAAGTCCATGGCATATACATGTAGCTCCTCCACATATTTCTTTGCTCTGCTTTTCTCTTCATACTCATTACATGTAGTTATCAAATCATCCAGTATTCCAAATCTCGGTCTTTCTATAGCTTTTCTTCCTGCCATTCTTTCTTCAATTGTCTTTTTTAGTGAACCATTCTCTCTCAGAACACGTTTTAGTAAGCCATTCCCTCTCAGTAGAACCCATTCAGTTCTTCCTTATGATACTTATCAATTGTCTATTTATGCCAAAGCTAATTAGCACTTCTTCGTTCGTAGTTTTGTCAGTCCATTTTACCTTCTCCATTCTTTGCCATAGCCACATTCGAATGCTTCCAGTTTCCTTTCTTATTATCCATTTTTTGCAACCGTACATGCATGAGCGTAGTCTACGCTGGAGTCTTTACAATTTCTATCTTTATTGATTTCTCTCCACTTGTGATGCAATAAATTACATTTTTAGAACTCGATTATGCAACGATAGTATCAGACAGTTCAATAGACGCATGAATTGGGCAATGATTAGCATTACTTTTCTGTAGTGTCACTAAAAGTTCGGCGCCTTTTATAGATTTGGACAGAGCCGGTAGCAAGTCGATCAGTTGTCCGGCTCTGAATCAGTAGTAGCAAGGTTCAAATCCAGTGTTCGCCACGTCGCTTATGCTTTTGCGGTTGGAAACAGACGTTACTAGGTTTTAACTATGTTAGTCTTTTTAACTGATAAAGTTTCAGTTCTTTCAAGAATCAAGGAGAGAAAGTGATTTCTGTCGTATTGTTATTTTGATATTACTATTTTCACGAGGAGAATCGGGAAATATAAGAACTGAGATAACGTAAGCCGCATATGTTTTGCAAGAACTGACAAATGCATCTATTGAATATGCCACTAACAGGCTGTCCGAGACTCCCAGAGACATATGGTTTTGAATTTATGGCTACACTAAAATGTCATTTTAAATTTAACTAATTTACTTAACATTGAAATGCTTATCATTGCTTAAAATAAACTCCAAGTGTAAATAATTACTTTTTAATTCACGCTGGTAGCTCATTAAAAACGACAGAGGAACGGAAAGAGGCTTTGACATATAATTGGCGCCAAATTGAAGAACAAGTTGTTTGCACAATTGCGTGAAACATACTCTCAAATATTGATTTAAAGCCTTGTCATAATGTCTCCATCAGTATCTCTTTTGATACAGAAACCAGAAGTTAACTCAATTATACAGCTTTTTACAGAATCGCGGAATGTCAGACTTAGAAGTACCGAACATAAGAAACACATTGTACAATAATTAATGTAATTTAATATCGAGATATTGAATTGACTACTTGGAATATTGTCTCAGTTTGCATATCAACCAAATACTCTTCTTTACTCATAGTTAGTTCATGTAAGAAATAATATAGCGCAGTCGTCGTGACTGGCTAGAGCCAGTGACGACGACTGCGCTATATTATTTTTGCGATGTCGGTAAGATATTCGATCGATAATCAGTATTTGCGGGGTTCAAATTCTAGGCTCGCCCGTAACTGACATCGCTTTCGGGTTAGGAAACTGCCGTTAACATTGGCTTTACCAGTCATAACCCTATCCATCTCACCTATTTATCTAACACAGGAGTTTCAAAATCTGAAAAGATGTTATCTTTTATATACCCACAAACCAACGTTTTTGTTTAGAAAAAGTGTGGTTTCTAAGTCGGGATGTGCTATATAGTACACACTTAGTAGCACATATGGCATTAATGTTTTAAGAAACATTAGTTTTTGTGTGAAATATTGTCAAATTGTAATATGCCGACCTATAGCTAGGGATGACTGCGCGAATATCATCGGAATATGCAATAATATTATATCTTGTATTACTATCCAATTTGTAGTTAAGAATATATTTAGTAGACGAATAAACTACGGCTATTGTTGGGATAATTTATGTTTGTGTTGTCTTTAATCCATTTTCCGATACTCTTTTTAAGAAGTTTCTTCATTTTATGAAAAATAGTTCCGAGTACGTATGTTTTGATTTTAAAAAATTTCATGTCATATCGTTTTTAAAGCTTTGCCTGAATTTACTTTTTCATAGTAAACTCATTGTAATCTGAATCCAAAAGCAAAGATTACACTATAAATGCTTGTGAATTATGTTATATTCTTATACCATGTAATATACATGTACTTGTTGTAAGGATACAATATCTATGAATAAAAAGTTAGTCGAATATGAAATAGCCTTAATATTGTGCGATTTTCAAATTTGCCATATCTATTGAACTTATTATTCATTCGTTAAGCATGCGAATTGAAGAAGTGGCCCAGTTATCACAGAAACTCTGAGAGGCAAACTAGAAACACTTCGGAAGTCAGAGTTCTAGGCTGTGTTATTAGTGTCAGCGGTAGCAGAGCAAAACTAGTTCTTTCGAAAATTTGTCAAATGATATACATGTATATATTACATTAACATTTTAAGTTTTATTTTGACGTTAGGTCACACTGCAGGGTTCTATTTTAATGTTAACCCTACCATATTCTAAAGAATATATGTGCAACTAGAATGCATGAAATGTATCACATTCAAATTATCTCCCATCTTAGAGGTAGGAAAATCAGATTCACTTCCATCAAGGCCTAAGAACATCTTCAGTGTTAGGGGAGACAGCTTTGAATCGGTCATATCACTAGTTATCATGCAAACTGCGAATATAAGTACGACCATGATTAAACTATGATTAAAATTTAAAAAGAAAGAAACGAAATATATGAGCTCTGCAAAGATATGCATCCATCATTCACAATAAGATATATAAATAATTAAAAGCTTTTTGTTCTTCTTTTGTAACTCATATAATCAGAAAAATCGTCAGTATATTTGCCTGTGGAGTTTTCGAATTACAGAACGATCAGTTCAATACCTCATGCGTCGAAGATCTTAGAAATATAACAAATAACTCGCATGCAGTCTAAAGCGGATATGATACAGAGCAACACACAATTTGGTTTTAGGAGAGGATACGGTACAATAGAAGTAATATTGGTAATGCGGATTCTTTGCGAAAGAAGCTGGGAATTGGAATATGGAATTGACGTTTTTGTATCTTTAATGTTTTGAGAAGGCCTTTGACAGGATTGATTGGGAAACGATGTTGACTATCTTGAAAAGAATAGGAATTGACTGGAGAGATAAAAGACTCACTTTAAACTTGTATATGAATCCAAGAGCAATAATCAAAATTCAGCAATACTACTTAGAAGGTCAAATGGAAGGTGGAGTAGGACAAGTTGTAGCATTTCGCCGCTGCTGTTTAGTTTTTACGCTGAGGCGATGGTGGAGGTATCCACGGAAGGCACTGAAGAAGTAATAAAAGTAGGAGGAAAATGTTACATGATGTACGATTTTCAGATGACCAAGGAATGGCAGCGGGCAGCGAGACTGGATTGCAGGTGATAATGGATAGTCAGAATGATACGGAGTTAAGGTACGGATTGAAGATTAACATCAAAACGACAAAAGCGCCGAGAGTGTCCTAGGATAGAAGTGAAGTCAATATTGTAGTAAAAGATGGAAATGGGAACCGGTATGGAGTTTGGAATATTTAGGTAATAATATAATAGATGACCAAGGAATGGTAGCGGGCAGCGAGATTGGATTGCAGAAGATAATGGATAGGCTGTATGATACGGCATTGAGATATGACATGAAGATTAATATAAAAGACCAAGGTTATGAGAGTGTCCAATAATAAAGGTGAAGTTAATATCACAATAAATGGTACGAAATTGGAACAGGTAAGGAGTTTCAAATATTTGGGTCATACTATAACCGTATAAAAAGTAACTATACAAGTATAACTATAAAAGTAGGGCTTCAGCTGAAGAAAATACTTAAAAAGAAAAGCAGTAAGAGATGGAATTTGAACGGATTGAACGAGAAAAGAAGTCAGCTTCAGGAAGCAGTGCAAAGAAAAGTTAAGGAAATGAAAGTTAAGGACTACGAATGAATAGGGATAAATGAAAGATGGTGTCAGCTAAAGGAAGCTATTAAAATAGGTGCAAAAGAAGATTATGGCTTTCTTAAAGCAAATACAGTTAAAAAACCTTAGATCACAAGCGAGATGCTAGACAAAATGGATGAAAGGAGGAAATGGAAAAGTATTGACACCAGTCATGGCCGAAGGAAATATAGAAGCTTAAACAGTGAACTTAGAAGAATTACAGACACAGCAAAAGATCATTCGTGGAGTGAAAAGTGTGATGATTTAGCAGAATATGATAGAAGAGGGAGGTCGGATCTATTATACCAGGAAGTCAAGATATTAACAAGAACCGAAAAGAAAATGAAAAGAGATGCAAAGAACATTAGTATAATGGGTAAGGATGGGGAATTGAAGACAGAGTTGGAAGAAGTAAAAGAAAGATGGAGAGAATATGTAGAGGAATTGTATGAAAAGGCTGGGAAACCAGTTCAAGAGGATTTTAAAATAGAAGAAGAGAATATCATAGAAGACGATAAAAGGGGCCCCGATTTAATGAAGGAGGAAATTTATTCTGCAATTAACAGTATGAAGAAGGGAACGCCAGTCGGAATAGATGAAATCCCAGCAGAATTCTTGAAAATGTTGGAAGGAGAAACACTGAAAGAGTTAATGGAAGTATGTATGGAAGTGTACAGTACAGGTATTTGTCCAGACGACTTTACCAAGTCAGTGATGATTCCAATTCCCAAAAAAGCCAATGCTGTGGAGTGTTCGGATTACAGAACAATCAGCTTAAAACCTCATGCATCGAAGATCTTATTAAAGATAGTAAATAATCGCATTCAGTCGAAAGCAAAGATGATACTGAGCAAGACACAATTTGGCTTTAGGAAATGATGCGGCACATGAGAAGCAATAGGAGTAATGCGGGTTCTTTGCGAAAGAAGCTTAGAATATGGAAATGACGTTTTTGTATGCTTTGTAGTCTTCGAGAAGGCCTTTGACAGGATTGATTGGGTAACGATGATGAATATCTTAAAAAGAAAGGGAATTGACTGGAGTGACTATAGTGAGTTGTGAACTAAGGCTAAATCTAATATTCTGCTCAATCAAAGTACGCCAATTAATAGACCTACTGTCACCTACACTGATTTGTGAACAAGAAGTACAGAACAACTTTCAACCATGATGACCTTGAACCAATTGTATTAAATGTAATTAGTAATTACCAATATACTTAACGTACAGTTTTTTCTTATTTTTCAAGGTCGACATGAAGAGGTGTAGATAAGAAATGGAACCAGGATCAGTTGTCCTTCGCCCTGGCACCATCCAGTTTATAAAACCGAGTTTTATGCGACTCTACGAAAGTGAAAAACTCACGTCGCAGTCTCGAACTCGAGACTTCCTATTCAAAAGGCGAATTCTTTACTAAGGTCACAAGGTGTTTCATTAATAATTACATGTAGGCATACATGTATATTATGCTTTGAACTAAATATATTTCATTCCTTACTCGCATTATACACTGACGTAAAATGCATGAAATGAAACTTTTAAGCTTCGTAATGATTATCATTATTTCTCCGCTGTCCTGACCAAAATGGCTCTGAGGCCATAATACTGTACATTTCAAGGTCAACATTTCTGACTGCCTTCACGATGTTCATAGAACGTAACGCTACGACCAATCAGATAATCTCATCAATAATCTAAGTTAGCCTCTACATTCCGTACCTAGAACTTGGATAAAATAGTTTTAAGATAGTTACCCCGTTCAATCTCACGAAGCTAATGAGTGTCTTGTTTCGAAAGTCGATATATATTAATTTTGGTTTACAATACATAATATTTTGAAATAAAAGAAAACAGATACAATTACAATTATAATATTATAATGTAGGCTACTTCAAATAACTGATAAAGTTAAATATATTCATTGATCTTAGTAAATATTATCATTATAAGATCAATGATTCCCGTGTTGTGTCCGAGACACTGAAGAATAGATCAACCGTTGACTGCACTTGTCGTAATAGGCAAAAAAGCCTGAACCGAGGAAGGCAATGGGAAACAATATCATAAGCCCTAATTTTACTAAGTTATAGGCTACATATGGTACGGATAAGGTATAATCTTCTATAAAGGGATTAAATTGATGATCGATTGAGTGCTCTTTATGGTGCATGAAAGATCACTCGGAGTATGAATATGTACCTTGTACATGACACTTGGTAGAACACTGAGAGGGAGAAGATCAATAACTGATAACATACAGTATAATCGTTAATAAACCAGACAACGTCGTGTTTGTTAGATACGCTGTCATGTTAGACAGTTTCATTATAATATTGATGGGATCACAAGTTTTTATGCCACTTATAACAGAGCTTTCAAGAGGCTTTTTTGAAGTATTGCAATGTGATAAATGGTATACGCCCCACTATAAATGAGCACTCTAATGTGATCGTCAAGATGTGAATTGCTAAGAGTACGCCTATAGTCTGATAAATTAATATTCATATTTATTTATGAATTTCACTAAAATCCTGTTCAGACAAGCCTATATCCAAATCAATAAATCGCTTCCTTGTATAGGTTTCAAGAGCAGCCTATGAGCATAAGATACTATTATAGATACCTTATTAATTTGTAAATCTGGCTGTCTTCTAAAATACTGTAGATCTTTAAATTATTTTATAGCATCATATTTCATGTCTTCGAATGCTGTTATTGTCCATTCCTCATGTGTATTATAAGAGCATACATGGTGATATTATTTATTGGTGATTTATTGAACTTATTAGTTTAAATAGGTTCTCTCTTTATAGAACTTAGTGTCTAAAACAGAATAAATATTGTTTTCAATGTCTATAAAAGACAAATAACTCCTTCTTGCTCAAATAAAGTCGCCTATAAGGAAATCAATGTATGCTTATCTTAATAAAGTCCTTACTAACAATTTTTAATGAAGGTATAAAGTATAAAGTATGTATCCGTTATACTGCAATACACTGGAAGAGAAAAGAAAATGAAAGAGTGAAAACAATGAAAAGAAATAATATACAGTATATATATATATATATACAGTATATATATATGTACATGTATATATATATATATATATATCTTTATATACAGTATATATATATATATATTATATACATGTACAGTGTATATATATATATATATATATATATATATCTGTATATATATATCTACAAATATAGCCTACATGTATATATATACATACTGTACATGTATATTTATATATATATATATATATATATATATATTATATATATATATATTATATATATATATATATACTGTACATGTATATATATATATATATATATATATATATATGTATATATATATATATATATATATATATATATATATATATATATATATATATATTGAGAGAGAGAGAGGGGACGAGAGAGATTAAAGTAAACTAATGTTGGAATAGTTAAATAATATTCAGAAGAGAGAGAGAGGGAGAGAAAGAAAGAGAGAGTGAGTGAGAGGAAGTTAAATGAGAGCAAATGCATTTGCATTAGAAATTAATACTAGTTCACCGTAAGGAATTTAGTAAATAAAAATATTCAGGTATTTTCATAACATGATGATAGGGCTTACTACTAAATATTCCACCCAACACCATCGATCTCTAGACAATTACTGCGAGAATCGCCTTAAACAATACATGACACAAGTTAAATGAGAGATAATATCTTAATATCTGATAGCAATTCTTGATGCCCATCAATTAAAAATATAAGGAGCCGAGAAGAGTGCAAAAATTAAATTAACAAACTATTCAATATGTTCATATAATATATGAATATACTGAATAGACGGCGGGATTAGCGCACTTGGTTTAGTTGCGCGTCAGTTATCGAAGTTAAGCTGCATCGACCTCGGTTAGTACTTTGTGGGTGACCACCTTGGAAGACCGAGTGGTGGTAAAAGCTTAGGAAGGAATAAATCCCAGGGTGATGGATGGTTATTATTAAATCCGCGCCGGCTGCAATTGATGCGCCATCAAAGGCAAGGATTACTAATAACCATGGAGAGGAAGGAAGAAATGGGTCTTAAACAAGCATCTGTTCTTCCTGACCCAGTATGCCGTTATGTTATGTTATATAATACAATATATCTTTGAAATAACTGCTGCCACCATCTTACTGAATTGGTACTAACAAAGCCATTGTTATATTTAGCAATTTCTAACGTACATGTATGTTTAGTCATATGGATGTGTATTTAAATATATGCGAAAATTCTACAGCTATTCAATAAAGAGCTCTCTGAGTCTCCTTTGACTTTAGTTATTCCATTACAATTTGCATATCATTATTTCCAGGGCTCGCCCGTCACTGGCATCGCTTTCGAGTGTGTAAACTGGCGTTAACATTAGCGTTACCAGCTTCTTCACTTTATAGCAATCAAATTTAAATGCTATTCTCTCCTTCTCTTTCCCTTTTCCATTCTGCAAAAGTTGGCAGACTTAAAATACATATTGATACTCACAGCCTCTCATCATGGTAAATAAGAAAGACTTCGTGGACAAACAGGTTCAATCCAACACAAATTTAGAGTACTTCTCTCTAATGTTCTGATAAGTCACACTTCTGAGATACACAATTTCAGTCACATTCTGTTTCGCGCTCCGTAAAATGCTGCCCTCCATCGATCATTTGGCTATTCCAGTCACGAAAAGCTATGCTTGAACCAAACTTTAATGCAGCTAATAACTTGGAAGAAAACTGGCTTCTGAGGTTTCTTCTCTTTGCATTTCTCAGTTCTTTCTCAATCGTCTTTTCAGTTTACTGTTGCCTATTCTTCAGTGATCTGAACAAAATAGGCCTACGGGTTGCGTACTTGACTAACTTCAATGCAGGCTTTAGTTTTAAGAAATTGCTTCTTTAATTTCCCCCTTAATTTCTTGATTTCCTTCTTAACCGTCTCCTACGACGAGAGTAATATGATTTGTTCGGCTGTGACTGGGGGACAAAATCCGACCAATCACGATTCTGGCGTGTTAAAACTAGTTAAACAATTCACGATCATTCAGAGCTTTAGCGCGTGGACTGAGAATAATCGATAGAAAGTTGAAGCACGTGTCGCTAGTTGCAGTATCATCGCCTATCACTGCACTCATAATTATGTAACCTGACGTGATTTTTCGACGTGATTTACGTGTATTAGTTACAATTAGAACATCCTTTTAAATCTTTAGATTTTTCAGTTTAAATGTAAGATAATTAGAACTAAGGGATTAATTAAATTGAATAATAGAAATACCTATCGACTAAAGGCCGTGTTATCAGCATGCTTGCCTGTTATGCAAGAGACTTGTAGAATGTGGATTCTTAACTCCAATGCAAAATCAATGACAATACACTAGGGAATGATAGAAGTTATACGTAGTGTGAACATTTTGGTAATTATAAAATTATTTAAACAGTAAAACACTATTATTAACAGTGTTAATACAGTTTCCACTGGCTAGTATGAATTTTGACATTTAGTATTTTTGTTTTGTCCACCAATGTGCATATTCAAAAACTCTAAAAAGAAAAAACTCAATAAGTTATTTTCAAAATAATTGCTAAATTACCAAGGATATCATAGAGCAATTCAATCAGTGGCGGATCCAGGGGGGCCCAGGGGGCCCGGCCCCCCCCCCCTTAGGCCCGTCGAAAAAAAAAATTACACTACATTTTCATTCTTTGTAGGACAATTCTATGTGTATTTTAATGTAATTTTATTCTAGGACAATTTGTATGTGTAAATATAGAAGGGCCCCCTACCGCCAAAATATGGTCACTTTTGCAATTCGTCCAGATCAGCTGAGTTTTTTCGAAGGTGAAGAAATTAACCCGCTTTTTCCAAAACAAATATAGGATTTTAGGCATTTTAGGTTTTCCCCAGACTTTAGTACGGGTATGACTGGGGGGGGGGGGCGGTAAGATACGGGAATACACTCACTCTGTGAACCGAGCGAAGTACTGAAAAATTTTCCACCCCCCCCCCTCACAGCATTTTTTCTTGTTGCGTCGCATGCCCCGAAGAAGGTGGCGTAAGCAAAAATGTCACTCTCAAAAATAAAATTTCGGACCCCCCCATTAAAAAATTCCTGGATCCGCACCTGAATTCAATTTATCAAATTTAACTAATGATTTGATAGAGGACAGTAATACCATTTATACCCTAGAAGACATATTTGATTGTTAGTAATCGGTATTACATCATTGATTGCCATCTCATCAAAATGCTTCTTTAAAATTGAGCCCAGAATATTATAATATTCGATATTTTAAAACTGACTATTTGAAACTCAAACAGCGGTGGTTGACATCTAATTAAATATTTTACTAAATTTTTAAAGTTTTAAAAATTTGACTAAAATACAAATATATTTTATTTGTAGAGCTAAACATTCAGCATTTTTTCTGAGGTGCATTCCCCCGCTAGAGGCCCGTATTGAGAGAGAGAGAAAGAGAGAGAGAGAGAAAGAGAGAGAGAGAGAGAGAGAGATGTGTGTTTATTTCAGCATCAATACCAAATCACTGACAAATACAAATGGAAATAAACATTTAAAATAAGTAAAATAAAAAATTCCCAGAAACACAGGGTATCAAACAGTCTGTAAGAATTTGAGCCGTCAGGGAAGATGATACACATCTTATCTAGCTGACCACCGTCTATAACTATATTTATGTCATGTACAATGTAAAATCAACTGAAATACACACTTTAGCTAAGTAACAATTCTAGCTGGACATTTACACAAAAAACGAAAATTTAGTAATTTACAACTATCAAGTAATATATATTTATAACTTTTAGTGAATTCAGCTAGAGACCTCGAACTGCGGATATCAGGAGGTATTTGGTTCCAAGAATGATATATTTATAGGCATATGATTTTAAAAAGTATTAGATACTAGGAGACCATAAGTACATTATGGGGAGGGGCGAAAAATTCTGAGCGTTCCCCTAGCTCTCAATTCCCAAGTTAACCATTGGCATTAGGTATGACACAATTGAAAATATAATCGGATTTTCCAACGGGCCGTCATTTTGGAAAAAACCTACACAAACACTATATTTGACAGTAATATTAATATAGAGATATCGTTAGTTTTATAACAGCTGGAGCCAATGGCAATGTCGGTTAGATATTCGACCGCGGATCAGCATGTGAGGGGCTCGTGGGCTCTCCCGTCACTGACATCGCCTTCAAATGAAAAAAATAGCAGTAACATTAGCTTTTTTAACAAGTGACAAGTTCATTTTCTACTCGCAATCCACGAGCATATTTGCACTTTAATAGCTTGGGAAAATATTACTTCTGCAGTGGATTCCCATTACCTTTATCAGTGATAACTTAGTCGCCTCTTAGGACGGTTGCATTGTAAGGTGCACTTGTTCTTCAAAGGCCCGAACATAGCACGGAAGATACACAATAATCTAAGATTAATATTTAGAACATACAAATACAATGTGAAGTAGAAACAAAAGGTTACATTGAGTAAGCGAAAGAAGTGAAAAGAACTACTAAAAGAGCTTGAGGTACTCCGCCAAGATAGAGCTTATGAACACTATACTAGGTACCCATTAAGTCCCATAATGTACACCAGTAACAAGAAACAGTTGAAATAATATTATGTAGGTCAAAGATTTCATGCTGTGTCTATGACACTATATCAAAAGAACTATTAAACCACGTTCCATCGCAGTCCGCTATATATAGTAGTAAGGCGTCAGGCTTTATAACCTGACGTACTGGGTTCGATTCTCGCACGCGTCACTTTTATTAAAATCTTTTAATTGTTTAAGTTTTCAATGTTGGGATTAGGGGTATAGCTCATTGTAAAATATGTGTTTGGATAGGTCAAGTGACAGAATTTGACTGTTAATGTGATTGGTGTTCATGAATGTGATTGGTGTTCATGAATGTGATTAGTGTTCATGAATGTGATTGGTGTTCATGAATGTGATTGATGTTCGTGAAGGGATTTAATGGCGACCACTATAATCTAGACTACCCTGCTGCAAAGGTTGTGAAAAGAGGATGTTAAGGGTAGAAGATACTCGAAAAGAAGCGGTTTTGGTTCGAGGAAGGAACGATTTCCAAATTCCAACTACTGCGCATGCGCCATGACAGCGTCAAGGTTGCAAATGTTGCGTTAAAAAGTTACAATTTGCAATTTTTTTAACTATCCCCAACCAAAACCCCTACCCTTCACCCAAACCCTAACTAACCATATTCATAAGGAACTAATAAAATTTAAAAACTTTAACTATAAAAATTAAAAGCGACTCGAGCCAGAATCGAACCACAAATCCCACAATCTAAAGCTAGACCTAGGACCTCTAAGCTATCGGGGCTTACGTTTGAACACAGAACATGATGTCAACATGTCGTACTAGAAAATCGTAAAACCATATAAAATATTCTTATTATAATTCGTATGCATGCGCAACAGTTGGAAATCATTCCTTCCTTGAACCACTTGTCATGAAAAATGTGGCTAGGAAGAAAAAGTGGTAAGAAGAAAAATGGAGAAGATTGGAGTGAGCACATATTAAAAAATTTAAAAGTATATGATTGCTAAGAATCTTTCTGGATTATTTCTCTTTCTGGATTTTTTAATTTTTCAAATTAAATTTAGAAATTTGTAAATTGTCACCGGGTATGTTGCCGAACTGTTATATGGATATATAGAGAAAACATTCGAATTTATATTAAAGAGTTCTAAGTCACCGCTCTGGTGGTACACTGAGATAGCTACATATTCTTATGATGAAACTTAAAACACTATACATGTATATTGGAACAAATGCCATGAATTACTTAAATATGACGAATTACTTAATACAACGTATTGTTCACTAATTCATATGTTACTTCTAACAGAATTGAGAGCACAAAAAATAAGTCAGATATACTAAAATAAACATAATTTTATAAAATAAAGACTTAACCGAAAATATGCCGCAAAGAAAGAAGTTCGAATGTTCTCAACTTTTATGGACGATTATGGTTCTATTAATTACTATAACAAGCAATACATATACATCAGCAACTACTACGATATTAAATAGTTCGCAAACTTTAGAAATTCAGACTAGCACAGCAGTAATAGAACCAGAAACCAGTGCAACAACAGTAGAAACTGAAACCAGTGCAACAACAGTAGAAACTGAAACCAGTGCAACAACAGTAGAAACTGAAACCAGTGCAACAACAGTAGAATCCGAAACCAGTGCACCAACAGCAGAACCTGAAACCAGTGCAAAAACAGTAGTAACTGAAACCAGTGCAACAACAGTAAAATCCGAAACCAGTGCAACAACAGCAGAACCTGAAACCAGTGCAACAACAGTAGTAACTGAAACCAGTGCAACAACAGTAGAATCTGAAACCAGTGCAACAGCAGTGGAAACTAGTGCAAAAACTGTAGAAACTGAAACTAGTGAAACAACTGCAGAATCAGAAACTAGTGCAACAACTGTACAACCAGAAACAGGTGAAACAACAGCAAAACCTGAAACTAGTGCAACAACCGCACTAAAAGAAACTAGTGCAACGACCGTCGAACCTAAAACCAGTGCAACAACAGTTGAACCTGAAACCAGTGATACAGCAACACAACCAGAAACTAGTGCAACAATAGCAGAGCCAGAAACTAGTGCAACAACAGTAGAACCTGAAACTAGTGTAACAACAGTAGAACCTCAGATCAGTGTAACAAAAGTAGATTCTAAGACTAGCGCAACAACATCAGAAACTGAAACCAGTGACGCTACAGTAGAATCGGAAACAAGTGCAACAACCATTGAATCAGAAACCAGTGCAAGAACAATTGAACCTGAAACCAGTGCGACAGCAGCACAACCTGAAACCAGTGCAACAACAGTAGAACCTGAAACCAGTGTAACAACCGCTGAACCTGAAACTTCTGCAACGACAGTCGAACATGTGACTAGTGCAACCACAGTAGAACTTGAAGCTAGTGAGACAACAGCACAACCAGAAACAGGTGCAACAATAGCAGAACCGGAAACAAGTGCAACAACAGTAGAAAATGAAAACAGTGCAACATCAGTAGAACCTGAAACCAGTGCAACAACAGCAGTACCTGAAATCAGTGCAACAACAGTAGAAACTGAATCCAGTGCAACAACAGTAGAATCTGAAGCCAGTGCAACAACAGTAGAATCTGCAACTAGTGCAACAGCCGTGGAAACTAGTGCAACAACTGTAGAAATTGAAACTAGTGAAACAACAGCAGAACCTGAAACTACTGCAACATCCGCACTACCAGAAACTAGTGCAACAACCGTAGAACCTAAAACCAGTGCAACAACAGTTGAACCAGAAACCAGTGATATAGCAACACAACCAGAAACTAGTGCAACAACAGCAGAACCAGAAACCAGTGCAACAACTGTAGAACATGAAACCAGCGCAGCAACAGTAGAACCTGAAACTAGTGGAACAACA
Source organism: Enchytraeus crypticus (assembly GCA_905160935.1). Classification (NCBI taxonomy): domain Eukaryota; kingdom Metazoa; phylum Annelida; class Clitellata; order Enchytraeida; family Enchytraeidae; genus Enchytraeus; species Enchytraeus crypticus. Next base: position 935,773 of record CAJHZI010000517.1, on the reverse strand, counting down.
GTAGAACATGAAACCAGTGCAACAACAGCACAACCAGAAACTAGTGCATCAACAGCAGAACCTGAAACCAGTGCAACAACAGCAGAACATGAATCTAGTGAAGCTACAGTAAAACCGGAAATTAGTGCAACAACCGTAGAACCTGAAACCAGTGCAACATCAGTTGAACCAGAAACCAGTGCAACAACAGCAGAACCTCAGATCAGTGCAACAACAGTAGAACCTGAGACTAGTGCAACAACAGCAGAACAGGAAACCAGTGCAACAACTGTAGAACCTAAAACCAGTGCAACAACAGTAGAAACTGAAACCAGTGCTACAGAAACACAACCAGAAACTAGTGCAACAACAGCAGAATCAGAAACTAGTGTAACAACAGTAGAACCTGAAACTAGTGTAACAACAGTGGAACCCGAAAACAGTGCAACAACAGCAGTACCTGAAAACAGTGCAACAACAGTAGAAACTGAATCCAGTGCAGCAACAGTAGAATCTGAAACCAGTGCAACAACAGTAGAATCTGCAACTAGTGCAAAAGCCGTGGAAACTAGTGCAAAAACTGTAGAAATTGCAACTAGTGAAACAACAGCAGAACCTGAAACTAGTGCAACATCCGCAATACCAGAAACTAGTGCAACAACCGTAGAACCTAAAACCAGTGCAACAACAGTTGAACCAGAAACCAGTGATATAGCAACACAACCAGAAACTAGTGCAGCAACAGCAGAACCAGAAACCAGTGCAACAACTGTAGAACATGACACCAGCGCAACAACAGTAGAATCTGAAACTAGTGGAACAACAGTAGAACATGAAACCAGTGCAACAACAGCACAACCAGAAACTAGTGCAACAACAGCCGAACATGAAACTAGTGAAGCTACAGTAAAACCGGAAATTAGTGCAACAACAGTAGAACCTGAAACCAGCGCAACATCAGTTGAACCAGAAAGCAGTGCAACAGCAGCACAACCAGAAATAAGTGCAACAACAGTAGAAACTAAAACTAGTGTAACAACAGAAGAACCTGAAACTAGTGCAACAGCAGCAGAGTCAGCAACTAGTGCACCCGCAGTAGAAATTGAAACTAGTGAGACAACAGCACAACCCGAAACTAGTGCAACAACAGTAGAATCTGAAACCAGTGCAACAACAGTACAATCTGAAACCAGTGCAACAACAGCAGAACCTGAAACCAGTGCAGCAACAGTAGAAACTGAAACCAGTGCAACAACAGTAGAATCTGCAACTAGTACAACAGCAGTGGAAACTAGTGCAACAACTGCAGAAACTGAAACTAGTGAAACAATTGCAGAACCAGAAACAAGTGCAACAACAGTAGAACCAAAAACCAGTGCAATAACAGCAGAACCTGACACCAGTGCAACAACAGCAGAACCTGAAACCAGTGCAGCAACTGCAGAACCAGAAACTACGGCAGAAATAGTCGAAAGTGTAACTAGTGCAATTACTGTAGAACCAGAAACTAGTGCAACTACAGCAGAAAGGGATACTAGTGCAACAACAGAAAAACCTGAAACTCGCGCAACAACAGTAGAACAAGAAACCAGTGCAACAACAGCAGAACCAGAAACTAGTCCAACAGCAGTAGAACCTGAAACTAGTGTTACAACGATAGAACCTGAAACTAGTGCAACAACAGTAGAATCTGCAACTAGCGGAACATCAGTTGAACCAGAAACCAGTGCAACAACTGCTGAATCTGAGACCAGTTCAACAACAGCAGAACATGAAACCAGTGCAACAACATCAGAACCTGAAACAAGTGAAGCTACAGTAAAACCGGAAACTAGTGCAACAACCGTAGAACCTGAAACCAGTGTAACAACAGTTGAACCCGAAACCAGTGCGACAGCAGCACAACCAGAAACTAGTAAAACAACAGCAGAACCAGAAACTACTGCAACAACAGTAGAACCTGAAACTATGGTAACAACAGTAGAACCTGAAACTAGTGCAACAACAGCAGAATATGCAACTAGTGCAACCGTAGCAGAACAGGAGACAAGTGCAACAACAGTAGAACCAAAAACCAGTGCAATTACAGCAGAACCTGAAACCAGTGCAACAACTGTAGAACCTGAAACCAGTGCAACAACACTAGAATCAGAAACTAGTGCAACAACTGCAGAACCAGAAACTACGGCAGAAACAGTCGAAACTGTAACTAGTGCAACAACAGAAGAACCAGAAACTAGTGGAACAACAGTAGAACATGAAACCAGTGCAACAGCATTTGAACCTGAAACTAGTGCAACATCAACAGAACATGAAACCAGTGAAGCTACAGTAGAACCGAAAACCAGTGCAACAACAGTTGAACCTGAGACTAGTGCAACAACAGTAAAACCTGAAACCAGTGAAACAACCGCTGAACCTGAAACTACTGTAACGATAGTCGAACATGTGACTAGTGCAACCACAGTAGAACTTGAAACGAGTGAGACAACAGCACAACCAGCAACTAGTGCAACAAAAGCAGAACCGGAAACAAGTGCAACAACAGTAGAACCAAAAACCAGTGCAACAACAGCAGAACCTGAAACCAGTGCAACAACACTAGAACCAGAAACAAGTGCAACAACTGCAGAACCAGAAACTACGGCAGAAACAGTCGAAAGTGTAACTAGTGCAATTACAGTAGAACCTGAAACTAGTGGAACAACAGTAGAACATGAAACCAGTGCAACAACAGCACAACCAGCAGCTAGTGCATCAACAGCAGAACCTGAAACCAGTACAACAGCATTTGAACCTGAAACCAGTGCAACATCAGCAGAACATGAAACCAGTGAAGCTACAGTAGAACCGGAAACCAGTGCAACAACAGTTGAACCTGAGACTAGTGCAACAACCGCAGAACCTGAAACTAGTGCAACAACAGTAAAACCTGAAACCAGTGTAACAACCGCTGAACCTGAAACTACTGCAACGACAGTCGAACAGGTGACTAGTGCAACCACAGTAGAACTTGAAACTAGTGAGACAACAGCACAACCACAAACTAGTGCAACAATAGCAGAACAGGAAACAAGTGCATCAACAGTAGAACCAAAAACCAGTGCAACAACAGCAGAACCTGAAACCAGTGCAACAATAGCAGAATCTGAAACCAGTGCAACAACTGTAGAACCTGAAACCAGTGCAACAACAATAAAACCAGAAACTAGTGCAACAACTGCAGAACCAGAAACTACGGCAGAAACAGTCGAAACTGTAACTAGTGCAATTACTGTTGAACCCGAAACTAGTGCAATTACAGCAGAAAGGGATACTAGTGCAACAACAGAAGAACCTGAAACTCGCGCAACAACAGTAGAACATGAAACCAGTGCAACAACAGCACAACCAGAAACTAGTGCATCAACAGCAGAACCTGAAACCAGTGCAACAGCATCTGTACCTGAAACCAGTGCAAGAACAGCAGAACAAGAAACCAGTGAAGCTACTGTAGAACCGGAAACCAGTGCAACAACCGCTGAACCTGAAACTACTGCAACGACAGTCGAACATGTAACTAGTGCAACTACAGTAGAACTTGAAACTAGTGAGACAACAGCACAACCAGAAACTAGTGCAGCAATAGCAGAACAGGAAACAAGTGCAACAACAGTTGAACCTAAAACTAGTGTAACAACAGTAGAACCTAAAACTAGTGGAACAACAGTAGAATCTGAAACCAGTGCAATTACAGTTGAACCTGTAACTAGTGCAACAACAGCACAGCCAGAAACTAGTGCAACAACAGCACAACCTGAAACCAGTGCAATAACAGCTGAATCTGAAACCAGTGCAACAACATCAGAACCTGAAACAAGTGAAGCTACAGTAGAACCGGAAACTAGTGCAACAACCGCAGAGCCTGACACCAGTGCAAAACCAGGTGAACCTGAAAGCAGTGCAACAGCAGCACAACCAGAAACTAGTGCAACAACAGTAGAACCTGAGACTAGTGTAAAAACAGTAGAACCTGAAGCTAGTGCAACAACAGCAGAATCTGCAATTAGTGCAACATCAACAGAATCTGCAACTAGTGCAACATCAGTAGAATCTGAAACCAGTGCAACATCAGTAGAACCTGAAACCAGTGCAACAACATCAGAACCTGAAGCCAGTGAAGCTACAGTAGAACCGGAAACAAGTGCAACAACCGTAGAATCTGAAAGCAGTGCAACAACAGTTGAACCTGAAACCAGTGCGACAGCAGCACAACCTGAAACCAGTGCAACAACAGTAGAACCTGAAACCAGTGTAACAACCGTAGAATCTGAAAGCAGTGCAACAACAGTTGAACCTGTGACCAGTGCGACAGCAGCACAACCAGAAACTAGAGTAACAACAGTAGAACCTGAAACCAGTGTAACAACCGCTGAACCTGAAACTACTGCAACGACAGTCGAACATGTAACTAGTGCAACTACAGTAGAACTTGAAACTAGTGAGACAACAGCACAACCAGAAACTAGTGCAACAATAGCAGAACAGGAAACAAGTGCAACAACAGTTGAACCTGAGACCAGTGCGACAGCAGCACAAGCAGAAACTAGTGCAACAACAGCAGAACCAGAAACTAGTGCAACAGCAGTAGAACCTAAAACTAGTGTAACAACAGTAGAAACCGAAACTAGTGGAACAACAGTAGAATCTGACACCAGTGCAATTACAGTTGAACCTGTAACTAGTGCAACAACAGCACAGCCAGAAACTAGTGCAACAACAGCACAACCTGAAACCAGTGCAATAACAGCTGAATCTGAAACCAGTGCAACAACATCAGAACCTGAAACAAGTGAAGCTACAGTAAAACCGGAAACTAGTGCAACAACCGTAGAGCCTGAAACCAGTGCAACACCAGGTGAACCTGAAAGCAGTGCAACAGCAGCACAACCAGAAACTAGTGCAACAACAGTAGAACCTGAGACTAGTGTAAAAACAGTAGAACCTGAAACCAGTGCAACAACATCAGAACCTGAAACCAGTGAAGCTACAGTAGAACCGGAAACAAGTGCAACCACCGTAGAACCTCAAAGCAGTGCAACAACAGTTGAACCTGAAACCAGTGCGACAGCAGCACAACCTGAAACCAGTGCAACAACAGTAGAACCTGAAACCAGTGTAACAACCGCTGAACCTGAAACTTCTGCAACGACAGTCGAACATGTGACTAGTGCAACCACAGTAGAACTTGAAACTAGTGAGACAACAGCACAACCAGAAATTAGTGTAACAACAGCAGAACAGGAAACAAGTGCAACAACAGTAGAACCAAAAACCAGTGCAATAACAGCAGAACCTGACACCAGTGCAACAACAGCAGAACCTGAAACCAGTGCAGCAACTGGAGAACCAGAAACTACGGCAGAAATAGTCGAAACTGTAACTAGTGCAATTACTGTAGAACCAGAAACTAGTGCAACTACAGCAGAAAGGGATACTAGTGCAACAACAGAAAAACCTGAAACTCGCGCAACAACAGCAGAACATGAAACCAGTGCAACAACAGCACAACCAGAAACTAGTGCATCAACAGCAGAACCTGAAACCAGTGCAACAGCAGCACAACCAGAAGCTAGTGCAACAACAGCAGAACCAGAAACTAGTGCAACAGCAGTAGAACCTGAAACTAGTGTTACAACGGTAGAACCTGAAACTAGTGCAACAGCAGTAGAATCTGCAACTAGCGGAACATCAGTAGAATCAGAAACCAATGCAACAACTGCTGAATCTGAAACCAGTTCAACAACAGCAGAACATGAAACCAGTGCAACAACATCAGAACCTGAAACAAGTGAAGCTACAGTAAAACCGGAAACTAGTGCAACAACCGTAGAACCTGAAACCAGTGCAACAACAGTTGAACCTGAAACCAGTGCGACAGCAGCACAACCAGAAACTAGTGCAACAACAGCAGAACCAGAAACTAGTGCAACAACAGTAGAACGTGAAACTAGTGTAACAACAGTAGAACCTAAAACTAGTGCAACAACAGCAGAATATGCAACTAGTGCAACAACAGTGGAATCTGCAACTAGTGGAACAGCAGTAGAATCTGAAACCAGTGCAATTACAGTAGAACCTGTAACTAGCGCAACAACAGCACAACCAGAAACTAGTGCAACAACAGTAGAACCTGAAACCAGTGTAACAACCGCTGAACCTGAAACTACTGCAACGACAGTCGAACATGTAACTAGTGCAACCACAGTAGAACTTGAAACTAGTGAGACAACAGCACAAACAGAAACTAGTGCAACAGTAGCAGAACAGGAAACAAGTGCAACAACAGTAGAACCAAAAACCAGTGCAATAACAGCAGAACCTGAAACCAGTGCAATAACAGCAGAACCTGAAACCAGTGCAACAACTGTAGAACCTGAAAACAGTGCAACAACACTAGAACCAGAAACTAGTGCAACAACTGCAGAACCAGAAACTACGGCAGAAACAGTCGAATCTGTAACTAGTGCAACAACAGAAGAACCAGAAACTTCTGCAAAAACAGTCGAAACTGTAACTAGTGCAATAACAGTAGAACCTGAAACTAGTGGAACAACCGCTGAACCTGAAACTACTGCAACGACAGTCGAACATGTAACTAGTGCAACCACAGTAGAACTTGAAACTAGTGAGACAACAGCACAAACAGAATCTAGTGCAACAGTAGCAGAACAGGAAACAAGTGCAACAACAGTAGAACCAAAAACCAGTGCAATAACAGCAGAACCTGAAACCAGTGAAACAACTGTAGAACCTGAAACCAGTGCAACAACACTAGAACCAGAAACTAGTGCAACAACTGCAGAACCAGAAACTACGGCAGAAACAGTCGAAACTGTAACTAGTGCAACAACAGAAGAACCAGAAACTAGTGGAACAACAGTAGAACATGAAACCAGTGCAACAGCATTTGAACCTGAAACCAGTGCAACATCAACAGAACATGAAACCAGTGAAGCTACAGTAGAATCGAAAACCAGTGCAACAACAGTTGAACCTGAGACTAGTGCAACAACAGTAAAACCTGAAACCAGTGTAACAACCGCTGAACCTGAAACTACTGTAACGATAGTCGAACATGTGACTAGTGCAACCACAGTAGAACTTGAAACGAGTGAGACAACAGCACAACCAGCAACTAGTGCAACAATAGCAGAACCGGAAACAAGTGCAACAACAGTAGAACCAAAAACCAGTGCAATAACAGCAGAACCTGAAACCAGTGCAACAACACTAGAACAAGAAACAAGTGCAGCAACTGCAGAACCAGAAACTACGGCAGAAACAGTCGAAACTGCAACTAGTGCAATTACTGTAGAACCTGAAACTAGTGCAATTACAGCAGAAAGCGATACTAGTGCAACAACAGAAGAACCTGAAACTCGCGCAACAACAGTAGAACATGAAACCAGTGCAACAACAGCACAAGCAGAAACTAGTGCATCAACAGCAGAACCTGAAACCAGTACAACAGCAGCAGAACCTGAAACCAGTGCAAGAACAGCAGAACATGAAACCAGTGAATCTACTGTAGAACCGGAAACCAGTGCAACAACAGTTGAACCTGAGACCAGTGCGACAGCAGCACAACCAGAAACTAGTGCAACAACAGTAGAACCTGAAACCAGTGTAACAACCGCTGAACCTGAAACTACTGCAACGACAGTCGAACATGTAACTAGTGCAACCACAGTAGAACTTGAAACTAGTGAGACAACAGCACAGACAGAAACTAGTGCAACAGTAGCAGAACAGGAAACAAGTGCAACAACAGTAGAACCAAAAACCAGTGCAATAACAGCAGAACCTGAAACCAGTGCAATAACAGCAGAACCTGAAACCAGTGCAACAACTGTAGAACCTGAAAACAGTGCAACAACAGTAGAACCAGAAACTAGTGCAACAACTGTAGAACCAGAAACTACGGCAGAAACAGTCGAAACTGTAACTAGTGCAACAACAGAAGAACCAGAAACTTCTGCAAAAACAGTCGAAACTGTAACTAGTGCAATAACAGTAGAACCTGAAACTAGTGGAACAACCGCTGAACCTGAAACTACTGCAACGACAGTCGAACATGTAACTAGTGCAACCACAGTAGAACTTGAAACTAGTGAGACAACAGCACAAACAGAAACTAGTGCAACAGTAGCAGAACAGGAAACAAGTGCAACAACAGTAGAACGAAAAACCAGTGCAATAACAGCAGAACCTGAAACCAGTGCAACAACTGTAGAACCTGAAACCAGTGCAACAACACTAGAACCAGAAACTAGTGCAACAACTGCAGAACCAGAAACTACGGCAGAAACAGTCGAAACTGTAACTAGTGCAACAACAGAAGAACCAGAAACTAGTGGAACAACAGTAGAACATGAAACAAGTGCAACAGCATTTGAACCTGAAACCAGTGCAACATCAACAGAACATGAAACCAGTGAAGCTACAGTAGAACCGAAAACCAGTGCAACAACAGTTGAACCTGAGACTAGTGCAACAACAGTAAAACCTGAAACCAGTGTAACAACCGCTGAACCTGAAACTACTGTAACGATAGTCGAACATGTGACTAGTGCAACCACAGTAGAACTTGAAACGAGTGAGACAACAGCACAACCAGCAACTAGTGCAACAATAGCAGAACCGGAAACAAGTACAACAACAGTAGAACCAAAAACCAGTGCAATAACAGCAGAACCTGAAACCAGTGCAACAACACTAGAACCAGAAACTAGTGCAACAACTGCAGAACCAGAAACTACGGCAGAAACAGTCGAAACTGTAACTAGTGCAATTACTGTAGAACCTGAAACTAGTGCAATTACAGCAGAAAGGGATACTAGTGCAACAACAGAAGAACCTGAAACTCGCGCAACAACAGTAGAACATGAAACCAGTGCGACAGCAGCACAAGCAGAAACTAGTGCAACAACAGCAGAACCAGAAACTAGTGCAACAGCAGTAGAACCTAAAACTAGTGTAACAACAGTAGAACCTGAAACTAGTGGAACAACAGTAGAATCTGAAACCAGTGCAATTACAGTTGAACCTGTAACTAGTGCAACAACAGCACAGCCAGAAACTAGTGCAACAACAGCACATCCTGAAACCAGTGCAATAACAGCTGAACCTGAAACAAGTGAAGCTACAGTAAAACCGGAAACTAGTGCAATAACCGTAGAACCTGAAACCAGTGCAACACCAGGTGAACCTGAAAGCAGTGCAACAGCAGCACAACCAGAAACTAGTGCAACAACAGTAGAACCTGAGACTAGTGTAACAACAGTAGAACCTGAAACTAGTGCAACAACAGCAGAATCTGCAATTAGTGCAACATCAACAGAATCTGCAACTAGTGCAACAACAGTAGAATCTGAAACCAGTGCAACATCAGTAGAACCTGAAACCAGTGCAACAACATCAGAACCTGAAACCAGTGAAGCTACAGTAGAACCGGAAACAAGTGCAACAACCGTAGAATCTGAAAGCAGTGCAACAACAGTTGAACCTGAAACCAGTGCAACAACAGTGGAAACTGAAACCAGTGCAACAACAGTAGAATCTGCAACTAGTGCAACAACTGCAGAAACTGAAACTAGGGAAACAACTGCAGAACCAGAAACTAGTGCATCAACAGTAGAACCAGAAACAGGTGAAACAACAGCCGAACCTCAACCTAGTGCACCAACCGCACTACCAGAAACTAGTGCATCAACCGTAGAACCTAAAAGCAGTGCAACAACAGTTGAACCTGAAAGCAGTGATACAGCAACACAACCAGAAGCTAGTGCAACAACAGCAGAACCAGAAACTAGTGTAACAACAGTAGAACCTGAAAACAGTGCAACATCCATAGAACCTGAAACCAGTGCAACAACAGTAGAACTAGTAACCAGTGCAACAACAGCAGAATCTGAAACCAGTGCCACAACAGGAGAACCTCAGATCAGTGTAACAACAGTGGAACCTGATACTAGTGCAACAACCGCAGAACCTGAAACTAGTGCAACAACAGTAGAGCCTAAAACTAGTGCAACAACAGCACAACCTGAAACTAGTGTAACAACAGTAGAACCTGATACCAGTGCAACAACAGTAGACCATGAAACTAGTGCAAGAACAGTAGAACCTGAAACCAGTGCAACAACTGCAGAACCTGAAACCAGTGCAACAACCGCAGAACCTGAAACTAGTGCAACAACAGCAGGACCTGAAACTAGTGCAAGAACAGTTGAACCTGAAGCCAGTGCAACAACAGTAGAACCTGAAACTAGTGCAACAACCGTAGTACCTAAAGCTAGTGCATCTACAGCAACATTAGAACCGGAAACTAGTGTTGCTACAACACCTTCGCTGACGACGAGCCTCTCTACTGCATCGACATCTACGACCTTACCTCCGGGTGTCCCTGGTGGTCCTCCTCGATCTGGTAAGTTTCGGTTACTCTCGTCACTAAGACCCCATGATAGAGCCATTAATTAAGACTGCGACTTCTACCTTAGTAATTAATGCAATTTTTATCCATAAGATATGATGTTCGCACTTAAAATTAAGCCTCAGCTTAATCCAATTTCTTAACCACGAATATAACTTTTATATATAGAGTGAGTTAGAATTTTGAGTTTAGGATCTTCACTCTAAATTGATACATAATTATTATAATTGTGGCCACTACGAAATTCACGGTTTATATTTAAATATCTTTATGCCAGATTTACATTTCTTTCTGTTAGTAACCTACTAACTCAATTTTTCATACGATACATTAAACAAATATACGAAGTTGCTGATATCTAGTTTATTTCTCGAAGAATTATTTTAATATATCTTCCATCATAGGTGTGGCTGTGGTATCAGTGCAGTTCACACTACTGCTGAACTTAGAGTTTAATGGGAATTTAGATAGTCCTGATTCGCCGGAATATCAAGCGCTGTTGTCTAGCTCAATGATACAGGTACTTCACATATTCACTCTATCTTGCTCTCCTAATTTGCTAACGTTCGTTTCTAGACATACACAATTTTGTACATATCACGTTTAACATTCTAAAAATCACTCATAAGGGTCTTATGGCCCGCTAAATACGTCATATTAAATAGAATATATACTAAAACAATTCTTCCTTCGAAATTCCATATTGAGAATTTTATTCAAGCAACAAATGGCGAAGCATATGGTATGCGAGCTCGTGATTAAAGTAAACAGCCTACAAGTAGATTCTATTTAATTCACTGAGCTTGTGAATGTCTAAATAGCTCGGTGTATAGAGCAACAAGCAACATCGGGAAGGTTTAAATGACTCCTCCTAAGGTGAAGGGATCAAAATACAATCGAGCTGTTCAGTGAGTATATTTTTTACAATCTGATGACAAATGGCTAAGTAATTTATAAGCAAATACTCACATCATGTAGACTTCGTGACGTCAAGTTAGGTATCACATTGTGCTGAAGCAATATTTTTGGGTGAAAACTGTTGGCCCTTGGAGCAACGAAGGCGCTCGTTCAGCTGTTCTACACGTAATTAAATATATACAGTATTAGTATAAGCAATAAAACGTAATTGATTTATATATCTACTTCAATTTATTTACCTTTTGGTTTAATTAATTACACATAGGGCCCACATATGATAGGCGCTCAGAAACTTATTTATCTGACATTTATACCCTATACGAAGGGAAACGCATTTTATTTTAGAATGTGCTATCCCTAACTAGAAAAACATATTTCGTAAATACATACAATGAATCTTGCTTTGCCATGATAACGATTTGCTTATACACATTTAGCAGCTTAAATAATAGCACACCTAAGTTCTAACAATTTCATCGTCCACAAATTTAATCCCAAATATTTCTTCAATTCGATAGGCGCTCCGATAGTAACGAGACTGACGTAATTATGAAATAATGAGAAGTCACAACAATATAAAAATTGGCGGAAATGCTTACTTAAATGTTCTCTATTTTTCGACATAGTCTCCTTGAACAGCTATACAATTTTGTCAGCCTGATATCAGATTAAATATGCCCGTCCGATAGAACTCTGTCGGTATTTATTTATCATCATCATCATCATCAGCATCATCATCTTCCCTGAAATCCTTGCCAAAATAGGGTCGTGATACCAATAGACCTTCTCCAATCCTCTCTGTTCCACACCATACCATCAGTTAATCCACTACTTTCATGTCCGTCCATGGCAATTTTTCTATTCATCACAGAAAATATTCCGTTATGCCATCCAATTTTAGCTTGCATAGCCTTTTAACCTGCAAAGCAACTCTAGTCTTATTAATACTCTCAAATATTTTTCCTATTATAATTGTCTAAGTAATAGATCAATAATTTTCTGTTTTATCCCTATCATTTTTCCTATTAGTGGGAATGCGATGCCACATCTAGAAACTGAGACCAACACGCAAAATCTCCATTCCGCTAGTACCTTTTCTTGGGCTGATTACCCAAATTTACGTTCCCACCGTTTATGTACCCCTCACTCTGCTCATCGGTTTTGATTTGGTTTCACAGTACTCGATGTTATCATGGACAACAGTAGCACTCTCATCGTATTACTGTTGTTGAATGACAAGCTAACCCTGTGATTGCTTCCTAAGCAATCTCGAATAATTTGGCAAGGCTTGGTGCCTAATTTTTATCAAGCTCCAGCAGCATGTTTGCATGCATCTTATCCAGACCTTGACTCTTCTTAACATTTAGGGCTGGTCCGGTGGCAAGTTAAATTGTTTGACTGCGGAGCAGTATAGGTGCAGGGTTCAATTCCAGTGCTCTCCCATTCAATGACACTGAATCGAGCAGGAAACTAAAGTGTACATACATTTGTGTCGCGTATTTGCATCTCATCAACATGTATCTTTAGTTTCGGATGTTAGTTCTATAAATTAATTTTTAATAAATTTAACACTGACAATGTAGATGATTTTTGGAACAAAATTAGTTTTATTGTAGTCAAATGCAAAACAACATTTGATTCTTCTTGCACACATTTTAATATCGTCGTAATTTATTCTCAATTATCATATTTCTTAAATTTCTCAACTGTTCTGCCCCATGACTCTTATCTACTTTTAGCTTCAAATCAAATCAATTGATGGCAGATGGCCACTATTCTTAAATGTTCTACTTCAATATCCTATTTCAATTATAAATTATGAGTTAAAAACACAATTCAACAAATATTGACTCCGGAAGTTTCGTTGCAACATTGATCTAAAAATTATTATTTATGCATTTTATAAACGGATGTGATGCATCAATCAAAGTTTAATTATTACTATTTATTTACAGTCTAACTTCTAGAAATATAAATATCCCAGTATTATTACCATTTTTCTAATAACGCCTAAAATATATGCAAGGCCCACTCATTTAGTTTAGAGTTCTCTGTAGCTGTACATGTATAACAACCCCCATAATCATATTATAATTGATACATTAAATTTTTACACTATATGCTTTCATAAAAATCAGCATTAAGCATATCATATGTTACATTAAGTAGCTTATGATTTGCTTAAGGTTATCAGTCAATAGGTTATTAGTGACAATGAAATGATTAAGCTTTTAATAAAAAGCTATGAAAAGCTAAGGTTAACATCAGTTTCTTCACTCGAAAGCGATGTCAGTGACGGGCGAGCTAAGGATTTGAACCTCGCATCTACTGGTCCGCCGTCGAGTATCTTACCGACTTCGCCACTGGTTTCAGCCATAATGGATTCATACATGTACAATTGTACATGTAAGCTATATTGCTAAATATGGAAGTAATCAGACAATCAATTTAACAATAGTGGCCATAAACTAAGACATCAAAATATTTGGTGTCTTAATTTACGACAAAAAGTAACTGAAACGGCTTGGTTTTGAGACTAAAACCCTGATTCACTAATTTCACATGTAGGTCTATCTACAATTCCTCCCGATTCATTGATTCCACTTTTTACATTTTAGTATTACGTTTATTGTTTTGAAGTGGAAACATTTATTTAGATCTAATATTCTTAATTAGGGCTAAGCACAAATATTCAAACGACAATTCTAAATCGTGTAATTACCTTCAATTTACATTAGGAAATTTACCGTCCTAAAGTTATTGTTGAGTTTCACCGTGCTTGTCGAGAGAATTAGAAGTTTTATCCGTCAGTTTTACTGCAACTACTCTTAAAGTAAAGTAATTATAATTTATAAATTCAATGGGATATAATTGCCAGAATGAAAACCTTGGCGTACGAGGTACGGAGAATGTTTCAGTAGGCCTCAGAGTGTTTATTCCGCCAGGCCGCCTCGTTACTGTAGCGGGCTGTAGGGGGCTGTGATAGTGCTGAGCCCAGCTGCTGATAAAGCTGATGTAGCTGCTGAAACTCGTCGCTCGTAAGGCCGATCACTGCTGCAAGGCTAAGCAATGCCTTCATGGCCTCAGATGCTGCTACACTCAGCCATATACAATAGTGCGGCATATACGAAACATACATGTATTGGCTGTACTAAGGTTATGATAAGGCACAGCGTTTTGTGAAGGGATTAACCTGTTTATCGATTGAAAGCTGTAGGCCTATATAGAGCTTCAAAGTAGGCTCTGAGTATGACTATGTATCTTGGACCTACCACTTGGCAGTACACTGGGCTATATATATATATATATATATATATATAATATATATATATATATATATATATATATATATATATAATATATATATTATATATATATAATATATATATATATATATATATATATATATATATATATATATAGATATAGATATACACAGGGTGAGTAAAAAAATAATTACACCTGCAAAAAGTTTGAATATCTCAGGCTATTGTTAATATTTTCCAATTGCACTTTTACCAATTAATAAAGGACTCATTTCTGATGGGGTGGCCCATTTTCATCCATTGTGGTACATAGATTGGCCAGTTATAAAAGTTTCAGCAGAGCAACCCCCATTTTTACCTAAAAATGGCGTTTGCAACAACGGTAAGGGCAAATTGCACTTCATTGACGAGAACGTAAAAGTGAACTCTCAGTATTACGTCAATACTTTGTTTCCGGAGCTGTCTGATGATTGCGGTGCTCTACCAAATGGTTTCAGGTTTCAGCAGAATGGTACTCAGGCTCATGCATCTCGTCATACACAGAAACGGATCAGCGAGAGAAATCCGGATTTCATTAAGAAGAATGAATGACCTCCAAACTCTCCCGATCTAAATCCCCTGGATTACTGTGTCTGGGGAACCATGCTGCATCTCTATCAGAAATACCAGTCGAAGCCTAAAAACAAGACAGAACTGCAGGAAATGCTGCAATCAATCTGGGAGAGAGTGCATCAAGCTGGAATCAACAAGGTTGTCCAAGCGTTCCGAAAGGAACTGCAAGGACTGCAGTCCTACGTAGCAGTGGAGGAAAGTATATCGAATAGACAGCAATGCTAGCAGATACAACTGATTCTTTCTGAACCACTACAACGGCCCTTTTCAGAGCCAAAATAAAAATAAAATTCAATATAATTTATATTTACAGTACATTAAAAAATGAGGGGTTGCTCTGCTGAAACTGGCATAACTGGCCAATCTATGAACCAAAATGGAATGGATGAAAATTGGCCACCCAATCCGAAATTAGTCCTTTAGTAATTGGTAAAAGTTTTATAGACAAATATTAACATTAGCCGGAGATATTCAAACTTTTTGCAGGTGTAATCATTTTTTTACTCACCCTGTATATGCATGTATATACAGACTGGGGCAAAAAACAATAATCCCCTAGCGAAATATCAATAACTTCAACAAAACTCAAAATATTTTTACAAAATATTTGGAGCTTCTAGAAGAGGAATTTCGGCATATAACCTGCAAATTTGATGAAAATTTGTTGAGCATTAACAAAATTACAGCGTTTCTACGAAAAAAGAGCAAAAATCAATCTTAACAAGGCTTATTTTACCAAAAGTCTTATTCTGTTTACAGTAGGGACATAGACATAGTTAACATATATGGCTAGTTTTTGGATATGTTATACAATTTGGGCTCCCATAACAGCATCTGTAAACATTTTGACAATATTTTTACATTTTATGCGAAAATTGTTATGTTCCCAAAATGGGAACGTTGGACTGTGCATAGGCAAAAACGCGTTCAGTGATACAATGTTAATATAGCTTGAAATATTTGTACAAATGTCTATAATTTAAGAGTTGAGTAATAGAAAACATGAAACCTAAACATTCCTTACAAAAATCTCGATCAAATGAGACGTATTCCTTACCTATATCAATACATTTAGTACACTATATACCAGTCTGATATTCTCTAGCTACATTATATCTAAACATTCTTACAAAATATCCCAATAATAAAATAATAATATCAACACTATCATTTATTCTCTAATTACAGTCTCTAGTCATGATACCTTACAGTTGTATAACATTCTACATGTCCAATAACTAGATTATTATTAATTATCTAGATTTCTAGCAAGTTCTGTGCCACCACTCCTAGATGGAATTGTCAGAGTCAACACCTTGAAGTGCTTAGGTGTTACACTGCAATCCAACATTTCTTTTTCTGTCCACGTGGATGATATAATTAGCAGTTGCTCTTCGAATCCTTTTGCCATTCGCACTCTAAAATCAAAAGGTCTTAATTCTGACCTAATTGTCACTGTCTTTAAATCTATTGTACTCTCCAAGTTAACATATGCATCGCAATTTTGGTGGGGTTATGTTGGTTCCTCCGAGAGTGAACGCCTTGAAGCCTTCCTCAAGAAGGCTAAAAGATGTAACTTCTATGATGGAGTACGATCTTTTGCGGATATCGCTACCGATGCAGATGAGAAATTGTTTAACGCTATCATCAGTAACAAACAGCATGATTTGCACCGGCTTCTTCCGCCGCTTAAAGATAATGTTAACTTTAAGCTCAGGGAGAGGGCTCACCCTTTCTCTTTACCATCTAAGCGCACACCTTTGATGGATAAGAACTTTATAATTAGAATGCTATATAAAGACTTTCATTAAATTTTTTTTAACAATGTCTGCTTATGTTTATTACTTTCTATATTGCCATTTGTGTGTGTGTACGTTTTCTGCGGTATGTCAGATTTCATGCAATAAACGAATATAATAATAAATAGCAGTGCTACTGCTACGCAACTGGCTGGTTATTATGGCCTGGTGCTGGACAGCCCAGAACAGAGTTTATGCAGGTGCTTCTTGCATTTCACACACTGCAGGTGAGTATTGGTTACACAAAAGTGCATCTACCCTGACTGGCGCTTTCCAAATGGTGGTTCACTCCTTAATATCGGATGTCGTTGGGTGTAGAAGCTGTTGGGCCATAAAGTCGTATGCATGCCTGCTGTGACCTTAACAGTGCCATCGTCACTGTTCTTCTAAACCAGGTGTGAGTAAGTGTGCTGTCAGGATGCAGATATTGGTAGAACCTGAAAGCACAGCTACAGCCAAGTTTAGGCCGCTGCTAAACAGATTCCACCACCACTTCTTAGAACGGAGCCGTGGCCGATACGAAGCCAGCATCCTATCTAACACATCAACCCCACCCATTTCTTCGTTGTACTTTCTGATGAGATCAAGCTGTGTTACTTTAGTTTCCTTCACACCCTTTACCCTCCTTTTCGCTGAATGTACTGGTGTAATGCCTAGATGGTTGTTGGCAACAGGGACTACAGAATTGTCGTTCCGCCGTACGAAGAGTACCTGTCCATCAGATCTTTAGTCAAAGTGGCCTCGGTTGGTCTTCTTCATTTGAGGTATGGTCATCAAAGGCCACTTGTTGCACCTGTTATCATTCACAGTGCCATATGCCCTAAAACCTTTGTCATTGAGATCAGACATAAGTTGATGACTTGTAAAGAAATTGTCGAAATGGACTACGTGGCAAGCTGGCTGGTTGACAACTTCCAACAACCCTTACATACCCTGCAGCTACACCCCTGTTATCAAGCAACCTCCCCCCTCGTATTAAAGGTGGCTTTGCATGATTAAAGGATTATACCTAAATTCCTTCAAGTTATACAAAATTCTATTATACAAGAATCTCAGCTAGACAGCTGGTTCACGGCTTCACTGGAGAAACCCAGTAAACTTAATTGGTCCTTTTGATTCGTCACTAGAGAATCCCACGGGACGTATTCTTTCATCTTTCCTTTATTCATGACTTAAAAGTAACCACGGCAGTTAGGCGTTGTTGTTAATTAAGTTAACATGCTGTCAAACAATTCAGCCCCTTAAGAAGTCCAGCAATTAAAATCGTCAACCCATCAAAGAGTCTGGTCAGTTTACAACCCTGAAGAATCCGTCCTTGTGTACAGCTGTAATACTTAATCACTATATAATAAGTAGTAATAATGTTTTTGATAAACCATTGCAATAAACCAACAATAAATATATAATTGCAATTGCATGACAGGAGAAAGTGGTAAATAGGTATGTTTTCCGTTTAATGATCAGGAATTTCGGGCTTCAAATCATACACTCACCCGTCACAGACATGCTTTAGCAATCAGCTTAGCTGCAAAAGGTAGTAAAAGATATACCAGTAAATTGCTTATACACAATCCAACGTTCCCATTTTGGGAACGTTTATAACATGTTTTGAATAATATCTTTTAACGTAGACTATATACAATACCTGTTAATAGAGTATTTCAATAAGCACATATTTAGCTATAAAATAATGCAAAAATTATAATTTTGCAAAGAAATTAATATTAAATGAATTTTTAGAAAATAAAAATAAAGAAATTGAAAAATGCGTCAGATTTTGTTCCTGTAAACTTAAAAATTAGAACAAACCCTTACAAGTTATATATTTTTAGAACGTTTTATCCAATCTTAAATGCTTTCTATCATGTTTAAATAGTTATGCTTAGAATAGTTGAGTAATATGCAATAACTTCCATGTTCCCAAAATGGGAACGTTGGACTGTAAACGGTTAAGAACTTAGACAAAACTCAAAATACTTCTACCAAATTTTCAGAGCTTCTAAAGGAGCATGTTCTGCATATATTCTGTAAATTTGGTGAAAATATCTTCAGAAGTAACAAAGTTACAGCTTTTCTTCGGAAAATGTGTTAAAATCAATTATAACAAGGCTTATTCAAACAAAAGTATCGGAAATTTTCTTCAAAATTTAGGAATAATTTAGGCAAAAGAACGACTTTTAAGTAACTTATATTGGATCAGCTAACAAGGTAGTATAGGCATATACTCCATCACTTAAGTAGATGGCCCTTGTCAGTGTCGTATTTTCTTAAAAAGGAACGACTAACATTTCGAAAAGCCTTGTTAAAATTGATTTTTACACTTTTCTCGTAGAAATGCTGTAATTTCGTAACTACTGAAAATAGTTTCACCAAATTTGCAGCTTATACGCAGAAACTCCTCTCCTAGAAGCTCCAAAAATTTCGTAGAGATATTTTGAGTTTTCTTGAAGTTATTGAGATTTCGCTAGGGGATTATTATTATTTTTGCCCCAGTCTGTATATACATGTATATATACGGTAAAACACTCCAATGAGTAATATCTAAAATGTCCTTTATGTCTGAAAGAAGTAAAAGAAGTAGCAAAATGAAGGAATGTATACAAAGAATTGTGAGGTAGACATGCACAGCAAGGCAATGATATAAAATCCTTCGTAACTGTTTCATTAGCCTAAAGAGATATTGGATGATTGAGGGTATTAAAAGAGGTATATGCAATGAATCAGTTACTAAGTTAATCATTGAGAAAGAGAGAAAGATAATGTGTGTGTGTGAGAGAGAGAGAGAGAGAGAGAGAGAGAGAAGAAACAACAATAACAACAACTTATAAAAACAAATTGGGATCGCCCGTCACTGACATCGGTTTTGAGTGAAGAAACGTTAACATTAGCTTTACCAGCTTTTTACAACAAAAATACAATTAGAGTACTGTTGTAATGTTAGAATATTATTTAGAATCCCACCTATGAACAGAGTTTGCCGGAGTGGGTCATAAACGGTGCGGCCCAAAATCCGTGAATTCAGACCAAGGATGGGTACTAGCGGAATTAAGTTGTGAAGTCTATTGTGCTGCCAAATACATGTTGTTACGTCTCAGTTCATGAACATTGGGTGGATAGGAAAGGTCAAAGTGAAAAGCTCTGACCGTCCGCGGAACTGTTCATGAAGAAGGAAAGGCTGATCAGGAGAAGATGAAGGGTATCAAAATGTTTTATGGAAGAAAATTCCAGATCTGTGGAGCAGCATGCTAGAAAGATAATAACGTAATGTTATTGAACATAACATTACGTTATTAAAAGGAAGTAAACTGAACTTAATGTTATTGTTATAATTGAGGTCTACCAGAGCTAAATTGTAAATAGTGATTGTTCTAAACTGTTAAAGAACAAATCACTGAATGATCAATTCACTGAATGGCATTTCATCAAGTTAGTAGGGCTTTTTGTTTGGGAAACTGATTTTTGTTCGTTATTTGAGCTTTACATATTTTCTTTTATAATTATCATTCTATAACATAACGTAGCATAACAACAATTAGAGTAATTATAATTAATAATTGTAATTCTAAACTATTGAATCTATATATACATGTATATATATATATATATATATATATATATATATATATATATATATATATATATATACGTATTTTAGTCAATGTTGTGATTGTTCTAAACAGATATCAATTGTTTACGTTCAGTTCTCTTGGTATTCTTCAATAATTATCGTGGGATTCTCAAGGTTTGTGATTTTATCAAAATTTTATTTTGTCTTTGATATATCAGTGCCTATAGTTTAAGCAAAAATTAAGCAAGATTCGAGTAAGACAAATGAAAACCATAAACCTCAGAAACAATGTTTTTCGCAAACTACTTAAACTATAAGTGATGATAAGGCACAGCCTTTTATTAAAGGCTGTGCCTTACTATAGCGGTTAACTTGCTGATCTATGGAGTTCTTTCTATGAAGAATGACAGTAGACAGCTGATTTTGTACCCTGAAACTATCACATGGCAGTAGACTATGGAGTTAGAGGTATACATGTATGAGCATATAATTCAATAAACCTATATATTGTGCGCAATATGTCAACGTGCGAGTGGGATGAGTTTAGACTGACGAGCCCGTCAATCTCGTCAATTTTTACATCAAACTCGAGCAATTTTGCAAATATTTTATCCCAAATGTGATTTTATCTTTAAATTTACAGCATCTGCATATTTATATGTAACATATTTATTCTTATTGCAAAAGCGAAATGCATCACTAAACAAGGAAAAATTAATTATTAATACATGTAAGTAATTTGAGATTTGTTCCCCAATTCTTGCTTAGTCTCGTCACATAACACGGCAATTAACGTTGATCTATTCTTTAGTGTCCCGGACACAACACGGGAACTAATATATATATGCAGTATATATATATATATATATATATATATATATATATATATATATATATATATTAAAGTCTTGAGAGATATATGCTAATATGCTTTAAAACAATTACTCTGTTTTCATTTGATTACTATTAACTAGAATCGACTTAATGCAACGTTCACAGGATGTCGGTGAAGGCAGACTAATTAATACGCTGGACTTGGCCAGCAGCCGAATTTTAAATAAAATATATTAGGGTAGTGGAGGCTTTTTGTATGAAATAGATAGAGTCTAAATTCTACATTACTGAATCCTAACCGATTTACCTGATTGAATTGCAATATTTGGGATGAACCAGTATAAACGATCGCTTAGACATCAAATAGCTGATTACTTGGTCCAGTTTTCAAATTCTGTGCTCACCACGTCACGGGTCATGCGCTCGAGACAGGAAACTGACGTTACATTAGACTTAGCTCTAGCCTTGACTCCTCTTTGAGTATTCCGAAGTTAGTGTAGCAGCCAACCTACGCAATCGTATTTGTTTCTATTTCAATGACACTCCAGTAATTATTTACTTTTGATGCCGTCATCGAGCAAGTAATTGCATACATTTTCCTCGTTAGCAACTCATGCTCATTCATAAATTTAATTATTAGCTGAGATATACGATGCGGTACTCTAACGGGAAATTAATATATTTATAGGAATTTAATTAATGGTCGGAATAATAAATACAATGTCACTTGACTTATGTAACTTTAATCATCTATATATTATGTTAATTAAACAATGATACATTATATTAGCTTACATACCACGTTTAATCTGCACTACTAATTTTTTATCACTTCTGTAGAGACCTGTAAGTATAATTATTTCACAAAAGATAGTAGGCCTACATTGATTAACAAGTTAACTAATACTCCTTGAACATGACTATTTGTTCAAGCTGTAGCTTGATATGTAGATACGTGATTGATGATACTCATAAACCGGTAATGACACATGATACCTAGTACGTTATTATCAGATACATGATACCAAGTCCCTTATTATATGATACATGATATCTAATACCAGAGTACCTGATACACGATACCTAGCCCCCAATTTGTCAGATTGATGATTGAAATAAAAAGGATGAGATTATTATTATATAACTGGTACTTTTTATCTGATACATGATACGAAGCATTCTATTACCCTATACATGTATATACCTAGTACCCTGTTACTAGTTCCTAATATAATAAAAATAATGAAATTAAAGTGAGTGCTAATATTGTCCATTACAACATTGTACACTATGGAACCAAATCCAATCGGTGAACAGAATATACGGCGCGAACCAAAATTCGGGTATTCACTCAAAAGAAAGAGATACTTGCGGATTGGAGGGTTACGTATTGGTCTCAGTTGACGAATATTGTGTGGATTAGAAAGATCACTGAGAAATGCTCTTAACCGCCTACGAAACTCTTCATAAAGAAGGAAAGGCTGATCAGGGGAATATGAGGGTTGTACGAAGCAAAGTGGACGGAAGAGAATTGCAGATTTGTGGACCTCTGTGAAGCTGGAAGGAGCGTTTGGACAGTTTTTTTTGCGAGAAGGAATGTTTGATCTCTCCAGAGTAATACACTTAGATGACCAAGTAGACGACTACATGGACGTAGGGTGCCTCACTTGTAATAAGTGGGATATGTAATCTTTACCACATACGGTAATGGACTTGTGTTTCTGAGAAACTGTCGTGTACAGAATACGTTCTCTAACTTTAAGCCAGTGCAAGGACTTGAGTACTGGAGTCACATGAGAGTACTTGGACTACGAAAGACTTTACAATATGTACAAGGGAATTCTAGATGAACATCAGCCTGTGAATCTCGCAACTGGGAAGGTTCGAAATTGCAGTAGTCCGTCCAGTTTGTATTGCACGAGAGCAGCACTAATCGTATAGTGGCAGTCTCTTGAGAAAGATCAGGTTATTATACTTAGTAGAAAGATCAGGTTATGCGACGAAGATCACGAAAGTGGAAGAAACATGCCTGTGAGGTTTTTGTGATATGTTCTGGAATGTAAGATGTTGGTCAAGGACGACGTCAAAATTCTACATAGAAGAAATTGGCGAAATTGCTACGTCAGAAAAGAAATCAAGTTAAACCTCATTCAGTTTTAGGAGTTGTCGGGATGTCTCAAATAGCACAAATTCAGTCCTAAAAACTGGGACCGGATAGATAAAACCAAGCATGCAGATGGCTAAATTGATACATAGTACCAGGCCTGATATATGATACATGGCACCTTCATACCTGATAATAGCTCTGCAGCTTAAGTATCAGATATGTATCAGTATATCCTTCTCTATTTAACTCTCCAGTTTTACGGTAGAGTGATTCGATGTTTGATCTTGACACCCTTTCAATCATTTTCCCTCTAGCATTTTTCATGCCTTTCTTCTCTCCACTATAGAGTACATTACAACTCCAATTCTGTTTATAATCATACAGTAGTTGTCGCAGTTATTAGTTGTCTACCTTTTCCTCTCTATAAATTCGCATGGCTCTTAACAATTTATTAGTAATTTAATGAATTTAATTCATCCCTTCACCATATTCCATAACAACATAACCAAATTTATAATGCTTCTAGTTTCCTGACATCCTCATTATCCTCCTACTTATTGTCTATTTTTCTCATTCGTATTGGAGTCTTTGCACTTTAAATGAAATTATTATATTTATCTTCACGGATTATTGGAGTCGTTATTTCTCTTTTCCCAGAAATCTCTTATTCGTTTTCATTTCTGAATTTAATTGAATTTGTATGACTGTGCATGTTATACACGTATACATTCAATACATTGTATTTTGATGCTGTCAGCTACCCCTATGTGGCGTCAGCCGAGCTGCAGTCAGCTGGTGGATCGAGGGTGGTCAGGCAGGCAGGCCCCGCTCCTGACACCCTCATCACCTACAACATATCGATGGACGCCGCCGCTGACCTGCAGCAAGTTCAGACTGATATAGATAGCACAGTGGTGAACGAACTTGCTAATCTTATTATATATGGAGCCACGGTCAACTCTCAGTATACCACCAGTGCCACCATAGCAAGCTTCAACAGCTTCGTCGGTTAGCTAAGCCTCTCTCTCTCTCTCTCTCTCTCTCTCTCTCTCTCTCTCTCTTTATGCTATGCTATATACAGACTGGGGAAAAAATCCCCTAGCGAAATCTCAATAACTTTAAGAAAACTCAAAGTATCTCTACGAAATTTTCGGAGCTTCTAGGGGAGGAATTTCTGCGTATATCCTGCAAATTTGATGAAACTATTTTCATTAGTTACGAAATTACAGCATTCTACGAGAAAAGTGCTAAAATCAATTTTAACAAGGCTTTTCGAAATGTCAGTCGTTCCTTTTAAAGAAAATAACGAGCCTGAAAAGGGCCGTTTACTTAAGTCGTAGAGTTTAAGCATGCACTACCTTGTTAGCTACTCCAATAAATGATGCTTAAAATTCGTTCTTATGTTAAAATTATTCCTAAATTTTGAAGAAAATGTCCTGTACTTTTTTTTAAAAGAGCCTTGTTAAAATTGATTTTAACATTTTTTTAGAAGAAACGCTGTATTTTTGTTACTTCTGAATATATTTTCACCAAATATGCACGATAAGTGTAGAAATTCCTTCTCTGGAGGCTCTGAAAATTTTGTAAAACTATTTTGAGTTTGTCCAAGTTATTAAGACTTTTGGCAAAAAAAGCCGTGTTAAAACTGATTTTGCAATTGTTTCGTAGAAACGCTGTAATATTTTTCCTGCTCAATAGATTTTCATCAAATTTTTAGGACAGACGCAGAAATTCCTCTTCTAGACGCTCCGCAAATTTCGTAGAGAAATTTTGAGTTTTCTTAAAGTTATTGAGATTTAGCTAGGGGATTATTTTTTTGGCCCCAGTCTGTATATATATATATATATATATATATATATATATATACATGTATATACATGTATATTCCCGTGTTTTGTCTGGGGCGCTGAAAAATAGATCAACCGTAAACTGTCGTAAGAGGAGGCGATTGGTGTCAGAGCAAGAACTGAGGAAGTCAACAGGAAACCACTTCAGAAGCCATATTATTCCCATACTGCAATCTACATTAAGGTGTGGATAAGGCGTAGCCATTTTTTTTTTTTTTTTCAACCTGTTCATACTATATATTCGCGAATAGCCGTCTTAGATGCTCATTTCTAGTATTCTCAATATCTACTGATTCACTCCATAAAATGAATTTCTTTGACCAATAAGTATATTGCATTACAATCTTCATGGAATAGGCTAGGTTTTGATTTTAGATTTAAAGAATAATGACTAGTGAATGTTATTATATTATTGTTAGATTGCATCATTTCATTTTGACCGCCTCTTACTGCTCTTGTAAACAAATTCTGCATATCCGGCAGTATCATATAGATGGTAAAATTTATCAACTTTTCACCTGTGTCGATTATCTTTTAGTATCAATAGTCTTGAATCATCTATGATTTGGTCATGCAAAAGAGGATTAGCTAAATTGTGTAATTCTTTCAATTATTTACTCTTTCCGAATTTTTCATTTCGCAAATCCAGTCTAGGCCTACTATGGTCTCGTTCAATGGATTATATACAGTAGCGCAGGTGCGCGGCTCTATTTCAGCTGTCTAATCTGCCTGTGTCTTTTAAACTAACAAGCCATCGAAAACCGTAACACGGGCAATGCTAACGATCTTTATCTATCTTCTCTTAATTTATCCACAAATAGTGAGTAATGTCTTGAACTGTAATGCATTTATGGCAAAGTTAAAGCTAAACAAATGATTGTATGGGAAAAAGAATTTACTTAATTTCAAGTTAAAACGAAGAAAATGGAAATGAAACAATGTAAAGATTTTTAAACAAGCAAAAAATAATTCGTTTTTTGTTCGTGATGCA
The DNA here is from genome assembly GCA_905160935.1 of Enchytraeus crypticus. Taxonomy (NCBI): domain Eukaryota; kingdom Metazoa; phylum Annelida; class Clitellata; order Enchytraeida; family Enchytraeidae; genus Enchytraeus; species Enchytraeus crypticus. The sequence continues at coordinate 909,378 of CAJHZI010000517.1, read as the reverse complement.
AAGGGCTTTACAATCATCGTCTAATGCATCTTACTTCTTATGTTAACGTAAGTGTCCTCACTCATGCTAACGTAAGTTTCCTCACTCTAAAGCGATCTCAGTGGCGGCGAGCCCATGACTTGAACCCCGAACGAGCTGATCCGCAGTAAAATATCTTATCGACATCGCCACTGGCTTGATCCAGTAAGAGAGACATGACCACTGGCTTGATCCAGAACGAGAGACATGGCCACTGGCTTGATCAAGTACGAGAGACATGGCCACTGGCTTGATCCAGTACGAGAGACATGGCCACTGGCTTGATCCAGTACGAGAGACATGGCCACTGGTTTGATCCAGTAAGAGAGATGGCCACTGGCTTTATCCAGTACGAAGAGACATGGCCACTGGCTTGATCCAGTACGAGAGACATGGCCACTGGCTCTATCCAGTACGAGAGACATGACCACTGTCTTGACCCAGTACGAGAGACATGGCCACTGTCTTGATCCAGTACGAGAGATATGGCCACTGTCTTGATCCAGTACGAGAGACATGGCCACTGGCTTGATCCAGTACGAGAGACATGGCCACTGTCTTGATCCAGTACGAGAGATATGGCCACTGTCTTGATCCAGTACGAGAGACATGGCCACTGTCTTGATCCAGTACGAGAGACATGGCCACTGGCTTGATCCAGTACGAGAGACATGGCCACTGTCTTGATCCAGTACGAGAGATATGGCCACTGTCTTGATCCAGTACGAGAGACATGGCCACTGTCTTGATCCAGTACGAGAGACATGGCCACTGGCTCTGCAATGGTAAAAAGCTAAGAAAGCCAATGTTAACGTCAGTTTCCTCACTCAAAAGCGATATCAGTGATGGGCTAGCCTAGGATTTGATTCCCGCACATACTGATCCGCGATCGAGTGAGCATCTTACCGACTTCGAATGAGTATCTACCGAACTTACAATGTCTGTAAGATATTCGACCTTCATAACATACTAACTATATTAGTTCCAAAATTTGAAATAATTCAATAAACTCTTGAATGAGTGGTCTCCGCATGTTAATTGGGTGGGTTGTTTTGTGGACACCTTAAGGCATGTTCTTGACTGACGTGCTACAGCTAACAGAGCTTTCCGACTTATTTGCAGGGTACGTCATGTGCATGTGTTTCTTTGTGAAACTTGCATGTTTATTGGACAACAGACATGATGCACACTCTCTCGAGTCATTTGAGTAACATGACGTCAGTGTGACAGAAGAACAGAGAGAGAAAGGGAGAGCGAGAGGGAGAGAGACACAGAGAGAGAAATATAGATAGAAAGAGAAGGAGAGAAAAGTTCTCCCTGGACTTCTATATAATGTTATTCATATTGTATTTGCTTTGCTATTAAACTCAGCTATATTCGCTAAGTTTCTCTGTTTTGCATTTGTTTTTGCTCTGTATCTATTGACGATATTTATTTTTCTTCGAGAGTAAATCGTCGTCTGTCTTTTCTGTTGCTTTTGCGTTTGACTATTGTCGGACTGCCGTCAACTACATTACTTTTCACTCGAATCTTCTTAAAATATTCTTTATGTTTTAAATTCGCATTTAGTTTCTTCTATCTTTGACCTTAAAAGCTGTTGTTGCTTAAGCAGCATGCTTATTGTCTTGTTCCAAACTATAGTTATCAGCTGATCACATTTTTAATAGGTTGAGTACTGTGTAAGTGCTGTTCAATCTACATTTACAGCTTTGTCCATGGAGAACACTGTGTATCTAACTCTACTGTAGCTATTTAAGCTAATCAGTATCTAATCAGGTTGTCAATGTGTGCATGACGTTATATCTACAATATATGTACGATCGTTGCATTTAATGCCGATGTATAAGTGAACGCGCTCTTTATCTACCCATTTTGTATCCAAATTGACAACTAACTTTATATTTATTCGCCTTGTATGTTTTTATGGTTGTGTATTTTTTATTTTTATGTATTTTGTTTATATTTTTATATTTGCTGTTGTTGTATATTTTTACATAGACGACGTTGTAGCGGATCCCAGTCTAGTCTGCGCCCAGCTCAACAATGCCAGAGCTTGCGCGCCCTGCTTCACCTGTGACTTCAACTCCACAGACCTCCAGACTGAGTGCGGCTACACTTGTCCCAGCAACAGAGTGTGTGAGTACACCAACAACAACGCTGCGGGAACGCCCTGGGACACGCAGTGCTTGTGAGTACTTGCTCTATAGTAGTTTATAGTTTCAAAGAGCAATTTTTCATTACTTTGACCATGCGTATGTCGCACTGGTAGTGCTATGATTAACGTCAGTTTCCTCACTCGAAAGTGACGGGCGAGCCCAGGATTTGAACCCTACTACCTTCTGATCCGCGGTCGAGTATCTTACCGACTTCGCCACTGGCTCCAACTAGTGGCCAGTAGCCAGCCTACTACATGGACAATGTGGAATGCTATAATGTATAGTGGAACTATTGTTTCGAATATTTGGGATTAAAATTGAAAATTATTATATCTATTGAAAATTACTATATATCGATTGAATTATTATATAAGTTGAACATGGAATTATATCGAGTCTTCCTGAAGGTTGCTAGTTCAGTTGGGAAGTCTGAGATAAGATTAAGTCGTTCAATGATAATTTATCAAATCAGAGTCATAATTGTTAATATTGTAATTGGTAATTATTGTAATTGTAATTATCGTAATTGTAAATATTGATTTTTAGTTTAAATTTCACAGTTACAATCAATTTTTATTGGGCCTTTATTACCCTATGTCGATGTACATGTACAATCTGTAACGTGAATATTTCAAGAGATGTCTTATAATGTATATTCTGAGACACGATGCACTTAATTCGTATGTCCCAGTGCTAACGCTGATATATCGATATTGCTAATATTTTTAGATGCCTCAGTGGTAATTGGCTATATAGATGCGTTACTGTTTTTAGATGTCCCAGTGGTAATTGGCTATATCAATGCGTTACTGTTTTAGGTGCCTCAGTGGTAATTGGCTATTTCAATGCGTTACTGTTTTAGATGTCCCAGTGGTAACGTTGATATATCAGGAGATTGTGTATCAGAGGATCTAATCATTGGCTTGTCTGTGGGGATTGGCTTAGCCATCATACTGGCTCTCGTTGTTGTCGTGGTCGTACTAGCGAAGAAGAACAAATCAAAATATAAATCAGCCAAGCAAATGTATTCATTCTATTAATTAATTATTTAATGCTTAATAACGTCACCAGTTAGGGTACTACTGTAGTCTAGGATGGAATTTTGAATATCCATTGTCAATCCACGGAGGTGCAATAATGGTCAAGCCAAAGCGCTTTCTTCCAATTTAGATGAAACTTTGCAAGTAGAAAATCTTTTTATCTCGAAATCGACTTTCATTGAGGACAGTTGACATGTCGACAAGCCACTGCTGAGCTCCGTTGCTTGCTGGCATGTTGATCAACAGTAGGTGCGGATTTCAAATCCGCTGCTCTCCCCGTCACTGACGTGCTATCGATCAGGAAACTGACATTAAATATGGCCCCGGCTCTTCTTTACTCGCCTGGTAGTCAACTTTAATGACCTTCAAGTAGAGGTTCAATGAGGTTCCAAGTAGAAATTCGACAATAGGATAATTTATGTCATGTGAGCTCGATCATCACGGGACATGAAGTACCCTGAAGTGAGGTCGACTATTTGATCAATGACAGTTACTGGCAGTAAGGTCGAATTTTTGTCAATGACATTTACTGACAGTGAGGTCGACTATGTGACCTACTACATCTACGGATGGTGAGCTCAGTTATCGTTCTAGTGCCGTGGTGATCGACAGACACTTAGAAGTATATTAATTCTGCAACGTCAGATTAACAATTGCCTTGACATCTCGTGTAGAGCATAAAATTATATTTTTCTAACTTCATAAATAATTAAGATTAAAAATACAGGCAGATATAGCCGGATCAAACTCAGAATTTCAACCCTGCACTTATTAATCCGGAGGTCGAAACTAATCCATGCTCTTTCTATGACATTTCAGGTCACTGTCCTCGGACTCAGCTATCCTGGAGTCAGCTCCACACGAGGAAGCTGATGCTGTGGTGGCTGTAGAAGACGTTGATCTCAGTGACGTACGAGCAGATGAACCGGATCACTCTTTCGACGGGTCGAGTCGAGTCGCCGTACCTAGCGCCAATCAGTCACTGAGGGTAATGTCTGTCGAGATTTTCATTGTATTAGTTGTATAGGTAGAGGCAAGTTCAGCATTCACTATTGACTGACTATTTGATAAAACATTCTGGCATAAATAGAACTGCAGATAGAAACTAAAGCAAAATGTGGAGACAATAACTAGACGATTCATATGCCGTGGAACGATCTGTCAGCCTAAGAGAGCTCCCATATCGAGATTTAGAGAGCAATTACCGCTTACAAATTTCATCATTATTAATTAAATTATCATTAATAACAATAATTTTTAAATAGTACTTTCTATTAAAAAATCTTACAGATCTATGCAGTCTTAGAGGTGTTGTCGGTTCATGATTTTGGTCTCACTAGAACATTTGATGCACCATTCTTCAAGTTCACATTTTGAGATTAGTAGATTCGCAGAAGTGATTTTTTCGTGATCACAAATATTAAAGCTTAGAATGAGATTGTTAAACAATCAATACAGTAGAAGAAACTGCATCAGGAATCAAACCCAGCCAAACTCAGAGGCAAGCGAAAGTTTAAGCCCTGCACCTCACGTGCATAGACTTAATTACAGCCATGGTTATCTTTTACGTAATTTAAAGATTATATATATATATATATATATATATATATATATGTATATATATATATATATATATATATATATATATATATATATATATATATATGTATATATATATATATATATATATATATATATATATATATATATGTGACTGCTATCTACGAAGAGAGCTCCTTAGGTTTGTTGGAGAGTGACTCAGAGGCTATTCAGTCAGTGTGCCGAGGTTATAAGCCCATCTTACTGCGCCGTCTCGAACAGGGAGTCCTGGGCTACAGCCTCAGGGAGCGTTTCTCCGCCGCCTCTCAGCCCTATCCTCCACGGCGTACCAACGCCGTATCCCCTAGATGCTCGAAGGCCGAGACCCTCATGGGTACCTCCAGGGATGGTAGGAATAAATTCCATTCGAGTAGGAAGAGGCAGGTATTGAGGCTGTCATTGGTCGATCCTCGGAGAAATTTAAGCAGTCAGCCTGTCGAAGGGCTTGAAGAGTCAGAGAGTGTGGTAAAGAGAATGAATGAAATTTTCACGAACCGAACGTGGGTCGCTACATATCACAACGACCAGAGGCGCATTAAAACAGTGAAGGCTAAGAACTACGGGACTCACGAGAGGACAATGGAACAGAGGCCTGACGAATGCGGTGGCTCCTCTGGTACTCTGGCTGGCTACCCCTCCTCACCCAGCCATATGTCCAGATCTCCCTGCAATCAGCGGCATGCCCCGTCCAACCCGTCCAATCCCAGTCACGCTTCCCCTCGACATTCCCTGCAGAGTTTATCACGGAATACGACAGGGGAGGCAGGGAGAAGGGCGCTGGGACTTATGTCTGAACGTGCAGAATCCGCTAATGGAATCGTGGAAAGGATTTATAGCGTTGCGGAAAGCCAGCCCGGTGAGTTGCAGGACACTGAATTGGAAGAGTTGAATGAACAAATTACTGGTGAACAGTTGAACCTCGACAATGAGATCACTGACGTGTTAGGTGACGGTCGCGATGTGGTTCAGAAACACTATGTGGACGCTGTTAGTGTCCTGACGTAACCAGAAACATGGAAAACACTTGCATTGTTAAGACAAATAAATAATATTTGTCTATTTATTTCCATGTTAAATTATATACATGTATATATAAGAATATTTATGTAATTATATATTATACTATTACATAAAATAGCTAATATAGTAACTATAATGCATGCAATGTATGTAACGATTGATCGATAATTTACTATCTTTGTTGTTGTACTTCACAAATTGCATCAATGGCTTTGGTGTTTTACTTAGATGCCAGAACCGATGACCCCGCAAGCTCTGGGACTTTCGGCAGGTTTTCAGGAATGGCTAAAAACAAACAGAAATCAAGAGCAGTTCACGACATTTAGACCAAACTTACGAGTTGTCGATCCCGATAAAAATGTAAGTTCTAGCAGTAACTATTCTCTCTCTCTCTTACAGCACTGCCTACTGGCAGGTCCATGGTATATGACGCCATCACTCTTCTTTATCTTCCGTTTTTTTTCTTTATGTCCACTTACAAGTGAACCTTTAAATTACCTAGCATTCTTAATCTCGGCATGCCTCTGCTTCTCCTTCCTTTCATTCTACCTTCTATGACCTTTTTAAGTAAGCAATCTCCCCTTAGAATGTGTCCTATCCAATTCTTCTTCTTATGTCTTATAGCATTTGTCAGCTGTCTGTGTGTACTCACATTCTTCAAGACTTCTTCATTTGTAATTTTTTGGGTCCAGCTAATCGTTTTCATTCTTGATGATTCTTCTCGTTATCCACATTTTCAGCGCCTCCAGTTTTCTCACATCTATCTTCCTTAAGGTCCATGTTTCACAGGCGTGGTTCAAACCAACGTTTTCAACATTTTTATCTTTTAGGATTTTTAGAATTTTTGTTAAAAACTCTGAACTAGTGAAGTATTGTGTGATAGGAAAATACCACTAAGACTGAAAGGCAAATTTTATAGTTCTGTGGTTAGGCCTGTAATTATGTATGGTTCGGAATGTTGGGCACTAAAAAGGGAACATTTACAGAGTTTGCATGTGGCAGAAATGAGGATATTGCGTCTAATGTGTGGAAGAACTAGAAAGGACAGAACGAAAAATGAATATATGAGGATTAATTTGAACGTTGAAGGGATCGGGGATAGGTTGGCTCAGTCGAGGTTGAGATAGTATGGGCATATTTTGAGAAAGGCAGATACGCATGTAGTAAAGAGAGTTTGAAGGGATAGCTTGATATTAAGATAGAGAGTGGTATACCACAAATTGACTTGTGGTGTGGTAATTAAGAAGGACATGAAAAACAGGATATTGACTGATGATATATGATGTGAGACAGAGAGGACTGTAGAAAGTCTATTCGTATCCCGACCCTGGTTAAACTGGGATTTAAGGGAAGATGATGATAATGATGATGATGATGATGATGATGATGATTGTCAAAGTCGATTCGATATATATTTTTATGTATTTAGTATGTATTTGTATTTGTAATTTTATTTCTAGTAAAGTATTTAATGATACTGCTGGATAGGTAAAGTTAAGATTTAAAGTATTGAGTTTCAATAAAGTAAGATCCTAGGCGGTAGCTAAGCTAGGGCAAGCGACCAATGAGGGCATGCCTAAACAGGAAGTGGAGAGAGATCCAAGATGGAAGCGTGACAACACGGACGTAAAACGTGCCAAGTTGAAAAGAGATTTAGGAGATTTTAAGAATCTCAATCTAATTTGTAGTTCATCGAGCAGTCGATGAGAAGAGAGTGATTTTTAGAGGATCGAAGAGGGAAGAGAGTTCCATCGAAATATTCTAACCTAGGGATAATACTAGAAGGTATCCTAGTAGGCGAATAGTCGAGAGGAAAGTTAAGTAAAGTGTAGGAATTTATGCTAGAGAGCGTATCAGTAATCTGTAAGTCAAAAATAATCGTATGTAATATAAAGTACTAGCTTTTGCGATATTTAAAGTGAACTGTAATTCGATAGAGAAGTATAATTTTAAGTTATTGGAATTTCGCGTACACGTGTTATTTGAAATCGTTTCTGTTTTCGTTCTACTATATATCCGTTTATTATTTTATTTCTTTTCGTATTAAATTAATATTAAATTTAATACAGTCGTTGAAGTTATCAATCGTTAAGTAAGATATCTAGATTCAGTCAAATCGAGGACAGGTAAAAATTTCAAAATAATTACTAGAGGCAGTTTATTAGGGATTTGAATCCTGGACTATTTGATGTCAGGTCCTCATTTTACCTCTGATTAAAAATTGTAGAATCAGGTTCTTGACAATGATGATACTGATGATGATGATGATGATGATGATGATGAGGATGACGATGACGATGACGACGACGACAACGATGGTCTTGATGATGTTGTTGTTAAGAGATCCTAGCTCTTTCTTATTACCTTAGCTACTAAAGAATGTAAACAACTTTCACATTTTGATAGATATTGTCAGGTATAAAGTCCTCTAAAATAGAATAATGGAGAGGATTAGCTGGACTCAAAAGGTTATAAATGAGGAAGTTCTGGAGATAGTTGGTACAGATAGAAATTGGATAAATGTATTAAGATATAGCAAGAAGAATTGGATAGGACACATTCTAAAGGTGAAAGATCTATTAAATTAGGTCATAGAAGGTGGAATGGAAGGAAAAAGAGGCAGGGGTAGGCCGAGATTAGGTATGTTAGGCTATTTAAAGACCCACTCAAATCTGGAAGTGAAGAGGAAAGCGGACGACAGAGAAGAGTGGAGGCGTTATATATCATGGACCTGCCAGTAGGCAGTGCACTAAGAGAGAGATTGGCCTCTAAGAGATCCTATTCTGTATCAGGATCATTTAATTCCAGTCGACTGACCACCTGGAATACCTTAATAGTCTTATGAATTTCTTAAACTAAATTGTACAATAATTCTTTATAGCTTACACAATATTTTCTATTTTTAACTGGCACGTTCTTCGATTTTTGTTATTTTTGAAAAGTTAAGAAGCGTATTTCCATACACTCCTAGTTCTTTATTTACAAATTGTGTGAAATGAAGCATAAATGAAGAGTGCTATTTTAAAAGGGAAAATAATTTAACTGGAGAAAAAGAGATTTTAAAAAACTAAATGATGACTACTCAATTAAGCAATGAAGAGGGATGACAAGTTCTCAAACAGACATCAGATTTCACCAGTAATCATATTCTCACTAATCTACTTTAGGAAAACAAGAAGCAAGGGAAAACAAACTCCATGTTACTGTCACCTCTTTTATAATACCTAATTAATGCGAAGTTAAACTTAATTAACTAAATATTAAATAAAACACTATTCCTCTTCGCAAGTTATTTCGGCTTATCACGGACACACCTAAAGAAATATGATATATTTAGACACAACAATATCATTCTATACTTTTTTCAAATTCTTAATTACGTATTTACTAAAACTCATAGGATCTCGTACTCATTGCTCCCCTTCTCGAAACCAATTTATACGTTAGCTGTCCTTATACGGGTACTATGTAAGCGGGCAAGGCTACATACATCTCAGCAAAACTGAGCTGAGCAAGCTTTTAGGAAATGATTTTTTCAAACTGTGCACTACATTACTTTTGATACTGACTCGAGTGTTGTTATGGATAATACGCCCAACATTCCTGCGGCCAGCTGGCCATTAAGCTTCAGTTCAAAGAAATTCTAAGCTACATTTTGTGATAAAATTAAGCCACTATATCTAACTACATGATATCTAACTATTACTAATTTTACTTAGTTTAGGATTGTAGTTTTGGTTTTGGTAGTGGAAAAGATAAAACAATAAATAAAATACACGTTAAACATAGCTTTACTTAACTTTACAGCTTCTGGATCCTTTAAGTGCCAAGTTCCCTGGGTATACCCTGATTCTGCACTCTCTCTAAGTCTCTCTTAGTGCATGCCTCCCGGCAGGACCACTGCATATAACACGTCCTTTGTTCTCTGCCTTCCGTTTTCCTCTTCATGGCCACATACGAGTGAATCTTTAAATCATCTAGTATTCCTAATCTCGGCCTGAATATTTACATCATCTAATATTCCTAATCTAGGCTTTTAGTAGACCTTTCCCTTAGAATGTGTCCTATCCGTCTCTTCTTCCTATTTTTTAATGCATTCATAAACTGTCTATCTGTACCAACTCTCTCCAGAACTTTGACCCAACAATTTTGTAAATTGTTGGGTCTCGCTACTCTTTTTCATTCCTCACGTACTATTTCCACATTTCCAACGCTTCCAGTTTTCTGATATCTTCCTTCCTTAAGGTCCTTGTTTCTCATCCATATGTGAAACATGCCTGGTCCATACCAAGATTTTCATTATTTTTATCTTTGTGGCTTTCTATAAACTTTTTAAAATACGTTCCTTTCTGTTATCGAGAGCCTGTTTCGCCTGTGCAATCTTACGGCATACTTCAGTCTCACTTTTCACATTCTCATTTTTGCTTTAGTATGGCATACCTATTTGAGATTCCTTACCTGTTTCAATCTTCTACCATTTATTTTGAATTTAGCTTCTATCTCTAACTTGGGACACTCTCAACACTTTTTGTCTTTTCGATGTTAATCTTCGTACCATATTTCAAATTTCCAATGCCGTATCATTCAGACTATCCATTATCTTCTGCAGTCCATTCTCATTTCCCGCTACCATTCCTTTGTCTGCAAATCTCACATCTTGCAATAATATACGTGCTACCTTTAGATTCTGCGCTATAACATGTATTTTCTGTATTGATGCACCCCACAGTAATATGCAAATTGAATTATCTAAGATAAAATTACAATAAATATTGCTTCAATAGTGGTCCATTTCTCACTAACTAGTATCATATTCAAACGGAATTTGATTCTGATTCGATTCTATCCAAGTCTTCCTTGATCAGTATGTACGGGGTTCAAATCATGGGTTCGCCTTTCCTAACATCGCCTTCGAGTGCTGAAACTGACGTTAACATTATACTTATTTTTGAATCTTAACTCAATTAAATTTGAGTGTCCTAAATTCACGAAAAATCTCAATAGATATATGGGATTCTTCAATTTTTTTTAAATTTAAATTAATTCAGAGAATTCAACATCGTTCAACAGAAAACTAGTAACATATTCAACATGACGAGATTAAATTCGTAGAATTTAATCTCGTCATGTTATGTTAGTTACATATCAATTTCAAATGATATGTAGTAAATATTAAACAAATTAATATTAACAATAACGAAAAAGATTACAATATAGACAAAATGAATAGGTACAGGTTAAGAAAAGTCTGTTACTCTATATAATATACAATATATCGTCTTTTATATTTTCAGTACGCCATTCGTAGACCCGAAATTACCTCACTTGCAGCATCTCTATATACGGTAACTATATTAAGTGCTTTGTATATAGTTTTATACAGGTATAATAATTTATTATATTTATTTCAACTTAAACATTTATTAACACTATGTAGTTTTTCACAGGTATAATAATGTATGTGCGCCAAAAGGATTCGCATATAAGGTTAAACTGAGTAAAAGGCTCAGCTTACCTGCTTGGGTATTGCAAGTGTACAGTTATAGACCGTCTGAGTACCGAACTAGGGGCTTCCTGCATATGAGGCCATATATTTACTAAGTCGGGCATCGGATTTTTTCTGCAGCATAATCTGTAATAATTAAGTAATGTTAAATTGTGAACTTTTGAAAATTGTGTATTGAAAAAATGGTATAACGCCTCAAAAGAAGGCTTAATGAAACTAAACCATTAATTATATTATTATTAAACTAAACTTATGTAATGGACCGGCCGTTAGGCAGTGCACTAAAGGAGAGAAACTTAAAGCAAAATATGTTCAATTTAAATGTGAGGCATCATATTATATTCGCTATCATTCGGCATCATATGGCTGGAGCTAGTGGCGAGGTCGGTAAGACACTCGACCGCGGATCAGTATATGCGGGTTCAAATCCTGGGCTCGCTCGTCACTGACAACCCTTTCGAGTGAGAAACTGACGTTAACCTTAGCTTTAGCTTTTATCGAACGTTAGAGAGATGCTGATCATCCTCTTGAGTTATTGAATCGGAGAGATGAAAAACCATGCCTTTCGTCTAAATAATTAATGAACTTAAATATCCATTATCCAATTAAATCCTAATCACCGACACTTCAGTTGCGCTTCCAATGTTCGCAAGCAGTCGATGCTTTTATTGCGTCATTTGCTATTGGTTTATCTGAATTTAACATCAGATTTACTTTAGCGAAATTCGAATGAGGATCGATTTAATAAAAATCGACATTGAGAGTCTACGTCGCTAATTGTGGTTTATGATACTGTATCTTTAAGCATATTGCATTTATTTATATATCTTTATAACATTACTATCTATAGTCCATCAGTTTTTAGCGTGTCGGTTGGTCCAGTAACATTGAAATTCTAATTTGTTTCATAAATTAAGACTAGAATTTTTCTATCGTTACCAAGAACACTCTATGCATTAAGCTTATTAGGTTAAAAGCCTCTAAGCAATCACTAAAAATTTTCATACATTTATTTGAATAGGTCCGTAAGAAAATAAAATTGAATCAGACAATCAATCAATCAATCAATAAGAAGTTAGCGTCCGGTTCCATAAGGAAATGTCAGGGACGTCTCTTGCGAAATCTACACAAGCAGATGCCAAAGCACCACACGATGACACAATTGAAACGCTGTGATTGAGATATCTTTGTTGCAACCAGTTATTATAATCTATGACCATCACTACATAGTGGTATATACATAGTGGTATCTAGATGTTCTAATCAGGGGCGGATCTAGAAAATTTTTAATGGGGGGCCGAATTGTTTTTGAGAGTGTTCACATTTTTTCTAACGCCCCGCCTTATTCGAAACATGACATAATCAGAAAAATGCTGTGGAGGGAGGGCTCATATTTTTTACCACTGCGCTCGGCTCAGAGAGTGAGTATATCCCCGTATCTTACACCCCACCCCTCCTCATACCCGTGCAAAAGTGAGGAAAAATCCTTCTTTTGTTTTTGAAAAAAGTAGGTTAATTTTTTCACCTCTGAAGAAACTCGGCGGATCTGGATGAATTGCAAAAGTGACATAATTTTGGCGGTGGGAGGCTTATGTCCCGCCCATCCAAGGCTGTTTGCACCACTGCTCCGGGACAGAGTTCATATTTTTTGGTACACCCTTTTTCCTCTTATACAGTGGTTAAAGTGAAAATTGAGAGCTAGTGAAACGATCAAAATATTTCTGGCCCCCTTCCATTATACAGGGCTCCTAGGATGCCAAATATGGGCTCCTAATCCTATAATTGGAAAAAATCTAGTGGAACTGAGTTTCCTCTCGTACCCCCCGCCCCTAACCACTGCCCTTATAAACATAAAAATATATCCTATAGAAACAATGAAAATGTAGTTTCACATTTTTTATCTCCGGGCCTAAGGGAGGGGGCCGGGCCCTCTGCCCCCCCTGGATCCGCCACTAGTTCTAATCGACACAGCATTTTGAGATAATTAATATGATCATCAAATTGTTGCTCATTGAGGTTTTCTTGAGAGCTCGAGTAAATATTCAAAACATCCGACCCTAAGCCAAACTTTCTAGAGCCTAGAATTACTTTCCTGTTTCCAAGCATGTCAGTAACGAGGCGAGCTCTGGATTAGAAACCTACACCCACTCATCCGAAGTAGAACACCTAGTCCATCATACAGCAGATTAAGCTAAGTATCTTTGTTAATAGCAATTGATGTATTAGTTAAAATTACTATGCTAATATCAGAAATACATATAAAATATTAAAATTAGCGAATAAGGTGATTAGTTACAAATTGTAGCACAACTGCACGCATTTGTTTGTTTCAGAGACCTCATTCATCTAACGGGAGTTACTTCTAACGATGTCTATCAGTCAAGACTATCCGATGGCATTTGTTTAACTGCAGTCAGACAGGAATTGTCAAATAATACAATCACATTTTTTAATACATGTTGTCTCCTAAAACAAAAGTCCTTCAGTGAATTATTCCATAAATAAACAAAAATGAAACCTCGTGACAAAATTTCGATTTTCCTTTAAAAGAGACTTATATTTTTTACATTCATTATCTGCATACACAATTGTACATGCATATTTTATTATTTGTTTCTGTTAGACAAATCTTTGCTTTAACACTAACTTAATTTCAATATTTATATTTTAGATTTTGTTTTTCATTAAAAAATCACGTACATATTTATTCAACAGTATCATTTACAAATCAAATTTAATTACTGTCGTACTCTTCACCATATATTTGGTTCCTTGAATCATCAAGTTCAATTATCTCTCCTCATATCATATTCCGACGACAAAGAGGTCGCTAAATTAAAAAATAAATTGTGCCTTAAAAAATTTATATTGTGCAGATCAGATCCCTTATCAGTTCCGTAAATGTGTTTGTTTCTTAAATGTTACTTTATCAGGTCTTTCCATGGACTTAGTAGTTAAATCTTTTCGCCCAGATTTAGACAGAACTTGATCATGTTGTATCTACTGTAGTCTATATTACATATTCTGTTCTTGACTAAGCGAGTTTCGGTAGCACTGTTAGATGTCCTGGACCACTAAGTTACACGTTTCAAATCCAGTGCTCGCCGGCACTGACATAGTTTCGTATTAATCATATACGAAACTATGTAAAATAATAATGTATACATAACAATGTAAAGGGATAAAATCAATCCTAAACTTTATGCAGTGATATACTTTTATAAATAATAATTTAATAAACTACTTGCATATTCTACTCTACATTGAAAAGAGCTCAATTTTCTAAAATTCAAATATGTCAATAATATACTTGACAACGAATTACATGTACGTATAATTGGCTTCGCTTTTTCATGGTTTCTATACTTTCAGTACAATTTGAGGCGTTTAAGAATTATGTTAAACTTCTGATAAATTATTCTAAATTAATACGAAATGTTCGCTTGTTGTCTAAATAAGATATTTATATTGAATTATTTCTAATATTTATATTAATAATGAGAAAATCTATTCGTCTTAAATATTCATTTCTTTATCTTCTTTAACTTGAATTTAATTTTAAAAGTTTTTCTTAAAATTTACTATCACATTTGTTGTATAATTGCAAATTTTATCTTATACCTGCCAAATATTGCTTAGAAAAACTCTATCTATTATACACCTTATGATCGAGTTCCTTTATGCTTTATTCTTAATTATACTTTTCCATCAAGACATTTATAACGACGAATCATATTTTCTATTCAACCTCTTTGGAAATTGGCTGAATATTTGCTAGAACTGTATTGAGATATTCAGCCTATTTGTTATGTTCTAAAACAAATTATATTTGTATACGACAGCTTAGGCATATTTGATATGCTGACATTTTCCTTTAGAACTGATTCATTTTTGCGAGATATTATATTTTATTGTTTTATAGTGTATGAAACTTGGAAATAAAAGAATTAGAGCCACTGGGTTTTATGCTTTAATGCCTAGAGTTATTTATACAGGTTATATGGTTAGCAACGCATGAAGGCAATGTGAAACCACCATTAAGCACTATTTTCCCAAGCTAACTGATCTTTACCTTTGACAACTCAAATAGGCCTATATTGGTCGACGGAGATCTCTGATTTGAAATTGAAGCGTGCTCATGTCTTGTACTTCGATAGCCACAATATGAAAGAAAGTCAGAGAGAGAGAGAGAGAGAGAAAGAGAGAGAGAGAGAGAGAGAGAGAGAATTTGATATATAATTTTTGTGTTATGTAAAGCCTGTTATGTGCTTTAAATATTTGAATATGCAAATTAATGTAATTTTTATGATGACTTTGGTCTAATTTGTTATTTGACGATATCAAAGTTATTGATCTTTCTCTGTGATTTACATTCTGTGATTATTGTGATTTTGTGATGATTGAGCTTCTGTGTTTATTGGATTTTGCTGCAGTTATTGATAGTGTTGTTTTTTATTATCATTGGATTTCATTGCTATTTTTACATTACTGTCATCTACCTGTGCAGCACAATATATTTATTTTTTAAATATGTCTAAGTAATTATATGTGTAAAATATACGTGTCTGTTTAACTTTCAAGATAATGTGTACAACATTGGACTTTTTCCTAAACGTTATAGTTAACACATTACTTTTTAATTCCCAAGAGTACTAAGTGCCACCTACTTCAAGTAGTTCAATCACACTGCCATAAAGTTAACGACATTATTCCAGTATATCTCTCAAGTGTTCTGCTAAAGGGCAGTTCCAATGTAGATATTTCTGCTCACATGCCGCTTTCATGAACCATAAATAGTACTCCAGTGATTAGCGAGTTAATCCTCCACACAAAACTGTGCATTATCCACACTTAATTTAACCTAAACGCAAACTCAAAATCCTCATGAATGGAAGACAATCTCATAATTTCCACCCATCATATCTCGGTGTCATGTTGTATCGTTCTCTTAGGTACAGAGCTCACCCACAGAAACCTGCAGCGAAGGTCAAGCCTCTTAACAACTTAATTCAAAAATTAGCGAGCACATCGTGAGGTGCAAACACTGAAGTATCGGTATTATAAGCGCTAATAAGGGCGTCTGTACTGAACATTGAGCTGCTGTATGGTAGAGGTAGCATTTACTTACATGTAATTGACACACAACTCTCCAAGGAGAACTGCCTCTCCTACGATCAGATCCACTTTAACTCTGACAGAACAATAGCCGAGGAAGGAAAAGGGAAACCACCTCAGAAGCTATAGTACTCCCAAGCTATAGGCTATATACATGTATATATATATATATATATATATATATATATATATATATATATATATACAAATTAGGATTAATATCAACTTTGATCCTGATTTAATAAGTTTGAAAGTTATTTGGATTTTAAAATAAAAAAATTATTACTAGTAGTAGTCGCAGTATAACTGTAATTATTACTATCACTGATATTACTACTACAACTGCTATTGGTAAAGCTAAGGTTAACGTCAGTTTCTTCACTAGAAAGCGAAGTCAGTGATGGGCGAGCCCAGAATTTGAACCTCGCACGTACTGATCCGCAGTCGAATATCTAACCGACATTGCCACTTGCTCCAGCCTATATTGCTATTATTATGACGCTCCTGCCCAGTAAGTGTTACTCGAAACTGAGGAAAGCATAGGAGGCCCACCTTGTCATAAGCAGAATCCCTCCATTATTAATGGTATATCATGTTAAATGATTTAAAGATCCACTCGTATATGGGTATGAAGAAAAAAAAATAAAGACAAAGAGTGGAGGTTTTATATACCATGTACGTGCCAGTCGGCAGTGCACTAGGAGAGAGATAATTATTATCACTATTATGAATATCGAATAATGAGGTAAATTTAACGGTAGAAAATCCTGCCGCTAAAAATGAGATATTTTACCACATAATACAGTTTAATATGGTGTATTATAAATCGATAGAGTTTGAGAGATATGGCAATGAAACAGGTAATAAGTAACAAGCGAGTAGTTAAAACATAAGTAGGTAATAGCCTAATAGGCCATATGTTGTCTAATGTTTAAATAGGCCATAAGTAATTGGTAAGAACAAATTTCTCTCTCACTCTCTCTTATTTTCTCTCTCTCTCAAAATCTCGCTTTCTCTCTATCTCTCTCTCTCTCTCTCTCTCTCTCTCTCTCTCTCTCTCTCTCTCTCGGTACTGCCTATTGGCAGGTCGATGACATATAACTCCTCCACATTCTTCATGATATGAATTACTTAAATGTTAAGTTAAATATAAAACGCTAAAAAACACTTGAATGACAGATATACAGTAAGTATATCCGTTAAACTTTAAAAGTTAATATTGCGTCACAAATTTTACTTCTGTGACGTTGACTGACCTACGTATTTGTAGTTGCTCAAATAAGCATTTTAATTCACATAATTCTGAAACAATCATCGTGCCGTCAAATACTATAACAATTTTCAAAAATCGATGTAATAATTTACATTTTTACCTCCATTTAATTTTTATGGTTCCATCTTCACAATTTAAACTGCAAACACAGTAGATTCAATCAGCTTAAATCAGTAAATCTAAATATTAATTTTTATAGGCTGGACTTTACTTCATCGACTAATTGAGCATTTTTTCCCCGCTGTCTACTTTGATGATCAGTTGCTGTCAACTTTTTATATGAAGGCGAGGAAATAGAGCGGCCCGGGCACCTTAGATCCAACGAAAAACATTTTAAACTATATTTTCATTATGTCCATGACTATTTGAATGTATATAAGAACTGTTATTATAGTGGAGGGGTAGCGTACTAGGGAGAGCTCAGCTATACTAACTCCCAAATTTCTGAATTGTATTTGATAATTGACATACTAGGGGACCTATATAATTGAATGGGGTCCGACAAAATTTTGATATTTCCACTAGGACTTAGCATATTCCTACTTTAACCACTGTGCAAGAGTAAATAAGATGTAAGTAAAGAAATACAAACTCTGTTCCGGAGCATTGACGCTACTAGCCTTGGCTGGGAGAGGCTTGAGGCCCCTTCAGCCTAAATTATGTCATTTGGCATTTCGTCCACATCCGCTGAGTTTCTTCAGGGGTGGAAAATCCTACCCTTTATTAGAAATGTAAGCCCAGCTATAGTTCTGTAGGATTTTTCCACATTGTTTAACTTACAAAGCTAGAAACCTGAAATCTTTGAAAACCATAGCAGAAAATGATAAACATAATATTGAATATATTGGCTTGACTTATAAGACTTGATTATTAGCTTACCTAATAATTTGTAACACTTGTCATAAGTTAATATAGAATTATTAAATTATTAGACTAAAATTTATTACATCCACAACAATTCGAATGTCAGTAGTGAAACTATTTTGAGCCCCCCACCCCTAGGCATTTATCTGGTTTTCCATTATTCCGGTAATAGGCGTGGGTGTAAACGAAAACATGTGAACACTGTGCAAGAAATATATTCGCCCGCCCCCTTAAAAATTCCTGGATACTCTACTGTTTATAGGCCTACGTCTAAAGAAAATCAACCAATATTCAATTTATAATCTCATTGCACACTGCAATTGCTAACTCATAATCCAAATTGTCTGATACTCCATCCAAAGACTGTCGTATGGAGCTGGATTAGAAATGTTTCAAAATAACATACAATAAAATTAAGTGTCCTGAATCATCGCTTAATAGCTTACACAATGAGGGGCTAATCTTTTCTTACATGTAAGTTGTATGCCTATCCTATATACAATGTACATGTACATGTGACATGTAATTAAATGAAGATGAGCAATATATCACCGTGTTGTGCTCGATTGCCCTATTCTGTAGTGGTTGGACCACTGCAGAATAGAGCAACCGCAAACAATCTGCTGCGTGTACGTAGAGCCGACTAAGGCAGGAGCTGAGGATGGCAAGAGGGGACCCACCTCACCATGAAATATTTTCCCCAGGATTAAATGGTGATTAATCCATCTAACTGAGGAAGGCAGCGGTAAACCATCTCTGAAGACATACTTTTCCCAAGCTATAGGCTACAAAGGGTATGGATAAGGTATAGACTTTGCGAAGGGGCTAACTCGTTGATCTAAGGAGTGCTCTTATGGAGCGAGAAAGCAGACTTTGGGTACGAGTATATACCTTGAACCTGCCACTTGGCAGTGCGCTGAAGAGAGAGAAAGAGAAAGAGCGAGAGAGAGAGAGAAAGAGAGTATTTCTATATAGCATAAATTGTACATTCATACTGTATAACATTTTTTGTAACCTCAAGCTGTTCTAGAGAGAGAGAGAGAGAGTAATATATAGGGCGTCTATGAAGTATACCAGGGTTGCTGAATTTGTAATGAGAAAAACAGACAAAACACTAAATCTGAATAAATATTGTTTAATAGTTTTTTAATATAATCTCTTCGAAGCTCAACGCATTTTTCTCAGCGACGTTTAAGTGTTTTTACACCGTCCAGGAAGAATGATTCATGAAGCCCTTCAAACCAGTCATCTATGGCATGGATGACATATTCGTCGCTTTCAAATATCTGTCGACGCATTGATTCCTCTGGAAATCGAAATAGATGGAAGTCAGATGGGGCCAAATCCGGCGAAAATGGGGGGTGTTGTTGAAATTCGAAGCCGCTCTCGTTAATTCCAGCCTTTGTAATAGCTGAGGTGTGAGCAGGAGCATTGTCCTGATAAAGCAGAACACCTTGATGCACTTTCCTCGTCGTGTTTCCTTGATAATTACACGAAGTTTTCTTATTAACTCTGCATAGTAGATACCTGTGACAGTCTTTCTTCGCTCTAAGTAGTCAATCATTAGAATACCTTCACTGTCCCAAAATACGGAAGACATAACTTTATCGGCTGACTCAATCTTGCTGAATTTGACTGGTGTCGGTGATTAATTTTATATAAATCAGTATTTTAGAAATAATTAATTGCAATTTTTGTACAGTGAACTGATTTTAATTTACATGCAGCCACTGTGGGCATGCTTTAAAGCCTTCGGGTCTGTATGTCCATTTTCACGTCGTTCTATGCATTGTGTATAATTATTGACATTGTGATTTCGTGAAAATAAAATATATATTTATCAATTTAAGTGGCGTGTTTCCACTCCTATTCTGCAGTTTTGTCTCCGGATCAAAATGGTGGGCCTAAGTCTCATCCATGGTAACATATCTGTGAAGAAACTTTGCCTGGTCTGCTCTGTACAGATTGAGATTGTCACGAGAAGTTGTTAGTCGGATTTATTTCATTTCAACCGTCAACATTCGTGTAACCCATCTAGTACACACCTCTTTGTAATCCAAAGCATCAGTAATAATATGATCGGTTGTCCCATATGACAACTTCTTCCTATCAACTACGTAGCTGATGCTTAATGTCGATCTTTTGTAGAATATCCTGGACACGTTTAATATTTTCTTTGGCACAGGTCTCGACAGGGCGTCCTGAACGGTACTCATATTCGGTGGATTACTTACCTCGATGAAATTCAATGAGCCACCGATATATTGTAGCCTGTGAAGGGGCATTTTCCTCTAAATCTTCTTTTATGTCCACTGCAATTTCACTTTAGGTGAAATACTTCGCATTCTTTGAAATATGACAATATACTAAATCGTTAATATTTAATAATGGACGCTTGTCGTTTCTATCCATTGCCTAATAAGCTAATGTTAACGTCTACTTCCTCAATCGAAAGCGATGTCAGTGACGGGCGAGCCCAGGATTTGAACATCGCTCAAACTGATCCGCGGTCGTATACCTTGCCGACATAGCCACTGGCTCCAGCCATCAGTTATAATTTTATGTTTACAATTATAGCTGAGCAGATATACTTAGAAGAGTTACCTAACAACCACAGTGGCTTCACACACCTGACTATTTCTCGGAAAAAGTGTGACGATTAAGGTTGAGGTTGAACGATACAGCCAATAGGAAATAAGTAAACAGACTCCAGAAGGAGAAGGCCGGACGTAATTTGTTGACACACAAATGCTGTTTTGTATTGTCGATCCTACAAGTTTGGTATTAAAAGCACAAAATAATCGTTTTCAATTGTTTCTTTCATATTAGAAGATAGGAGTAAAATGCTTTGCAGCCGTATGTAATCATCAGCTTCTCTGGGGTAAATACCAACATAAATGTCAATTTAAGGAACATTTTATAATTTTTCCTGTATTTATCATTGTGTTCAATGCATTGTTTATCAAAAAACGACCTGTAGCGTCGTGTACCGTAGTGACTTTTATGCCCAATTCTTTAAAACCTTCTCTTAATTAAGAAGTAAGCCAGTCAGCAAAAATATTTATATGTGGAGGACAGCTACATGTATTTCTCATGCTTTTCTAACTACCTATTGATCATCTACATATGTTCTTCATGCTTTTCTTACTACCGATTGATCAACTACATATACTCTTCATGCTTTTCTTACCATTTATTGATCAACTACATGTATTCCTCATGCTTTTCTTGCTACTTATTGATCAACCCTCGTATTTATAAGATTTAATTGCAGACGGAGTTAGTCTTTGAGTGATAACAAGTCTCTGATAAATTTGATAATTTTTGATAATTGCTCAATTTGGAATTTGTAGAGTGATTTTGTCTTTTTTATCCAGTTTTTATCATATTTACAACATAAAATATTATTTTATATTTTACCTGTAAATTACCGACAAAAAAATTGATAAAATATACATTTTTCTTCACTAGTGTCGACAGATAATAAAACATACTTATGCTTTTAAGCTTGCATATACATGTACATGTACTGTGTATACATTGTAGGTCATACTACCTGTGCTGACTATAATTACTGTATGTGAGTTATTCTGATTTCAGAGAAATATATGATGACCTAGTGCGAGATATTAGTAACATGTTGGGTGGGTAGAATTGTTGAATGCTCTCAAGGTTGCGATCATATATTGTTGAAGGTGTTAGATACGTATAACTGATGACAGACATCTGATGGCAGGGATTCTTCTTAGTACAAAGAACTCGTATCTTTAAAATTTACGAATTTCTGCTGATTTCCTTCACTTGTCTGATTGAGATGTCTGACATTTATTTTATTTTCAATGAATGCCTTACAAATTTTTAAATATGTTGCATCGAACAATCAAGATTAATGAAAATTGACATGTAAAAGTGACGGTATTTTTAATACTAATAACTCAGTAGAATCTAAGAAAAAATATAACATACCTCACTGAGCAATGCAACGATATGCTCTATATTAGGTTCCTGATGCACATCAAGTAATACAATATCTGTATGACTTGTTTTCGAAACTGGAAACCAATGGACCTTCTAAATTTAGATTTTACAGCATTTTTGCCTTTTGCCACCTTCACTGAACTTATGATTAGATGAACGCTTCCAGAGGTTGTGAATCTTTTTCCTACCTTCCAATTTAAAGGGATCAACACATACATGTATATGTACATCTATGGACGTGAGGTCAACGCTTAAAGTTTGGTCCTTTTAAAATGAGATTATACAAATGAGATTATTGCATACAAACTGTGATGAATTATTTCGTCAATTCACTGTACAGAATCATAGTTGAATTCTGGGCAGCAATGATTAAACTGGACAACCTACTCGGCAAGAATTTTTGTAATAATGATAATAGTAGTTGAGTCATGAAGATATTAACATACTAGACAAACATGTATATTTCTGATTATATACTTGTATGTGTAAATTTAATAAGCAAATCAGATATTTAAATTAAAAAGTTTCCATTAGGAGATAGCCTAATTACTATTTAAGACAAAGAAAAATCAAAATATAACATAAGCCCCAGGAAAGAATAAATAATAAATCAAGTTTAGGAAAGTGATAAATACACATGAGATGAGAACAGGACCTGCATATAATTAGGTGGCCGCCCCACTTGAACAATATCTATATAAAAATCACCGTATCACGCCCCCTTATCAGCAATACGATCGTTATTTGTAAAAATTCTTACAGTTACACATAGTCTGTAAACGTCTAATAATGTATCTAGAAGCTTGATGAATAATATCTAATATTCGGAAAGGACATATCAGAAATTACTTATACGTTGATATGAAACTAAATTTATAACAACAGAAACCAATTTAACATTTAATTTAAAAAGTTCGTGGAGTAACAGCTACCTTAATTTATCCGTTCTATAGATAAGTTAGGTATCATCTATAACATCTAGGTAACACCAGTGATAGGTAACATCTCAAATAAGGAATGATAAAACAACCATATAGCAGTTTAATTTCAATGCTACCAGTGTGTCGAGAATTTGATCTGGTTGAAAATGCTCTAATGCTTATACTGAGCTCAGCGTCCGAAATGTCTCTAATTTATAGGCTTAGTTGAATGCCAAACTAGCTAATCAATCGGTAATCCTGCATAAAAGTCATGAAATCACCGTTCACGTGACGACGCTACAGCTGATAGTCGTTTGTTGACAAACAATGCATTGAATACAATGATAAATATTAAATACAGGAAAAATTATAAAATGATCCTTAAATTGACATTTAAATTGGTATCAACGCCGTAGAAGCTGATGATTACATACGGCTGCAAAGCATTTTTCCATTTCCTATCTTCTAATAAGAAAGAAACACATTCAAAACGATTATTTTGAGCTTTTAAGATCAAACTGCTAGGATCAACAATACAAAATAATATTTGTGTGTCACCAAACTGCGTCCAACCTTCACCTTCTAGTGTCTGTGTACTAATTTCTTGTTGACTATATCTTTCAACATTGATAATGAGTCGTCACACTTTTGAGACCAATTCGATTAGTATCTACTTATATTTCGTTGGGATTGATTTTTGGCAAGAGTGTATTCACAGATAGCTTGCACCAAAAAGCAATCATAAGGTTAATTAATTTTAGTAATTCATATCTGATTCACTTGCTGCATCCAGTGCCGATGTGGGTAAGATATTCGGTTGCGGATACGTATGTACGGGGTTCAAATTTTGGGTTCGATGGTCATTGATTCCGCTTTCGAGAGATGAAACTGACGCTAGCATCGAATTTACAGCTTTGTATTGTAACCTTCTGAGGTAAATTTTATTTTCAATTCTGGTATGCTTTAATTAGTTAATTAATTTATTAATGTGTTTATTTCGTCAAATGAACTGCAAAACGGTTTACAGAAAATTTATGTTATGCACACTGCTTTAATTAACTTCTACTTGGAATTAATTTTTCTACAGAGAACTAAATGTAGGAACGTTTGTCATAACCAATATATGTAGTTACATAACACATCCAAAGGCATATAAAAAAGGAATATGAATCGCACAATGCATAACCCGAATATATTCATTAACACGCTGCTGATTAGTCAATTACTAATAGCTACACTGTTTATATCAACCTTCAAATGTGAATCGAGCACAACTGAGCAGCTATCAACCACATTTCAGGTCTCAAGTTCTCAACCAACATCAATAACAGCAACGGTTAGCACAAGTGTGGCCACAAGTGAGAGTACAACCGAAGAACCAAGTACAACTCAGGAGCTGGTTTCTTCTACAGGAACAACAAGTGCAAGCCCATCTGATGAACAAAGTACAACTCAGGAGCTGGTTTCTCCTACAGGAACAACAAGGGTAAGCCCATCTGAAGAACAAAGCACAACTCAGGAGCTGGTTTCTTCTACAGGAACCACAAGTGTAAGCCCATCTGAAGAACAAAGTACAACTCAGGAGCTGGTTTCTTCTGCAGGAAAAACAAGTGTAAGCCTATCTGAAGAGCAAAGTACAACTCAGGAGCTGGTTTCTTCTACAGGAACAACAAGTGTAAGCCCATCTGATGAACAAAGTACAAATCAGGAGTTAATTTCTTCTACAGGAACAACAAGTGTAAGCCTATCTGAAGAACAAAGTACAACTCAGGAGCTGGTTTCTTCTACAGGAACCACAAGTGTAAGCCCATCTGATGAACAAAGTACAAATCAGGAGTTAATTTCTTCTACAGGAACCACAAGTGTAAGCCTATCTGAAGAACATTCATCTACAGGTGCCTCAAGTGTCAGCCCATCTGAAGAACAAGGCACAACTCAGGAGCTGGTTTCTTCTACAGGAACAACAAGTGTAAGCCTATCTGAAGAACAAAGTACAACTCAGGAGCTGGTTTCTTCTACAGGAACCACAAGTGTAAGCCCATCTGATGAACAAAGTACAAATCAGGAGTTAATTTCTTCTACAGGAACCACAAGTGTAAGCCTATCTGAAGAACATTCATCTACAGGTGCCTCAAGTGTCAGCCCATCTGAAGAACAAGGTACAACTCTGGAACAGACTTCATCTACAGGCGCCACAAGTGTCAGTCTATCTGAAGAACAAGGCAAAACACTGGAACAGACTTCATCTACAGATGCCACAAGTGTCAGCCCATCTGAAGAACAAGGCACAACACTGGAACAGACTTCATCTACAGGTGCCACAAGAGTCAGCCCATCTGAAGAACAAAGTACAACTCAGGAACAGACTTCATCTACAGGTGCCACAAGTGTCAGCCCATCTGAAGAACAAGGCACAACACTGGAACAGACTTCATCTACAGGTGCCACAAGAGTAAGCCCATCTGAAGAACAAAGTACAACTCAGGAACAGACTTCATCTACAGGTGCCACAAGTGTCAGCTCATCTGAAGAACAAGGTACAACACTGGAAAAGACTTCATCTACAGGTGCCACAAGTGTCAGCTCATCTGAAGAACAAGGCACAACTCAAGAAAAGACTTCATCTACAGGTGCCTCAAGTGTCAGCTCATCTGAAGAACAAGGTACAACTCTGGAGGAGATGTCATCTGCTGGAACTACGACTCATTCAAACACTGACGGCATATCAAGTGGTAAGCATACTTTGCCACAAGCATTATCCGGAAGGGTCTCCCTGTAGCTTTATATCTCTCTATTCTCTCTGTCTCTCTGTCTCTCTCTCTCTCTCTCTCTCTCTCTTTCTCTTTCTTTGTTCAATTAATAAGCGAGCCTGAGGCCCGTTTGTTTTACTGTCTCAAGAGTTCTCAATCTCACAGTACACTGAAACTTTTGTCCCTTGTAACGTCAACAACAACAACAATAACAAATAGAGTGCAACAGTCATCATCAATGACAACATCCAGCACTATTGATACAAAATCAAGCTGGCGAGCAAAAAGAAGGTCCAAAAACGGTGCAAATTCCAAAATCCAGATAATTGTCCAAAGTAAAGGGAATTAAAGAAAAGGAGGCTTAGGCGCAGGTCGCTGCTCTTTGACGCTGGATGGAAAAGAGAGATGGAAAAGATAGGTCTTCAACTGCTTATGGAACTGCTCATAGGAAAGCAAAGGCCGATGTGCTTCAAATGAAGATTTCCGAAGATTGGATGGAAGAGAATTCCAGATCTGCGGTGCAGCATGCTGGAAAGAACGATTAGATAGCGTAGAGCGCGAAGGTAAGCTAGGTCTCACAAGAGTAATTAATTTAGAAGACCGAGTAACAGCGCGCTGCATCACTTTAATCAAGTGAGACATGCAAGTTTGTCCAGGGATGGTGATGGACTTATAGGTTAACGAAGCTGTTTTGTAAATAATGCGCTCTTTAATCTTTAGCCAGCGCAAAGACTTCAAAATGGGCGTAACATGTGAGTACTTGGAACTGCAAACAAATTGCTCGCGCAAGAGAATTCTGACCAAACTGTAATCGATTTATCTCACAGCCAGGGAGATTTAGAAACAGGGAATTGCAGTAGTCCAATTTCGATTGCACAACAGCAGCACCAATTGTAGTGGCTGTTTCACGTGACAAATATGGACGTAGTCGACGAAGAGCTCGGATATGAAAGAAACATGCTTGTGAAGTTTTAGTTATGTGTTCGTGGAAGGTTAGGTGTTTATCAAGGATAACACTGAGATTTCTCACAGAAGAATTGGTAATACGCGAAGATAACGAAAGAGTTTTCCCATTCAGCTTCAAAAGCTGTTGAGGTGTCCCAACCAACAAGAATTCAGTCTTAGATGGATTAAGTGCCAAAAAATTAGCAGACATCCAAGAGGATATAGACTGAAAACTTTGTTGTAGTAGGGTTTCAGCATCAGAGTAGAATTTAGGGGTGAAACAAGTGTACATTTGAGTATCATAAGCATATAGTTCATGATCAATAGAATGAGATGTGATTAGTGAGCTTAAGGGTGTTGTATAGAGGTTGAAAAGGATAGGACCAAGAACGGAGCCTTGAGGCACACCATACTTTAAATGGGAAGGCGAAGAGATGTACTCCATCACTTTCACACTAAAAGAACCATCCACCAGATATTAGGAGAACCAATCAAGAACAATCCCACGAATACCGAACCAGGAAGAAAGACGTTCCAGAAGAATATTGTGATCAATGGTATCAAAAGCGGCTGCAAGATCAGGCATATATAATCCAGTTAAGCGTTGTGTGCACATGGCATTAACAATAGAATTGCACACAGATAGAAGCACCGTTTCAGTTGAACGCTGCTTAGTATAAGCAGCTTGATGCTTATTAAATATGTCATTGTAAGAGAGATGAGTAGAAAGCCTCAGAAGAACAATTCTTTCAGTGAGTTTAGATATGTATGACAGTGTAGATATAGGCCTGTAATTTGACAATGATTCCTTATCCAGTGTGGGCTTTTTAAGCCATGGAGTAATAACTGCAATCTTTAAAGCGCAAGGAAATATGCCAGTAGAGAGAGAAAGAGATTAACAATCAATGTTAATACTGGAGCAAGTATGTGAATACACTTCTTTAAAAGAGAGGCTGAGATAGGGTCCAAGTCACAGTGTTTGGCTGGAGAGTCTAAAACTAATTTAGTAATCTCTTCAATTGTAACTGGAGTGAAATTAGAAAGCTCATCCTTAGAATGAGTCTCTATTGGAGTATAAGGAGTAGAGTTAGGAGCTGGAGAGATAGATGCTCTAAGATTGCTTATCTTATCACACAAAGTAAGTGGAAAATTGTTCAGGAAGTGACTCAAAAAGAGTAGAAGAAAGAGAAGGAGAATTAGATCTATGTAAAAGATCATTAACAGTTTTCCATAATCTCTTGACATTCACAGCCTTACTGACCAAAGAGGAGTAGTACTCTCTCTTAGCATTAGCAATAGTAGTACGATAAATCTTATGTTGCAAATTAGAAACAGTTTTCTAAAAATCGGAATGGGTATGACGCCATTTGTTTTCAGTTCTACAGCATGCAGCCTTTAGATTTCTCAGATCAGAGGTGTACCAAGGATTAGATTTCTTAAGCTTCTTGATAGTTAGAGGTGCATTCTTATCAAGTAGAGATGAAAGAGTAGTGTTAAACTGTTTTACTAATTCATCAAGATCATTAGAAGGAGACATGATCAAAGTCGAGTTTTCAAGATCAGAACAAAAGAGATCAGGATCAATTTTAGTAACACACCTAAATGAAACAGTAGATGAATTTTTAATAGTATCTGGCTTAACATGATTATAAGTGAATACAAAAGGAAAATGGTATGACGGCGCGTGAGATAAAATATTAACACTTAAAAGTTCAATAGAAGAGAGACTTAGTGTAATAACAACATCAAGTAACCATATCACTACTTTGAATCACATAAGTATGAAGTGAATTAACAAAAAGCAATTCTCTCTCTCTCTTTCACTTTCTCAATTTTTCTACCTGGTGTCGTGTCCTAAACTCATATTCCTGCGCAAATTATGTTTACAAGCACAACGTAGAGCACTGGATCAATTAGCGAGTTAATTCATAAGGCTACGTTTTCCCCAATGTAGCCTTTAGCATAATAATAATATGGCTTCTGTGGTAGTTTCCTTTTGCCTTCCTAAGTTCTTGTTCGGTCGCCTCTCACGACAGTTTGCGATTGTCTATTCTTCAGTGACCCAGACACAGCACGGGTTGTGTCCGTAATCTCCAGTAATTCCCAAGGATTAGAAAAGCATTTCAAGATGAATGTTGATACATAGAATCTTAGAAATTATACAATATTTATTTATTTTAGTCATTATTTAATAGCATACATAAATAAGACAAGACAATAATAAACTATAGCTACATAACTGTGTAACTATTATAATAACTTCATAACATATGACACCTATAAATATATACGAGTAGTCTATGAAATAGAGTAGCTTATGAAGCAAGTGCACTCGTTCTAATCGGTTCGGAATTAATTAAAAGACTGCATTTTGAAATATAATACATTACTGGTCAAATATATTGTACACATTGCACTTGAATTAAGGGTTTATCTCCTTACTTTTCTCTTACAATATTAGATTTTTTAACAACTGATCTAAATCTTTCAAATTTAGTTCAATAAATATAACGTCGATGTGTTCGTTATATAACAAACCATTCTGCATATAGTATATGAAGCTCTACCTATATGATGCATATTGCATTATGCTCTATCTACATGGTGTATATTCCATCATAATATCATCTTCAGTTAAGAATTCTGACGTTAAATACAGTCATGAATGCTTTTAT
Source organism: Enchytraeus crypticus (assembly GCA_905160935.1). Taxonomy (NCBI): domain Eukaryota; kingdom Metazoa; phylum Annelida; class Clitellata; order Enchytraeida; family Enchytraeidae; genus Enchytraeus; species Enchytraeus crypticus. The sequence goes on along the minus strand of CAJHZI010000517.1, from coordinate 879,519 downwards.
ATATTTTCTAATTGCAATAATACTAGCTTTGCTCTAGCTCGTTCAGTGATACTTTGTTATGTTTCAGAGTCCTCTACTGCACCCACGCAGATCGTGACAACACAGTCGACAGAAGTTCCCACAACATCGACAAGACCACCGGGGACTTTACCTGTTCCGGGTTAGGGAATTTCCGTATAGTAAAAGCTGGTAAAAACTAATATTAATATCAGTTTCCTCACTTGCAAGCGATGTCAGTGACGGGCGACCCAGGATTTAAACCCCGCATATACCGATCCGCGGTTGAGTATCTTACCGACATCGCCACTGGCTCCAGCCAGTAATATTAACACCTGCAAGTTTTCTTATTTCATCGCTCTGTGAAAAAGATAAAAGACAAAAAGTTAATCACCAGATGGTAGTAGTACGTCCGAAGATAATTGCATGATTAGCTGTAAGTGGAATTAACTGCTTGCTTGATAAAGAAAACAGAGCCAGGGCTACACATTTCCAAACCGCAAAAAATCATCTCATAATGTTTAAGGAAATTTCTTACAACCGCATCTTTAAAGCAAATTTCATATTTCTAACAATTATATTACATTAGGCCTATACTAAATTATACTATAGTCTTGGTAAGTATAATTATTATGAGTTTTTAATACAATAAAGGCGTAAATTCAATTTTGTTAAAGAATATTGAGCTGCTATTTCTTCCATTCCACGGAAGAATTACAAAGAATCTGAATTTTTCAAGATGTCCAAATTGCCACTCAAAGCACATAATTCAAGAACACTGACGTAAACTTATTAAAGTACCTCGATATATTTCCAAACTGGTTAAATAGCGTCCTTCATCAATAGACTTTCCTAACCTCCAGCTGTGCTGAACCTAACGCAATTTATTTCTGCTTGTAGGTAGTCTAATCAAAGTGTATATCAAACTACTTACACGTAACGTACAAAGTGCATATCAAACTACTTACACGTAACGTTAGATGGACGAGCTCATTGCAAACTTAAATGTTCTGCAGGAAGACATCGGTTCAAATCTTAGCCGAATCTTCACTGAAAGAGTATACGCAAACAGACATTGCAACAGACCTTTGTAATTGTGAACATATTATAGTTTATCTCTGAGACGTAGTTCTGGCCCTTAGAACTCTTGATATTTACTGCGAATATTTAGTGCATTTATCTATCATTTTCATTATTGGTATATTTGAAATCCGAGACGTATTTTTATCCCGTAAAACTCCGGATATTTAGCGCATATGTGCCTGGACCACAAAGCTGAAAAGTCAATGCGAAGAGATTTGATCAGTCAATGACTCTAATACAAGCAATAGATCAAAATACTGTTTACTGTTTGTTGCATGTAGAACAGCTTGAGGTTACAAAAAATGTTATACAGTATGAATGTACAATTTATGCTATATAGAAATACTCTCTTTCTCTCTCTCTCTCGCTCTTTCTCTTTCTCTCTCTTCAGCGCACTGCCAAGTGGCAGGTTCAAGGTTCATATTCATACTCAAAGGCTGCTTTCTCGTTCCATAAGAGTACTCCTTAGATCAACAAATTAATCCCTTCACAAAGTCCATACCTTATGTTGCCTAGAGCTTGGGAAATGTATTGCTTCTGAGGTGGTTTCCCGTTTCCTGCCTCAGTTAGATGGATTAATTACCATTTAATACTGGGGGAAATATTTAAGGTGAGGTGGGTCCCCTCTTGCCATCCTCAGCTACTGTCTTAGTCCCCACTTCACTACACGCAGCAGATTGTTTGGGTTGTCCTATTCTGCAGTGGTAGAACCACACACAAGCACAACACGGGAGAACTGTATACTATGTAGGCCTATCTATATTTATATGTATTTAGGCCTATGCTTATATACAGCTGTAATGAGCAAAACACAATAGCCTATGTGGAAAAGCTAAACAAATTAACTATTTCTAATTGTATTCCATGACATTTATATACTGTAATTTAAGATGAGAGCAGCTGGTATTGTTTTATAAAAAATATTTTAGAAATTTAGAATTTGTAGCGATATTACAGCTGTTACCCGTAACTGAGATTACCGAGTTATAGGGAATAAAAATTAACGTCTTAAATAATATCAATAATAGTAATAATAATAATAATATAATAAGTCTATTCGTATCCCGACCCTAGTTAAACTAGTACTTAAGATGATGATGATGAAATAATATTAAATTAAATTAAACAACTCAAGGACTAGACTTATAGGGACTTATATTTGTAGAACTACACCAACAATAAACTACAATAAACAAAGCAGCTTTCAATTCAGATTATTTGTTAGAGGATTTACTTAGAATTTTTTATTGGGGCTTCCTTTATGATTTTTTAACTTCATTTGGTTTTTCGATTTTCGCTTTTAATTTCTTAACTCTATTGACTTGGATTACTTTTAGGGCTAATGCAAAACTCTATTGAATATCTCTCTCTTAGTGCACTGCCTACTGGCAGGTCCATGGTACATAACGCCTCCACTCTTCTCTGTCTTCCGCCTTCCTCTTCATTTCCACATATGAGTGGGTCTTTAAATCATCTAACAAACCTAATCTCGGCCTGCCCCTGCCTCTTTTTCCTTCCATTCTACCTTCTATGACCTCTTTTAATAGACCTTCCCCCTTAGAATGTGTCCTATCCATCTCTTCTTACTATTTCTTAATACATTTATCAACTGTCTATCTGTGCCAACTCTCTCCAGGACTTCCTCATATATCGATATTGATATATCGATATGATAATATCTTAACTACCATCTTGTGATATTATATATGATGTTGAACAGATCTGGCATTCATTAATGTTAACTTTTCTCTACTCTTGAAATTGTCGTGGAAGGATAAGTTTGAAGACAAAGAGAGTGACGACTATCAGAACCTTCGCAACGATGCCTTTGACAAGGTAGGATTACTTTAAATTAAGTTCACTGATTTGGAATAGGGACACATATGCTTAGAATTTATTGACTATAAACCATAAAATAAAATGTTCAAATCTAAATTATTATACAGTATATAGCATAGCTACAGCAAAAATGACAGTACGCATTTTAACGGGATTTTCGCAAACTTAATAACTACATGTACTTAGGTAAGTTGAAAATAGCAACTCATTTTTGCAATAAAAATAATGCTTGAGCTTGGTTTTATCAATATGATAAAGTATGAATAATTAACAATAGCGAACAACTTATCAATCAGTGTTGAAGATTTCGTTCTACCGTGACTTGTCTAAACATATCCGATTGAAAAACTGAAGGCAATTATTGTGAAAACATCTGCTTCTGCAATTTGTGCTTCTTATTAAGAAAATTCCATTATCAAAAATAAAGGTATTATATATTATAATATACTGGGTTCAAGAAATCTGAACAGGGATCAACCGCATGTATTTTGTAGAAGCCGAGTGGGGGTGTGGATGCACCGAGATGTGGGTTAAACTGGTTTGGAGTTGGATGAGGTGACAGGGAATTTTAAATTTATTTGAGAGATTTTACTCGAATCGGTGGTAATTTCAAAATGTGTAAAACGGGAAGACGGCTTAGAATATACGTGCTCAATCATAGCAAAAAGTACTTTAAGAAATTCTAAGAACATATTAACACTAAAGCAGTACTGGACTAGATTTTAGTATTTATTCTAATTAGATACCAATAGGCAGCATTAGCCATCTGTGACAAAGTAGAATCTGTAAACCTATGACTAATTAATTATCGCATGATTTCTCAAAATCTCTCTCTCTCTCTCTCTCTCTCTCTCTCTCTCTAGAGCTATGCCTGGCAGGCCATGATACATAACGCCCCCACTCTACTATGTCTTTCGTATTCCTCTTTATGTCCACATACACGTGTTTAAATTATCATTATCTAACATTCCTAATCTCGGTTTCTCTTTCGTTCCATTCTACTTCCTATGGCCTCCTCTAGTAAGCGGCCTCCCCTTAGAATGCGTCCTATCCAATTCTTATTTCTATTTCATATAGCATTTATCAACTGTCTATCTGTATCCACTCTCTTCAAGACTTCTTCATTTTTGGATCCAGCTAATCTTTTCAGTTCTTCTGCATATCTACATTTCCAACTCCTCTAATTACATTTACCTGAAATCTTCTTTCCATAATGATCATGTTTCACATCCATAAAATAAATGGTGTAGTCCATACCGACTTTTTCACTACCTTTATCATTGTGGTTTTCTTTAGATTTTTTTAGGAATTAATTTCTATTGTCTAAGGTCGGTTTTGCTTCTGCAATCCTATATACTAGAAATATCAGTCTCGCATTTTCTTTCGTCTGTAATGGTGTTGTGAGCAAGATATTTGAAACTTATGACTTATTACAAGCTAGTACTATTTATTGTGATATCGATTTTACCTCTTTACTGGAACACTCTCATCATGTTTGACTTTTTGATGTTAAGCTTCATACTCTCTTTCAATGCAGTATCGTTCAGACTTATCACTATCTTCTGAAGTCCATTTTCATTTCCTGATATCACTCCTTGACCATCTGAAAATCTCACATTCTGTAAAAGTGCACTTCCTACTTTTATTCCCTCTTCAATATCTTCCATGGCCTCTTTCATCATTGCTTCTGCGTCAATGTTAAAAAATTGCGGGAAAATGCTACAACATTGTCGTACTCTCAGTCCTATTTCACATTTTTTGAATATTCTCGTTGTCTATTTATTTCAGCTCTCTGATTCATGTACAAATTTAGAATTAACCTTCTATCTCTCCACTCCAATCAATGCCGTTTCTTCTCAAGATATCGAGCATCGTTATCCAATCAGTCCTGTTTAAGTCATTCTCAAAATAAAAAAACAAAAAGAGTTCATTCCTATATTCTAAACTTCGGTCACATAGGACCCGCATCACTCCTTTGGCATCTCATTTGCTGTAGCCTTTCCTAAAACCAAATTATGTCTTGCTCAATATCATTTCCGCTTTCACTTGAATGCGATTATTTATTATCTTTATTAAGTTCTTCCAGTTTTTATAGTCGGAGAAAATGTTTTATACACTATGTTCCTATAAAATACATTAAACTAAAAAGCTTGGCAGATACTCAACCGTCATCGCCTAAATATAGCAGACTTAGAGTACGCGACTACTCGCGATTCGGGTCACCATATCACTTCGTCCCGAGAATCACATTACAGAAGAGAATCTACAAAAGAAGCAAGGTGTTAGCCCTTGAACTAACAGATAGAGGTTGAACGAAGACAGGCTATTCGAGACACAGCAGCTCGGTACCTCATGACAAGCGGTTCCTGAAATAGATCATTCAATGAATAAGCTGCTGTCTCGAATCACTGTCGGTCCACCACAGCATCCTTCAACAGAGTGACAACATAGAGTGAGTCCCCACTCCCGATTTGAGCCGGGCCGCCAAACCGGATGTCACGGGTTCCCAGGACCCAATAGCGAGTGTGAGAGAAATACGTTCCCCTCGATGTAACACGCGAGGCCACGCCAGCAACGCAAGCAAACCCCGTTCGTTACAATATGCATGTCAATAATATATTAATACTGGGCCAAGAAGCACACTTGCTTGTTTATGACCAACATTAAACTTAGCTAACACAACTTAATTTGAATTAATTTATCATCGTAACACCAGCTACCAACTTTAACATAAGCATATCATTTCAAAAGAAAACAGAATTAGGCTTACACATATCCAAACCGCAAAGAATCATATCATAATGGAACCGCAAAATATCATCTCATAGGCCTAATGTTATAATTATAATAATAATAATCATAATACATGTATAATATTCATTTCCTCATCCATGGATGGTGTCATGGACGTCCTCACAGCACACATCACTACAGATCAATTCACCCAAAACAATTTGCAAAAAGAAACGAGCTCAAAATATATAAATGTATTATATATATATATGTAAAATATATAAAATAAAAAAATATAAAATATATATAATTATAAATATAAAATATATAAATAAAATAAATATATAAATGAAATATATAAATAACAATAACTATAAAATATAAAACATAAAATATTATTATATATAATATACTTATATGTATATATATATAATGTATATATATATATATATATATATATATATATATATATATATATATATATATATATGAAAGATATATCAATAGACAAATGAAAATACACATATCTTGACTTAGCATTTACTCAAGGTAATCATAATAATTAATTATAATTATACATTAATTATATATATGCAGGATATTCGTACACAAATATCCTGATGATCTCGAGTTGAATACTGTAATTACCGTTAATGACGAGTGTTTCAGATAAACAAAGTATACAGGGACGCCCACACAGGCTGGTTCCGCAGCATTGATATAGTGGAATTCGACCGGTAAGTATCTCTCAGAGAACTCCCAAAGTTACTGCTATAAAGTTAGTATTTCTATGTCATTAATTTTCGCACGGGGGAAGCTTTAGATTAAACACAAGTCAGTGCAATGCATTTGTTAAGATTAACTGGCGCAGATAATGGAGAATCCAATGAACAATCACTTCAGAAATTTTTCTTCATTTCAAAAATAAAAGTTATTTTTGGTCTGGTAAGCTATTACATTTAAGTCCTGTGGCATATCCGTGTTGTGTCCGGACGACTAGGGGATAGATCAAACGTAAACTGCACATGTCGTCAGAGATTAGAATGAGACTGAGAGTAGTTCATTCCCTTTATGACTAGTGCAACGTTTAGAGTCAATGGGGGGGGGAGTTATTGATAGACATTAGTGAGATAGAACTGGGAAAATGTTCAACAGTAGGAATATTTTGTTTAGTCCTCAAATTTGACTTACTTGGTAACGATCAATGTGTCATATTCAACTTGGATTAAAAATTGAGATCATGGGAGAGCTAAAATTGTTATCATAAAATAAAAGGTGTATAAGTAAATATTAAGTACAGAAAATAGAATCCCGGTTAAACTTGGATTCAAGGGAAGATGATGATGATTAAGTACAGTTCATTAATTTGTTGGAAGAGTTTTTACATTAAAACCTCGGATTCCTTCAGACTAAGTACTATTGAAAGGTCTTTGATTAAGCCCAACCATTTTAAATAGTATATTAAAGATATTAATTTAATAAAATATAACCAAATAATTTAGAGATATTTCTCCATCTGAATTTCTACAAAATCTTGCTGACGGAAGAATGAGTACAATAAGTAAACTCCCACTGCCGGTGGCAGCATATGATGGATCAGACTCTTCAAGTGTGTCCAGGTGTCCTCCTCCAGATATGTAACAGTGTAAGTTGAACTTCATAGAATATCTCGCCAATCTCGTCCAGCTGCTGCTTTGTCTCTGAGAGTAGGACTTGAGAGAATAGCCTGACAGTCACTATCTTTGTAGTCATGTTATTAACGGTATTAACGTCTTGAGAAAACCAGATGAGTACCATGATTAGAACTCTAAGTAACGCAGAACAGGAACTGTCGTTATAATTAAGTCGAGGTATTCAAAAATTTGACTAAATTAATCAATTTGTAAGATTTGTCGGTAACGGCTGGATTCAGCTGCACACTGCTATAGACAGATTGAACGGTAGATGACACGTATGAAACGGTAGATTTACGGTAGATGACAGCAATGGCTAAAGAAAGGTTAGCATCAGTAGTGTGTCTCAAAAACACATATCGGAGAGTCACGGAGCCTGGATTATATTTTAACCGTACATCTACTGATCTGCAATCTGACATCAAACTCAAACGGTCTATCAAACCTTTAGATGGTTAAAGTAGTTGCAGGACTATTATAGTTTTTAACATGGTAAACATTATTAAATATTTAGAGCATTTAATACTGTTGCAGTCACAACACCATTGACTCTAAATCCACCTCATCCTGAGCTGAATCTTTCTCTAGTAGATTTTGCAGCCAGAATGCATAATCCAGTTAACCACACCCAAGACGGTAACTTGAAGTGGCATTAAATTAGTCTACTTGTGACTAATTCTGTACATTATTCAATCTTCTAATAGTAGATTGAGTAGTGTAAAAACTTGATGTTGTTCGGCACATTGCAATGACAAATATTTTTAGACTTTTAGTTTTTTCATGACTGTAGAGTAAACTATAGTTTTGAGAGATCTTCTCAGAGCAATACATTTCCGAAGCTATAGGCTTCATTATTAAGATACTTTAATTAATTTTATTAACAAGCTCTATTAAGATTCGAGTAATTAGTGTAGCTTTTGTGATGAGTCAGCTTTGCTGATCTATGGAGTGCAACTTGCTGATCTACATATAGAGTGCACCTTACTGATCTATGGAGTATACTTTGCTGATCTATGGGTTGCACCTTTCTGATCTATAGGGTGCACCTTGCTGATCTATGGAGTACACCTTTGCTGATCAATGGAGTGTACCTTGCTGATCTATCTAGTGCACCTTGCTGATCTACGTATGGAGTGCTCCTTCATGAGTTGATGCAAACTGGTTACACACATGAAACCTGATCATGTCATCTGGCTGCATATAAGAATGAAGAATATAGTTAATCTATTAATCTCAAAGGCTATGTATAAAGTATAGGTAATGACGTCTTGAACTATGTTAAATAACTTTATATTCTGCTCAAACTGTAAGTTCTCTCTAACATTCTGTAGTCAAAGTCTTCTCTAGGAAGTTGTTCCGTGATAGACATGGAAACAGTAGTTACACTTTCGATGTAAACTATTATGTTTACTACTCAGATATGAAACGAGTGATGGATCAACACTCAAGGTAGGAGCAAACCCTTTCACAGTTCTTGAGGAAAGGAATAACTTTACATTTATCTACTACAACGTCACTGTAGACGCTGCGAGGAGTCTGGCTCGGGTGCGGAGAGATCTAGTTGATGAGATAAGATGGAGCTTGGGTAGCCTAATCATTCACAATGCTTCAGTAGATCCAGAATACGCTGTAAACTACACGAAGAAAGCAATAGAAGATTTTATTGGTAAGTTATATTTAGACCCTATATGAAAATTGTGATGACTGTCTTCAATGTGTCGGTGATGACTTCAATGTGTCGGCTGTTTGAAATGAATTTAAACAAAGCACAGGCAAAGCTGCTGCTCAGTATTATTTGTTGCATTCAACCTCTCTCAGATGAGTCGCGATGTATTTGAATGCAGTCAACTTATTACAAGATTGTTAGCGAAACTTATTAATTAAATAGACTAATAGTGCAAGTTTAAATAAGACACAAACCAACACTGTAGCTTCATCGTTTGCTTAGCTTCATTTGGTGCAGCATTTTTGAACCTGTCATATTAGTAAAATTTAGACATTAGAGGATGAAACAAAATTACTATTCGTTAAGCAATCGAGAGCAGTACTCAGTACTCTCTAACAAGTTAACAAACTGCTAAATTAATGTTACACATTATTGAAGTAATAAAGAAGAGGTTAGTCTCTAATTCATATGAAGAACATATGTCTAACACAATAGAACCATTAAGACTCTAATTAAAAACTGCTCTAAAAGAATAATTTAATACAAAAAATTGACGACACTATCCGGTCTAGAAATTGCGTCAGTGACAGAGCTTGCACACGATTTTAATCCTGTACCTTTTGAAAGTTACTTCCTACCTGATAGCCGGACACTTAACCTGTATGCTCTATAACGCTGCTGAGATATGTTAACATTTGTACTCCTAGATCTCGTAGACAGCGATCACAGAATTCTTTGTCAACCAATCGACACCAGTAGAGCCTGTCCGGTGTGTACACACTGTAATTACGTAGTGGAGGCTCTGGAGACAACGTGTATAGAGCAATGTACTGATGGTCTACATTGCACTCGTGTGCCTGACCAGCCCGATCAGCTGCCGGGTCTGCCCTGGAGCTTTTACTGCAGGTATCGCAAGCTCGTCTCCTGCTCTTCTACTTTATTCCGTTTTTACAATTTTTCAACTCAAACAAATCCCCCGTGGCACCGGATGTAGATGGCGCCATTCAATGGCAGTATACGAGTTATCTTACAGTAGCAGCGATGCTCTGCTATTGGTTCACGTCTAACGCTATATCGCATATTAAAGTTCTTGCACTGGAGCTGCTTGGTGTTAAGCCTTTAATTTATATTTATATTGTCTGGAACCAAAGTATCCCCAATTACGCAATTGTCTCGATAAGCAAAGATTCCCCCTTAGGCCTGTTAATTCTCTTTCGCTCTCCCTCCCTCTCTCTCTCTCTCTCTATCTCTCTCTCTCACTCTTAGTGCACTGCCTACTGGCAGGTCCATAGTATATAACACCTCTAATTATCTCTATCTTCCGTCGTTCTCTTCATGTCCACATACGAGTGGATCTTTAGATTATTTATAACATTCCTTTTGATATACCATTATTCTTGGTGTATTCTGCATATGATAAGGTGGGCCCCTATGCCTTCCTCAGCTTCGACTAACATTTACTAGGCAGTGGCGTCATTCACTGGGAAAGCAATCCTGTTTACCCATATTAAATAATAAAATAGTAATGATTATAGTAATAGTATTAAATAGTTGATAGTTGAATGACTGCATTACGAAGTAAGAAGAAAAGTTGCATAGGCACATTCAAAGGGGGTAAGTCTACAAAATAATGTCATAGAAGGCAGAATAGAAGAAAATGGAGTCATAGGCAGGCCGAGATTAGAAATATTAGGTGATTTAAAGATGCACTCATATGTGGACATGAAGAGGAGAGCAGAATACAGAGAGGAGTGGAGGCGTTATATGCCATGGACTTGCTAGTAGGAATTGCACTAAGAGAGAGAATGCTAAAGTTCAAAACCTATTCAAACTGTGTCCAAACATAACTCTCCCGTATATCCGAATACCATTTTTATATTCAATATCCAATTTCACTCTTCAGTATCCAAAACTTAAGTAATTCTTTCAAACATAATATCTCTCTGGCCACCTCGTTTCAGACACAGAAGGACCGTGCCAAAAAAATTCCCTAGAGATAATTTTGTGGCACGGTCTTTTGCAAATATCTGCGCAAATTTGATAACAATTTAACAGACTTGACTAATCGCTATTTAGCTATTGTCTTCCGACACTTGATATTCAATTGAGATATTCTCTGATCATGACTGGAATACATGAATCTAAGTTAGTTCATGATATATTAGAAAATGTTCTTTCATCAATTCAAATATTAATCTGAAAATATTTATTAATTAAATCAGTTATCTGAATTTGTCGCAACTTTAATTTAAAATTTCTCTCTCAGAGTTTCAATTTTTCGTGCTGTGCCCGAGACGGTGAAGAATAAACTTACTGTAAACTGCACGTGCTTTAAGAAGCATTAAAATAAGAACTGAGAAAGGCATCGATAAACCGCCTCAGAAGCCATACTTTTCCCATGTTACATGCTACATTCGTTAATGATATGCTATTGCCTTTTATGAAGGATTTAATTATTGACCTATTGAGAGTAAATGCAGATTCTGAGTCTGAGTAGATAGATGTACCTTGAATCTGCCACTTGGTAGAACACTAGACCAACAGATCTCAGTGTACTGTCTAATGGCGTGGCTTATTGCGGGACTCTTCCATATAATTCAATTCTATGAATTTTACATCATAAGGTGTCATATCAATGCATTTCAATTTGATGCCTTATCAATTCCCTTAGTACACCAAATCTCAGTCTTCTCTTAACCGTCTTAGCTGCCATTCTTCTTCTGTAACCTATTTTAGTAAATTATCACATCCCAGAACTAAATTTATCGATGTCGTCTGTATATTTATTTTTGAATTTATCAATACCTTCATAGTCTGCTCCTTTTCACTTGAATTTTGTCAGACATTCAAATCTACTTCCTGTCTTTGCCAAGACACATCAGCTTCTAACTTCTTTGTATCTTCCTGCCTTGGCGTCAATCTTTCACAGCCGTACATGAGTGTATTTCACACTAAAACTCTTTAATATATTAATTTTCTTACCTTCTCCAAACATTTATTATCATTTCCTTTTCCTACCAAAGGCATCTTTTGCTTTGAAGAATCAATATTTTATTTTCTCTTTCTCATTATATTATTCAAAAATTTTATTAATCAGCTTCAGCTAAGGCATAGCTGCTGATTTTCTAATAAAAAGCTTATGTTCCGACTAGATAGTATCTGCTAAATTATTTTACCATCACTGAACTAAATAGTCTTATGGTCAAATATATGTCATAATTTATTTAAACGGCATCTGGTACAATAAAGGACAATCTGGTATAATGTACAGTTCTCTTTCAATGTTCTTTCACTGTAAAGTGGTCTTTATATGCGGATTATATTCAGGAAAGGAGTCGGCAAATCATTACTTATCTAGCTTATCTACTGGAGGGTAAACTTTTCTCTATGATTTACAAAACATAACGAAAACTACCTACTGCTAATTGCTGATGATGCTACAGTTGTCCAGATAGATATATAGACATATCAGACGAGTGTGTATCAGAAGATCTCATCATAGGCTTGTCTGTGGGTATAGGCCTGGCGGTCATGCTCGCTCTTGTCATCCTCGTCGTCGTGCTGTCAGTGAAGAACAAAGCAGCGCGTAAATCATCTAGGTAAATTTCAATTCAGTAGCATACTGCACCGTTAGGTATATGGTATATGGTACTATACGATAAACGGGCTGTCACGCGAGTTCCAAATCCATTGAGTATTGCAATTCTAACACTTTCCTTGGCTCAATTGAATACTTTAAATTGCTATTTCATTTAATCGTAAAACATTGGAAGACGAGATTGTTCAAAAAAGCTGGTAAAGCTAATGTTAACGTCAGTTTCTTCATTCGAAAGAGACGTCAGTGACCGGCGATCACATGATTTGAACCACGCACATACTGATCCGCAGTCGAATATCTTACCGAAACCTCCACTGGCGCTTCAGCCAGTGGCAGTTTCGACTTATATACGTGCTTAAGACTACATATGTGAACAGTGCAGTCCAGGGTTGGATTGTTATATTTTCCCAAGGAGGTCGTTGGGGGGGGGGGGTCATAAAGACTTTGTCATAGGTGGTTAAAACCGACTCCGAAAGGTCACACTACCAATCTACCAGAGGTTCGGACCCCCAGAAAATCCAACCCTACTACAGTCATAGGTCAGCATTTCATGTTTTACTGATTTGTTTTTCTCGCAGACTGATGCTGACAGACGATGCTGCTGTAGAGACAGCCACATTCCTCCAGGACAATCATAGATCACGGAAGTCCAACGACAACATAGAGCTCGATGATATCGAGGTTACGCCCGCTGCCGGGTCCAAGAATAGCGTGAGAGATACGCTTTCATTAGATTGATAATTTGTCTAAAGAGAAGTAGTTGGTCCATAATAGTTGATAGCTAGTGGTTTTTTCGTAGTGTATGTTTTTAGCCTATCAAACAGCATAGGGCTTAATTTGGGTGTCCTTTCTATGCAAGCTGCTCTTCATGTTGAGGTATTAGAATATGTTGATGTCAGTGAAGACAAATTTGTTTATTAAATATTGAACTCTTGCATTCTGTAAAATAATATGCTAGGATCATTAATAATCTGATACCCTATTTTTAACATCGTGGTATTTACAGCCATTAAGCTTAAGCAATTATGCTTCACGGTCCTTTTTCACTGCTTTATTGTGCTGCAACATTTAGGAGCTTTACAAGCCGATGGTGATAGACTAACGAGAACCCGCTTTAGGTATATGTCCTTGAATTTTCCTACTGCAGGTATGAGATCTGACTGCATGAGTAAGACCATTAAAATAATATAGGAATACGAAAAAAAAAAAAAAAATTGTCGTAACATTTCTCTGTATTTTTATTTATCCATTCTGATCAACTAGTAAACTTGTCTTAGGCTTGATGTCAGGAAAATGGACATACTGTATATATATACATGTATATATATATATATATATATATATATATATATATATATATATATATATATATATATATATATATATACATATATATATCGAAAGCTAAAGCTATGGTTAACGTCAGTTTCCTCACTCGAAAGCGAGTCAGTGACGGGCGAGCCCAGGATTTGAACCCACACCTACTGATCCGCGGTCGAGCATCTTACCGACTTCGCCACTGGCTCCAGCCAGTGGCGAAGTCGGTATTATATATATAATTTATATATATATATATATATATATATATATATATATATATATATATATATATATATATACTGCAAGTCAATATATATATATATATATATGTATATGTATAAATAATAAGTCAATAAATATATATATATATATATATATATATATATATATATATATATATATATTTATATATTGCTGAGTTATTTAAAAAATTAAAGCTGCCATTAGTTACTTAATTCTATTCTCCCAATTTTCTAATGATTACTTAGTATGATTGATATGTTTTCAGCCGTCTAAACATACATACAAGAACCAGGGTCTCTATCTGGAAGAAGAGAAAGAGGTCAAAGGAAATGCTAAAGACAATTTTAAAGATTTTAAGCCAAATCTGAATGACATTGACCCAAATAAAAACGTAAGCACCTTTTGATTTAATTATTTGTTGAAATGCATGACATTTGCCAGTCAGTCAGTGCTTTGTGCACGATCTAAGCTATCTAATCGTTCTTTCCGCAGATCTGAAATTCTCTTCCATCCACTCTTCAGAAGCTTTCCTTTAAATCTCATAGACCATTGAGTTCCTATCAGCAGTTCCAAAGGCAGTTGAAAATCTACCTTTACCATTCCTAGATTCCATTAGGTGTCCATGAGTTGCGACCTGCACTTAAGCCTCATTCTCCTTAATTCCTTTTTATTGTATCTATGGACAGGTTTTTAATTTTCGACTTGCACTGTTTTGGACGATCTTTTTTGCAGACCGGCTTGTATTTGTCCAAATAGTCCTGCATGTGTCATGGATATCAGTAGCACTCAAAATCCTGGGCTCTCCCGTCACTGACGTCGCTTTCCAGTAAGGAACCCGACGTTAGCTTTGCTTTAGCTTTTAGCTGTTTTATAATCAATAAATTTGGCTCTAAAATGCTAACTATGGAAAGGCTCAGTCAAATTCTATGGAGTCCACATTCTATGGAGTCCACACTCCATAGAATGAACTTCCTTAGACATCAGTCTTCTCAGAGTTGTGTAACAGAATCTAGAAATATAATAATAATAACAACATTTAGAGTGCTACAGTCATCAATGACAACATCGAGCACTATTGAGACAAAATCAAGCCGACGAGCAAAAAAAGAAGGTCCAAAGACGGTGCAAATTCCAAAATCCAGAAATTCAGTCCAAAATAAAGGGAGTTAAAGAAAAGGTGGTTTAGGCGCAGGTCGCTGCTCATGGACACTGGGTGGAAAAGAGAGATGGAAAAGATAGGTCTTCAACTGCTTATGGAACTGCTCATAGGAAAGCAAAGGCTGATGTGATTCAAATGAAGATTTCCGAAGATTGGATCGAAGAAAATTCCAGATCTGAGGTGCAGCATGCTGGAAAGAACGATTAGATAGCTTAAAGTGTGAAGGTAAGCTAGGTCTCACAAGAGTAATTAACTTAGAAGACCGAGTCATAGCAGGCTGCATCACTTTAATCAAGTGAGACATACAAGTTTGTCCAGGGATGGTGATGGACTTATAGGTTAACGAAGCTGTTTTGTAAATGATACGCCTTTAATCTTTAGCCAGTGCAAAGACTTCAAAATAGGCGTAACATGTGAGTACTTGGACTACAAAAAATTGCTCGCGCAAGAGAATTCTGAACAAACTGCAACCGATCAATCTCACAGCCAGGGAGATTTAAAAACAGGGAATTGCAGTAGTCCAATTTCGATTGCACAAGAGCAGCACCAATTGTAGCAGCTGTCTCACGTGACAAATATGGACGTATTCGACGAAGATCACGGTTATGGAAGAAACATGCTTGTGAAGTTTTAGTTATACGTGTTCGTGGAAGGTTAGGTGTTTATCAAGGATAACACCGAGATTTCTCACAGAAGAAACAGGTGATATTTTAATACCTGAAGATAACGAAAGAATTTTCCCATTCAGCTTCAAAAGCTGTTGAGGTGTCCCGACCAACAAGATTTCAGTCTTAGATGGATTAAGTGGATTAGATGGATGCCAGGAAATTAGCAGACATCCAAGAAGATATAGACTGAAAACTTTGTTGCAGGAGAGTTTCAGCATTAGAATATGAGTTAGGGTGAAACAAGTGTACATTTGAGTGTGATCAGCATATAGTTCATGATCAAGAGAATGAGAAGAGATTAGAGTGCTTAGGGGTGTTGTATAGAGGTTAAAGAGGATAGGACCAAGAACGGAGCCTTGAGGCACACCGTGCTTTAAGTGAGAAGGCGAAGAGATGTACTCCATCACTTTCACACCAAAAGAACGATCCGTCAGATAGGAGGAAAACAAATCAAGAACAATTCCACTAACACCAAACCAGGAAGAATGACGTTCCAGAAGAATATTTTGATCAATGGTATCAAAAGCGGCCGAAAGATCAAGCATACATAATCCAGTTAAGCGTTGTGTGCACATGGCATTAACAATCGAATTGCACAGAGATCGATGCTTAGTATAAGCAGCTTGATGCTTATTAAATAGAACATTGTAGGAGAGATGAGTAGAAAGCCTCTGAAGAACAATTCTTTCAGTGAGCTTTGATATGTATGGCAGATTAGATATAGGCCTGTAATTGGACAATAGTTCCTTATCCAGTGTGGGCTTTTTAAGCAATGGAGTAATAACTGCACGCTTAAAAGCGCTTGGAAATTTGCCAGTAGAGAGAGACAGATTAACAATCAATGTTAATACTGGAGCAAGTATGTGAATACACTTCTTTAAAAGAGAGGTTGGGATAGGATCCAAGTCGCAATGTTTAGCTGGAGAGTCTAAAACTAATTTAGTAATCTCATCAATTGTAACTGGAGTGAAATTAGAAAGATCATCTTGGGTATGATTCTCTACTAAGTATGAGGAGTAGAGTTAGGAGCTGTAATGATAGATTCTCTAAGATTGCTTATCTTATCTGTAAAGTATTTGGAAAATTGTTCAGGCAGTGACTCCACAGGAGTAGAAGGAAGAGAAGGAGAAATAGATCTATGTAAAAGATCATTAACGGTTTTCCATAAACTCTTGACATTCACAGTCTTACTGACCAAAGAGGAGTGGTACTCCTTCTTAGCATTAGCAATAGCAGTACGATAAATCTTGTGTTGCAAACTAGAAACAGTTTTCTAAAAATCTGAATGAGTATGACGCCACTTTCTTTCAGCTCTACAGCATGCAGTCTATAGCTTTCTCAGACCTCCCCCCTATATTTGAAAGCCTTTAGCTTTCTCAGATATAAGCAATACATTTACAATCAAGTCTCTTGGAATGTGTCATTGCATGAATAGAAATTGTTTTTTCTTGTAGGATATGTAGTTGAGAAATTTCTATAGGATTTATCAATTTTTGACTGTAACTAACTCGATGAATTTACAAGTATTCATAACTATAAAATATATGTTTATTTTACATGTACTATTTTATGAATACTGAATATATACATTATATATATATATATATATATATATATATATATATATATATATATCTAAAGATAGTGAAAACTTTGGTTTGGACCACGCCATTGTATGGATGTGAAACATGGACCTTAAGGAAGGAAGATACTAGGAAATTAGAGGTATTGGAAATGGGGATTTAGAGAAGAATGAAGAGGATTAGCTCAAAAGGTTAGAAATGAGGAAGTTCTGGAGAGAGCTTGTACAGATAAATACAGTTGATAAATGTATTAAGAAATAGGAAGAAGAGTTGGATAGGACACATTCTAAGGGGGGAATCTCTACTAAAAGAGGTCAGAGAAGGTAGAATGGAAAGAAATAGAGGCAGGGGCAGGCCGAGATTAGGTATGTTAGATGATTTAAAGACCCACTCATATGTGGAAATGAAGAGGAAGGCGGAAGACAGAGAAGAGTGGAGGCGTTACGTACCATGGACCTGCCAGTTGGCAGTGCACTAAGATATATATATATATATTGTATATATATATATATATATATTATGCATGTATATGTATACATATATATATATAATATTATATATATGTAATACTGTAGATATATGTATATATAAATGAATGAATGAATTAATGATCGGGTAGTTCAATAATTCATTTAACTTTGCATGGGTTGATTGACTGATTTAGGCCTACTGATATATTAATTGATAGATTGATTGATTGATTAATTGATTGGCAGTTTGCTATACAGAGACCTAGGCTTCTGATGCAGACAGTTGTAGTAACCGATGAGTCGGTATGAACATTTAATTTGATGATATACTCACGTACAACTTAATTACGTCGTCATTTAGAATAGCCTTTAAATTTCTCTTATTTGAGACAGCAGATCAACTCTTGCTCTAGAATCAATAACATCATAGAATTTAATAAAAGGCACGTAACTTTGACAAAAGAGAATATGGTGTGTGCTTGTAAAATGATATGAATTTGGACAATTCCTGAATAATATACATTTTAAAATAAGTTTTTACCATAGTGCTGGTATATGCTTTGTGTACCTAAAATATTCCGAACACTAAAAATTATAGGGCCTACATTTCTATAATTATGTACTTAAAGCCAGAATAAAACTAATGTTTTAAAACAAGTATTTAGAATTCTCATTTGTTAGTGAAGCTAATATAGTGTATTATAATAAAAGAGAATTTAATGTCTGTTTCAGCGCCTGAAGACGACGTCAGAAAGTAAGCTAATTTGAAGAGAGACTATAAATGTTAGTTTACTTGTTTTTATTCTTACTTCAACACATGAACTCCCCAGCATGAATAATTTATTCCTAGTGTACTATTGACGTCAAAACTGCATAATGTCAATAAAAATTTAGTTCCTCTTTTAAATGTGCATTCTTAATTCAGAATTGACTTCAAAGTAAAATTTTTAATTAATTAATAAAGGGAAGAACAAGCGTAAACGTATAAAGCAGAAATGCATATTTCAACATTTAATATACAGTTAGGCACTTACTTGATTGGATGTTTTTGTTTTGCCAGGGTAAGGTGTACGAGAGAAACTATTTCTAGGACAACAGAGATATCAATGAAATCCTCTGGATCATTATTGTAAAGATACAGCGTGCTTCACCACATCCGCATGTTGTTATAAAGCAAATTAATGTGTTTGGGTGATCGATACATCTGAATTGACTTAAAATCATGATATTAATTATATTATTTTAAATCATTATATTAGCCGTAGAAAGCTAAATATTTTTCCTTTATATTAGTCGTAGTCGTTACAAATATCTAATGTCTTCCCCATTGCATGTTGTACATAAGCCGACTCGATTTCTACATTGTATTTACAAATGCCGTTGTAAACAATAGAGAAATTTCACGGATATCTTAAGCAATACTATTAAAGTGTGACGGTTAGTTTACTAAACATTTTCTCAAACACAATTAGATCTTAATAACAACATTTATTTTTCAGCTTCCTGAAATTATATGAAAATCGTTACAGAATATTAATTCAATTCTCAGTTGTGCCTATAAATGTAACAATGTTTTATACTATTTACCTATGATGTGCCATGGTTGCTGAAGAATAGACCAACCGCGGACTGCATGTGTCGTAAAATGCGACATAGCACTAAGATCCATATCAACGTCAAACAGGGCATTTGGTTGGTGTCTTCTAGGCTATAGAAATTGCAACAAAATTTTCTAAACAGAATGTAAAAGTTTGTAGCGTATGGGACAAAGAAGAATGGAGAAAGTCTATTCGTAACCCGAACTTAGGTAAACTGGGATTCAAGGGAAGATTATGGTGATGATGATGATGATGATAGTCATGATGATCATATGATGAATGTTTCAGGTCTTGAATTTGATGGTGAATGGTAAAAGATTGGTAAATCTATCTTAGGTACTTTTATGAATTTTTCAAATAAAGATGCGTTCGTTAGTGCGTTATCTTACTGTTAACAATTCACGCATTCTAGTATTAAATTTTCAGGTTAACTCGTTTTGAATTCATAATGAAAATGGCTGCGATGCCGTTGTTAAATCTAATATCATTTCTAAGTCCAATATCATTGTTAACAAGATATTACTATTAACCAGGATATCATTGTTAACAAGATATTACTATTAACCCGGATATCATTGTTAACAGGATATTACTATTAACCAGGATATCATTGTTAACAGGATATTACTATTAACCCAGGATATCATTGTTAACAGGATATTACTATTAACCAGGATATCATTGTTAACAGGATATTACTATTAACCAGGATATCATTGTTAACAGGATATTACTATTAACCAGGATATCATTGTTAACAGGATATTACTATTAACCAGGATATCATTGTTAACAGGATATTACTATTAACCAGGATATCATTGTTAACAGGATATTACTATTAACCAGGATATCATTGTTAACAGGATATTACTATTAACCAGGATATCATTGTTAACAGGATATTACTATTAACCAGGATATCATTGTTAACAGGATATTACTATTACCAGGATATCCAGGATATCATTGTTAACAGGATATTACTATTAACCAGGATATCATTGTTAACAGGATATTACTATTAACCAGGATATCATTGGATTAACAGGATATTACTATTAACCAGGATATCATTGTTAACAGGATATTACTATTAACCAGGATATCATTGTTAACAGGATATTACTATTAACCCAGATATCATTGTTAAGATATTACTATTAACCAGGATATCATTGTTAACAGGATATTACTATTAACCCAGATATCATTGTTAACAGGATATTACTATTAACCAGGATATCATTGTTAACAGGATATTACTATTAACCAGGATATCATTGTTAACAGGATATTACTATTAACCAGGATATCATTGTTAACAGGATATTACTATTAACCAGGATATCATTGTTAAGATATTACTATTAACCCGGATATCATTGTTAACAGGATATTACTATTAACCCAGATATCATTGTTAAGATATTACTATTAACCAGGATATCATTGTTAACAGGATATTACTATTAACCAGGATATCATTGTTAACAGGATATTACTATTAACCAGGATATCATTGTTAACAGGATATTACTATTAACCAGGATATCATTGTTAACAGGATATTACTATTAACCCAGATATCATTGTTAACAGGATATTGCTGCATAAGTGCATGTTACATTAGAGGTAACCTGAACGAAAATACGAACTGAGGAAGGCATAGGGGAGCCACCTCAGAAGCCATGTTTTCCCGTGATATAGGCTGCAATAAAGTGTGGAGAATGCATAGATTTTGTGAAAGAATTAATTTATTGATAGATGAGCTGCCCGTAATGAAGCTTAATAGCGTACTGTGAGTAGGAATGAAACAATAATATGTAACTTGGATCTGCCACTTGAAGAAACCTAGAGAGAGAGAGAAAGGACTAGTTGTTAAATCATCGCAAGCACATCACATACTTCCAGAATCATTTGGTTGTGTCAGTTGTTAAATAATGTTGCCTGTTCATTTACAGCATCTATCACGCAGGGGCGGATCCAGAAATTTTTTAAGGGGGGCTCGAAAATATTTTTTGGAGAGTTTACACATATCTTGCATACAAAAAATTGCCTTCTTCGGGACATGTGGCGCAACCAGTAAAAATTCTGCGTGGGGGGCCCAAAAGTTTTCATTTCAGCATACTGCGCGCGGCTCATAGAGTGAGTATATCCCCGTATCTTACCCCCCCCCCCCCCACTCATACCCGTACTAAAGTGAGAGGAAAATCTAAAATGCCTAATATCCTACATCTGTTTAGAAAAGAGTATGTTAACTTATTTCACCTCTGAAGAAACTCAGCGTATCTGGATCAATTGCAAAAGTGGCCTAATTTTGGAGGAAGGTGGGGGCTTAAGCCCCTCGATCCCAGCCAAAGCTGTTTGCACCACTGCTCCGGGACGGAGTTCACATTTTTTACTTACAGCATTTTTTCTCTTATACAGTGGTTAAAGTGAAAATTGAGAGCTAGTGAAACGGTTAACATTTTAGGGCCCCCTCCCATTATATGGGCCCCTAGTGGCGCCCCATATTTGAAAAAATTCCAGGTGGTCGGACTGTTCGAGTTCCCTCTCGTACCCCCCCCCCCTTAATCCCCCTAACTCCCTCATAACATATTTACACCTAGAAATTGACTGAGAAACAATGAAAATATAGTTTTTAACAATTTATCGTCGGCCTTAAGGGGGGGGGGCCGGGCACCCTGGACCCCCACCCTGGATCCGCCACTGCTACCACGAGCTAGTGATACCGCATTGTCTGTAATACTGTACGAGAACTGCATGTATTCATAATGGTTTATCTGCTCAACAAATGATTAAATATCACAACCTTAGCAACATTATAAGGCTCCGTCAAGTTAGAGCGCAAGCTTCTGCAAATATAAATTTTTATTAATAGCCGTCAAATACATGGATAATGTGTATTAGTTTCTTAAGTTATTATTATACATTTTGTAACATTTGCAATATATGACGATTTTCTCCGTATCGCTATCAGATAATAAGACAAAAAGACATGGCGCTTCATCAATCGAAGAAACTTTCATTGCCATAGCGAATTCGCCAACAAGCTGAATTATTTAGATGAATATTACACGTATAAAGAGAAATATCCCTTTTGGTATTAAATCATATCTTTGGTATGTTGACGTTATAATATTTTGAATATGTGTTTATTACACTTATTGTTTTCATTTTGTACACAAGTGAGACTTACGGTAGCTTAAAACGGAAATCATCATCATAATAATAATAATATTCCCTTAAATCCCAGTTTAAACTCAGGACTTCTCCAATCCTCTCTATCCTACACCATATGACCAGTCAATTCTCTAGTTTTCATGGCCTTCTTCATCAATGCATCCCACAAAAGTTGTGGTCTACCTCTCTCGAGCTTAACATCCATATCCTTCCTCCGAACTCTTTACTATATAGCCAGTGACGATGTCGGTAATGTACTCGACCGCGGATCAGTATGTGCGGCGTTCACATCATAGGCTCGCCCGTCACTGATATCGCTTTTGAGTGATGAAATTAACGTTAACGTTAGCTTTACCAGCTTTGTATACTCATCTGCCTTTCTCACAATATGCCCATACTATCTCATTCTTGACTGAGTCAACCTATCCCTGATCTCCTCAACACTCAAATTCATCCTCATATATCCATTTGCAATTCTGCCCTTTCTAGTTTTACCACCCATTAGACGCAATAGTTTCAGTTCTGCCACATACAAACTCTGGAAAAATTGAATGTTCTCTTTTTATGCCCAGCACTCCGAACCACACATCACTACTAGTCTTACCACAGAACTATAAAACGTGCCTTCAATCTTAGTGGTACTTTCCTATCACACAGCACTGCAGTAGGCGCCCAAAACTTTACCCACCCAGCCAAAATCGTATTAGCAACCTCATTTCTAACTCTCCATCATCGTCTATTATTGATCCCAAATACTTAAAAGTCTGATACCTTCCTTAGTTCTACACACTGGCTTATTAATCTATCTCCTTTTTCATCCCATCCATTTTTCTACACGCCAAATGTTCGGTTTTTTCCTTATTTAAACTCAGTCCTTTATTTTCAAATGACTCACAATTCCATCATCTCGTTTAATTTCTTCACACTACCTCCGCCTATCGCAAATCATCTTCAAATATCATGCACCACGGGGCCTCCTTAATAACTCCCTTAAGCAACTCATCCATAATCAAAATAAATTAATGTTGACTTAGAGCTTGTCCTTGGGTGTATCCAGATATTCACTCCAAAACTCTCCTAATGTCCACTTTCCACTCTTACACTAGTCCTCACCCTGCTCTACATATCTTTGATTAGCTCTACATACTTCCTGCTCATTTGCCTCTTCTCCAAAACTTCCCATACCAATTCTCTCGGAATCTTATCATAGGCCTTCTCCAGGTCTACAAGTACCATCTGCATTTTTATACTCTTTCTCCTTTTCTTCTCCCCACCAATTACCGCAACATAAGGATCAGCTCTGTTGTAGACCTTCCAGACATAGAATAAAACTGGCTGTCCTCAATGCTTGTTGAACCCCTCAACCTACGTCGATGTATCCACCTATCCACCTTGTCGAACCACCATACACTTCACCCAGCACTTACCTGTAGCATTCTCTAACTTTCTTGTCAACTTTGATACTCAAACCCACATGTCATTAGCTAATTCCCCTATAATCCAATCTCCATATCTGATTTTCTTTTTTTAATTTTCTTACCCTCCCACACACAAATCCATATCAACTAGTCTACGATGTTTTTCCTCCCATTCTCCTCTAATAACTTTGCAATCCTTACTTTTAGCTTAGTCCTCCTCCATATCAACAAAAAAGCTATTTGTGGTTACCCTTGACTCGCCGCATAAGTGACAAGATCTATTCTCTCTTCTCAAACAGAGTATTGCGTATAACTAGATACTATTGCAGTTTCCAATATTGCCATACCCTCCTTCTTACTCTTACTAAAACCAAATCCACCATGCGTCACCCTATATCCCAGTCTATATTTTCCAACATGCCCATTAAAATCTCAACAACAACAACAACAATTAGAGTGATACAGTCAGCAATAACAACATCGAGCACTATTGAGACAAAAACAAGCCGGCGAGCAAAAAGAAGGTCCAAAAACGGTGCAAATGCCAAAATCGAAATAATCAGTCCTAAGTAAATCCAAAGTCTCCTACCACTACCACACCACACTCACTTAACAATTCTCCAAACTCCTCGCAAAACCTTTGCTCTCTTCCCCTCCACACCCAACTTTAGTAGCATAAACACTTCACACATTTAATCTCTCACTCTCACACACGAGTTTTACTAACATCAACCTACTGCTTTTCCTTTATACCTCTCATACGCTATTCTTACCACTATTCTCTCTTGCATACTACAGCTTATATTCATCACCCATAAGCCTCGAACTAGGCCCTTTCCATTTGGTCTCCTGTACACTGCACACATCCACCCTTCTCTCATCAACATGGCCGCAACTTCTCTACCCTTCCCCGTTATTGATCCTACATTTAGTGTTGCAAACCTGATATTTTGCCTGACGAGGGATTTCGTATAATGTCTATCTGGGTGGCATTTCAGCTCGTCCCCACCCCTATAGGCGCAAATCCCCTAAACCTGTGGTCCAGGGCCTCGTAAGCCGTTCACTGAGACTTTTGAAGCTCTTTTATCCATTCGTTTAAATTTTTGTAGCAATTTCTGGAGCCTATGCGTTCACCAACCGAATGCCCTTTCTGATGTTGGTTTGGAACTTGTTTCTTTGTCGCCTTCTACGACGTACACGTTTGGTCTATTCTTCGAACAACCCGGACGCAACACGGAAGGTCTAGTAATTTATATGCAATATTAATTAAATGTACTTAGTTATAATTTAGTCATATCAATATATTTAGTCATATTGGCACCCATTGTAACGACACTAAAGGAATTGAGAGACATGTTGACAGTATTGCAACTGGGTTTAAATCTCGTCGTCAGATATTATCGACGAATGTAGCCTTGAAAACTGGATTTTCGGTTCCAGGAACCTTGGTTCCAAGAGCCTCGGTACCTGGAGCATCGGTGCCACTAACCTTGGTGCCAGGAGCCTAGGTGCCAGGAGTCTCGGCGCCAGTAGTCTAGGTGTCAGGAGCCTAGGTGCTGGAGTCGCGATAATGAGGCCTCTGACACTATATATTATGTAGTATTAATAGAATTATTGTGTTATTTAGTAATTTAAAACTATGATATGTTTTACTGTTATACTGGATATTTACCCGGGTTGATGAAGAATAGATAAAAAGTGGAAATATCTCCTCTAGAATTGTATCTAATGTTTGGAGTGAGTTACTTTGAATTCTTTAAAATGTCGCATTTCTGTTAGAGATGGGAATCGAACCGAACCCGAACCGAACCCTAAAATCTAGAATTTTGACCGAACCGAACCCGAACCCAGACTTCGTCCAAACCGAACTGAACCAAACTCTTGTAGTTCCTTTCTTCTTCACCAGCCTGACATTATATAACGATAGTAAGAACATAATATATATTAGATTTTGCATTTACATGTCTTACAGTATCTAACAGCATATATTCAGGTAAGGCTGGTTCCGACACAAATTTTAAAATGACAGCGGTACAAAGGAATGGTAGTGGGAAGCGAGACAGGCCTCTAGAAGATAATCGATAGTCTGAATGATATGGCATTGAAATATGGAATGAAGACTAACATCAAAGAGACAAAAGTGATGAGAGTATTCCATAAAAATCTGAAAATGCTTGAATCAATCTAGGTGAATTTGTTCTTGTTAAATTCAAATTATGAATTTTTTCTAATTTTAGTGTGCTACCTTAATATTTTTGCAGCCAGAGTTACAAATAATTATAATTATATATGACATTCTATATGTGTTAAGACTATCTGGAGTAAATAATTTTGCACCATAGCAATGCAATAATTTCATAACTATTTTCGTAACTTCATAATTGATCTGAGAGTTTCAAATTTGAAACCCTAAGGTAAATTATGAAGCTTATTACTGGTCAGTTGATAGCAAACGGTGTATATTATGATCATCTTTCTATGGAAGTACACGTGTTTACCAAATCGTCTTTATTTGACATTTTTTTGTTACTAAATTGCATTTTGTCTCTGAAATATTGGATCAAATTCAAGCCAAGACATTTCAACTTAATTATAAACGTATCTAATATATAGGCCTATAGTGACAAAAAAATAAAAATTGATGAAGCATTCTATTTGCTCGTTATAATCAAGGAGAATATTTCAGATACAATAATAAATATCTAAAATATCTATATTATGAACATTTGTTGGTCAACTTACAATATTTCAAGAAATGTACCGGAATAAATACCACTTCTCTCCTTTTTCATTGTCATATTTTTACCCAGGTGAAAAAATGTGGCAGCTATTATGACTTAATGAATTTTTAAGCATATTTAAGATACACCATTTTAAACATGTTTGTCATAACCATGATTATTATAAGTAAAGTTAAACAATTGCAACATTATCCAAACCAAACCATTTCGAACTCGAATCGAACTCTTGCGAGTTGGAAAGCAAGCCGAACCCGAACCCTTGTTAGAACCGAACCCGAACCGAAGCGAACTTTCATTTTCAACGAACCGAACCGAACTCGCAAATTGTCAACTGCCAACCGAACCCGAACCGAACCGAACTTTCATTTTCAACCAACCGAACCGAACCCGAACTCTGGAAATTCATAAAATTCCCATCTCTAATTTCTGTTAGACATTTATTTTTAATATTCACCATGTATGTAATGAATGCATTGCGTAGTATATTGCTAAGACCTCCTTAGATTAATACCACGGACCCAGTCATACCGTCTTTGATAAGACGTTGGCATTGCAAATGTTCAGTTTCGCTCAATGACTCTACTTCTGACTGGAGCCTATGGCGATGTTGGTAAGATATTCGACCGCGGATCAGTAGGTGCGGGGTTCACATCCTGGGCTCGCCGTCACTGACATCGATTTCGAGTGAGGAAACTGACATTAACATTAGCTTTACCAGCTCTTACTTCGATAAACTGTATTAGGAAGCCAAATGCACAACGTATTTTTTTTTTTTTTTTTAGATTCAATGTTAATGAAAATGTTGAGTCAGTGTTAAACTTGCATCATAAGCATAAAATATTTATCTAGCTTAGTTACTTGTGAGTGTGATATAGGGCTTTTATATTGAGTCCAGATTTCATTGGAAGTGATCGTTGGTGGCTCTAAAATGGCAAATAATTCTGATAAGCAGTAGTTAGTTATATAGACAATGATAAAACTTAGGATGATAATTGCAATAAACTTGTTTTGATTTGATTTGTTTTGGATGTACCCACCTGCACGGCAGTTTTTATGTACACTTATTCTATAAATATTTCAGGCTAGCAGCAAAATTTTTACTACTGGTCAGTAAATTATACATTAATCGAAGATAGACTTCTGATTTCCACTAGCGACACTAAAACTGGAGCAATGCCGGACTTACCTCTCGCTTCCAATGCAACTGTGGGCAATATGCACGAGTTCTTCAAGGGTAAAACCGCTCCAATTGGTTTGCTCTTCATGTTCTGCTCCGTCTGTCTCTATGGTACGTTACAGAAATGTATAATCATCTAAGTGTACGCTATGTTCACTCTTTTAAAAACTGGTGTTAATAACATATTTCACAAGATGGTGATGTTGGCATATAGAATCATATTTAGACTTCTTTGGAGTAAGTGGTAGTTACATCCTTGTATAGAATTTTATTAATAAGAGTGACAATGTGGCAATGATGATGGAAGCAATGGATAACATCAAAGAAGGTACAAAAAAGGAATAATTATTGGAGGTCAGTTTGCGAAGGATGAAAAATTTACCGATGATCAGTTATAATTGCTAGTAGAATAATTGGTGTACAGAAAATTGTGGATGGCCTGAACATTACTGCAATAAAATATGGAAAGAAAATTTATATAAAGCAAATCAAAGTGGTGAAAGTATCTATATAATGCGGAAGAGGCTTAATAGAAATAGACAGTGCGAAGCCAGAACAAGCAAAGAGCTTCAGAAATTTAGGACACAAGTTACTAGAAGATGGGAAATGTGAAATATAAATAATATGTTAAATTGCTTAATAAGCAAAAGCGGCCTTTACCCACAGGAAATAATTTCTAACTGAAGATAAAGATTGTAAGGACTTCAGTGTGGACCACGCCAAGGGTGCCTTCCCCATATCAGCGACGACGCAATTTGCGTCACGGAATTCTCCGAGTGCACCTGAAAATTAAACTTGCGGGATACCGTACTGCAGTGCACTAGCCCACTAAGTTGCGTTTTGCGACATAGGCCAAAGGTGGGAAGACGCCCCTGGACCACGTTATTGTACGGTTGTGAAACATGAACGTTAACAAAGGAGAATATTTAAACAGAGAATGAGAACTGAGGAAGACAACGGGGAAGCCATACCTTTCCCAAGCTGTAGGCTACATAGGGTATGAGAAAGGCATAGACTTTGTGAAGGGATTAATTTGTTGAACTAAGGAGTGGTCTTAAGGAGCGAGAAAAATTGAGTATGAATATGTACCTTGAACCTGCCACTTAGCAGGGCTTTTGAAATGTGGATACGGAGAAGAATGAAAAAGATAAATGGACCGACAAAATTACGAACGAAGAAGTGTTAAATAGAGTACGCATAAAGAGACAATTGATAGATATATCATATGGAATAGAAAGAAGCTCTGGAAAAGTCATGGACTGAGAGGGATTGGTTTGCTGAAAGAGGTAATTGAGGAAAGAAAGGAAGGAGAAAAGGGTAGAGGAAGACTTTGGATGCTGGATATTTTGATAACTAAGTCAAATATTGATATAAAGAGAAAGGCAGAGGATCGAAATATGTGGAGGAGATTTTATGCCATGTATTTGCCTATAAGATGCAGAGATAAGTAGAGCCATAAGGTTTAAATATACAACATAATATTTATTATAGTGTTTGTAGAATCCATAACGTGTACAATATTTATAATGACTATATTTATGCCTTTTGTGCTTACTGCTAATATTGTTGTTTTCAATCTATTCATAATTTCCACATTTGTGATGTGTATTGAGCATTTTGAGCAAAAGATGCCATTGTTCAATGCCATTGAACTGACTTATCTAATACATTTACGTATTCTTGACTGCTTGTTTTCCAGCCCTGATCTCTTCAATGAAGCTGCGCTCCTCCATCATACACTATGCCCTGCCTCCCGTCTACCTCACTCTCTTGCTCCTGGGAGCGCTATTCGGGTACCTGCAGGAACAAGGTTACATAGCGCTGAACCTGCGCCAGGGCACGCTACCCCTAACCCTAGATCTCATTTGCATGCCTGTGCTGTTGCTCAACCTCACGTCCACGGTGGACGATAGGGCTTTCTCCATGCACGGCATGCGCATAGTCACGTTCAACATCATCAGCTTCCGTGAGTAAAACTCGAATGTAACAGTAGTCCTACCATTTATTATGCACTTATTTGTCTCTCTTTATCCCAATCTTTCTAGAGTCCTAACAAGACATAGGTTTAATGAACACGTTTCTACTATCTTTGTGTATTTTCTTGAATTGCATAACAATCGAATAACGTGTTGAACTTATCATAATGGCCTCTAGTGTTTTCCTAAATGTTTCATAACTGTTAGCTTAAAAAATTGTCTTCTCGAGTATTTGTTGTTTTTCATTGCTTTTGTTTATTATTTCTTGGTATCCTATACCCGATATACAAAGGTTACTCATTTTCATAGGCTGTATATGCACAGCTAAACATTATTTTAATTCGAATATTAAAATTGACAAGTAAAGAATTTTAAACGGTAAATATGGAGAGAAAAATTCCTTTAAACTTCAGCAAATTAACACAACAAATGAAGTATGCATGTGGACCTTGTCAAAAACGAGCACACTTATAGAGCACATTGTTAATATACTGAGAAATTAGAAACCCCAAACGATATAATTAAAATTTTCATTTTCATTAAACTTCCTTAAAACAAATCGACATTTTGAAAGTCAATCTACTCAACAATTTACAATAGATGTCCTGCTGGGATTGATCCAGACAGGATTCAACTCCGTACTATTAAAATAACTACTATTTAGCAGGAAAAGTCAAGGGGTAAACACAGTGTCCAACGGTAGCATGCATCTCAACTCAAAACTCAGACTTGTGTTCCAAGTCTGAAGTGTTACTCAAAGACAAGAATATCTGAATTGTTATTCAGAATCAATATCAGTTCAAAAGTTCCTTGCCTTCAACTGTAACAACCGATGTTAGGCTTTGATAACAGGACAAAAATGACTAGCTCTGAATATGATTTTGGTCAACTCAAGTTCTTCTCTGAGTTCTATTTTTAAGCTTTTATCAATGGCGCATTGCAAGCTGTTCTAAAATCGTATCTTTAAAATAGAACCCAACTAGTCAAAATTGAGAATACATTGTCTGACACTGTTAGATATAAAATCTACAAAAACTGTGTTAAAAACTTATCTAAATACGGTAGATAACGTACAACGGTAGATATATACAAAATGTTATATTACTATGTTTGTATACGTACTACTGAATTTGTCCACCTCACAGTGGCGACATTCATACTGCTTCTAATGTTCATGGTGTTCCTATCGGCCAGTCACTGGACCTTTACCACGATGGTCATGTTTGCAGCGGCACTCTGCTTCAACGAGTACGACCTGCTGAGCAAGTTTGTAGGAATTGGTAAGTGTCAGCACTGATGAGCAATGATGATGCACAGCATGCTCTTAGATCGCAAACGATTTTATAAACAGTGTTTCTTTGCAATGTCAATGAGAAGCCTGCAGTCAGTCTTAGAGATGCTTTACAAGCTCCTCTTGATTTATTTTAAATTCTTTTTATTATTACTTATTTTTGTTGTCTGAAGGAAACAATTGGCGGTAATCTTCGATGTATGATAAATCTTCTAGAAACTCTAGAGAATATACATTTTTTTTTTTTTTTCCTGGGCTTTGAACCAAGACTACTTACTTCAGAGGCGAACACTTTAACCGTTACATCATATTCCCTTCTCAGTAAATTATCTATAAAGGTAATAAATTTTATAAATCACTACGTAAACGCATTAAACTAACTATAATTAGATTATGTCAGCTCTGTCCGTCTGAAGTAGCGCTGAGAGTCATGATTCATATTTAAAAATCCTCAATAGTTACGCTAATTGCAGCTCTATCATTTGTTCTTTCTCAACTTCCATTCATTTACGGGCACGGGTACATTCTAGTTTTCTTAATTAATATATAATAATACTGTTATAATACTGTTATAATAATTTGTTATATTTCTCATATAGC